>VWYH01005921.1:0-166835 GCA_013399365.1 Pampusana beccarii
CTAGTCATTTCCATCAACTTGTTTGAATATACACAACATAGAAGTCCCAGTGATGCTTGCTGCTAGCAGGGAAAATAGTTCAAGAAAGATTGAACTTGTTAATGTAATTCCTCGAGCTGCATAACAGTAAGTAATTTAGCATTAGATGTGTGACCCATTTTTAGTTGATAAGTACTTTGGGGAATTTTTCATATTGGGTCTACCAAATTCAGCCATAATACTTGTTTCAAATCATATGTCAGAACAGATCAAGGATTTGAGTTGATTTTTGTTCACTTCATTTTCCTCTCTCTGCTCAAGTAAAGAGGCTGGAGGTAAGAAAAGCCTGTTCCTCCAATAAAGCAGGACGGGCCTTTCTTACCTTACGCTGCTTTACTTTCAGGGCCCGAAAGCCATGAGAAAATTCCCCTCCTCAATGTTTGCTGCCTTAGAAAACTGCCTCTGAGTCAGGTTACAACCACCATTGAAGAGCATAATGCCTGCATGGAGAAAAAGATGTATGGAATGGTAACTTCATCTTGCTGCTTTGCTAAAGTCCGTCTAGAGCGAGTCGCATACACACATAATACATCTATACTGTGCTTCATAAATGTAAACAGGATCTGGACAGTAAATGAAAAAAGATCACTTTGAGAGGAGCATCAAGCCAAGGAAATGACAGACATTTTGCCCTAGGGCTTTTGTCTTCTTTCCTCTGAGTTCTGACTGTTGGGGGTTGTGGCAGAGGTGCAGTCTAGATGTAATCCAAGTGGTTTGTTTTCTTGTTCTGAGGCTACCTGAGCTGTTCTCCTGCCGTACATAATCTTGCTAACTTAACATCCTGGCTCAGATTGGTTTTGCTCAGATAAAAGAAAACAATAGCAAGACGGTTCCAGCATCAGACAGTCCTGTTGCTTCCTGATCTCTGTTACTCTAGAACTTCTAGGCCTACTATCTCATTTGATTTGTAACCTCCAGAAATGCAGATCATCTCAGATTAGAAACCTCTAATTGGTCCACGTGGCACCTTGCGATAGAATTGTTAGTACGTTCAGTCATGCCCTTGGTAGTCAGGCAGGAGATGACTGCGTGGGTGTCTCAACAAAAGGATGCCAAGACGTTCTATTCAGCAGCCGTGTCTCTTGAAAAGATGATACTTCCTAGGTGCAAGAGTTGTCAGGTGCAATATCTAAGATTTCTTAAGCTAGTGTATTGACTTTGTGCAGAGATTGTATTTGGCAAGTGGCACAAAACTGACCTGATTGCTCACAGGAACATTCCTCTAATCACCTTGCTGGGGGTCAGGCATGGGAACACACTAGTTAAAGCTGTTGGGCGTGCACAAATTTGTATAAAACAACTTGTAAATTGTATTCCTAGCAAGGTTAAAGACTGACCTGCCCTCCTACATATTCACGTGCTCTGTCTTGGTCAGTATTGATGCTTGCTGAGTTGAAGGGAAGTCTGAAGCTTTTGTTGTTCTCCTGCCATGTCTGTACCTGACTCTGCAGGGGATGAGAATCTGCTGTGAGTTCTACACTGGCTTTAAAATAATGCAGTTTGTAAATATCCTTGTATTAAAATTTGCATCCATTTGTTCAATTCCAATGTAGTCAGCACTACCCTAGGTAGCACTAGTGTCACAGTTGCTGGAGCAGGAAATGTCATTCTTTGCTGTAGTCCTGACTACATTCCTGTATTTCTGGACATGTTTGCCTGTGTAGGAAGATAAGCCTTGAGATGGTCAGTGCCCACTTTCTGCTATACTGAGGTATTATGCAATGTATAAACCTTGATATAACTGTGTTACATTTTGTTAGCATTGCAGATTGTTGAGCTATTTGAGGCTTCGTGTACTTCTGTTTACTGTGGAAATTAGTTGACTAAAGATCATCTTTAGGAAGCAGGAGACCAGTCCACCCACACACTGACATGGTAGTTCCAGAAAGACATAACTCCTTATCTGGCAGAGTTCTCACCAGACCAAGTTAAAAAAAAACCCACAACAATTTAGTTTCTTCTGTCGAAGTAAGGGGCTAAGCATTTGACTGCAAAACGGCAAACACACTAAAAGATAAAATGCATTTTTAATGTGCACCTAGTTTTCAGAGCTGCTTTGCAGGGGAGTTTTGGAAACCATTAAGCAAATGCACACCTGCATGTGACTTGGGAGACTCAACCCCTTGTTTTTGTCTTAAATCTCTGTCATTCTCAGTTTTTGAGTATGAATGAATTTCCAGAACTTAATCTTTTTTTCTCCTTACACTACAGTAATTAAAATGCAAATGTTGTCCCTGTTCAGGGGAAGAATTCAACTTCACTGTCTGAATGTCTGACTGTTTTCCATTTGAAGAAGCACACAACTGTTTTCTTCCCACATACTCACACATGATGTGCCTCTATTTTGGAGAATTCTGTCCTAGTTTTAGTACTGAGAGCTTCCAGCCAATATCGGCAGTTTGTGTAGAAATGCAAGGCAGTGCCACTCTCCTAGTGTGCATCACACATTGCTGCGTAAGCCTTTGCCCCCAACAATCGTACTTCTCTCACTGGACTGACGTTGTATCTCATCCGACTGCTGTATAAAATACAACTTTCACTAGTGTGCCTTGAGAGTGTTCCAGCATTCTCTGGAATCCTTACCATTATTACATTTTATCTTTTCCTTTAGATCCTTCAAAAACCAACTCCAGAACTAAAGCATCAGTTGGCCTCTTTCTCCAAGCGGGTTGCTGGTGCTGTGACAGAGCTCATCCAGTCAGCAGAAGCAATGAAAGGTGAGTTGGGCAGCCTGCTCCCAGCACAGTGTGCTTTTTATTCCAGAGATTATGGTCTGTCATTTTTGTAGTTCAAAACAAAACCAAAAGCTAACAAAACCCCTTTTAGTATGTTCTAGATGTCTTGGCAACAGCTACTTCCATTCTTTTAATTTCTCTGCTGGTGTTCACTTGTTTGCAGTGCTGGTAAATGCGTCTGTTCAGCCCTCTCCCACTCCATATGATTGGTCATAAGTCATCTGTAAATCATGTGGCCTTTGGAGATGGAACCATCAAGCAGAGCACTCAAGAGGCACAGCAGCAGAAAACAAAATACAACATCACTGCTCTTGAACTGATGGCTGAATTGTAACTGATGGCTGGTTCCTTTCCTGACACTTACGTTTGTTCAGTCAAAATAAATCCTTTGCTTTGCAGTAATAGCTGCTTTCCAACTTCAAGGGCATAACCATCATCTTACTGAATTAATACTCGGACTCTGGCAGTAATGTAAGTTTTAGACCTGTAGTTCTCTCTGTGCCTCTGTCTGGGTCTTGCCCTGATAAAGTATGTTAATGAAACAATGAGACTTCAGAAAATTGTCATCTGGATCATTTCCTGAACTCTTAGAACTGAAAAAAACCACTTGTGGTCAAATATAAATTCAGCACTCAAATAAGCAATGAATTCCCATTGCTCAGCGGAACTTCACTATTCTTATAACAGAGGAGTGATATTCTTCTCAAATACTGACTTCCTTAGTAAAATTTTTATCCAGTGATGCATGTGAACTCTTAGGATGACAGTTCTAATATTATACATTTTAAATGAGATGAATACATATTAAGGGTGGTGTTATTAAATATCAGACTACATCTGCTATTAATAGAATTACTGGGAGCTTTAGTCTGAAGAAGTCTTCACAGCCATCAGGAGGGTACATGAGCATTTTAATGCCATAGGTAATAGAATACCACAGTAAAATATTTTGAATAAAGCATCGTAATAATTTTTTTTTAATTCTACCCCCCCTTAACAAAGGCTTCGAGTAAATTCATACTTGTTCAATCATTCTTTGCTAAGCTAGGCCAGAGAACTCTATACTAATTTTTCTGATATTCTGTATAAAGTACAGTGCAGATTTTCCTCAGTTATTTCCTGCTTTTATGAGTACAGATTTCTTGGAAACAAATCCTGACTAAACACTTTTCATATATGGGAGTTCTTTATTATTTTCTTATGGTTTGTGTTTGGTTGTCTCTTTTTTTTTTTTTTTTCCCCCCTTGCTCTGTATCTTATTATAGTTACATGTGTAATACAACAGTGATCTGCATTATGCTTTTTCTTGGTTCAGGTAATTTTTTTTTAATTCTTCTGCCTTTTCTGCACTATTTCTTATGTTTTGAAATGTCCATTTTCATTTGCTAACAAGCCAAGCCAATATCAGAATTTTTCTCTTCCCTAAACGCTTTAAAAAAATTTTATTGTCCTCATCTTTGGAGACATTTATTCATTTACATTTTTATTCATATTCATTAAAATAAAAATTCAATTTTTCTTTCTTTTTTATCTTACTGCCTGTAAGGGATTTTTTTAAAAGTCACTTTAGAAGCTTTTTTGTGGAAAATAACATGTTTTTAACCATTCTTAATTTTCATTCATAGATAAATGATAAAATTATATCTCCTAACCAATTTAGCATGTAAATGTTTTCACCTTTGTGAAAAGCCTTTTTTTGAAGAGGAACTGATAGATTTTACAAGTTTGGTTTTGACTGTCTTTCCACATGCTACCTGTATCAAAGGTTTATTTTTCCCTGCTTTATCTGCCAATATTAGGGTTTAATACAGAATTCCTTCAACTTGTAAACCAGTTGAGCTGAAAAATGGTATTGGGTAATGTTTTGTGATTTTATATAAAATACACACACACATATATATATATATATATACACACGTACGCACACTGTATAGGGATATAAAGAATGAGATGTAGCTCACAAGATTATGGTCCCATGTCAGCTTTTTCCTACCACATCATAAAGAGGAGCCCATCATTTTGTGTTCTCCTGTGATTTGGTCATCCAGAGCAGAAACTGCCTCATTCTTCAGCTGGTGCAATGCTAATCCACAAGCATTCAAGCCTATTTCCTTCGGTGTTTGATGAATCAGACAGGGGTTATGTTATTCCTGACACAAAGTGCCAGTATCCTTCTCCCAAGCTGTTCTTCCCTAGTAACGATTGATGTTTCAGTTGGTATTTTAATATTAGGTTCACCCAAACTTTCTGATAAAGTTTCAATAGTTTAATGAGACCATAAGATAATTATTTTTTTTTTCAATTCTAATTTAGTCTTCCTTTGCTTACACTGCTTCCCATCCTTTTCTGTTTCCATCTGTGACACCACTTTCCCCCCTTGCCCTCAGTGGTTATGAACTTGAAAGTTTTCTTTCTGGTTTCCTTTTCTCTCTCTATCTGACTTTTGTTTTGGCTGTTTCATTGCTTCCCTCAGTCCAGAGCATGGATGCTTTCTGAATCATGTCATCCAGAGAATAATGTTATGACATTGGAAATTATAATGCACTGAGAACTTAAAAAAAAATCTGAGATTGCCTCCAGCCCAGTATTAATTTTGTGGACCTACAAAATTTCTTTGAGCCAAGAGCAATGCCAAAAAGTAAAAAAATAGACCTTTGGATATGTTACAGAAACTATTTTGGCCTTCTCTACATTGCTGTTAGAAACACATTGCCAAAAGTGTGCTTTTTTCAGTCAATACAAGCTTCATGTCTAACCACTGCCAAAAAAGGGACTCTGAAAAGTGTGCTGTGGAGGATGATCCGTTGCCTATAACGGATCCTCTTTACCATTCTGTCAGACTTCTCAATGTACCTTACAACTTGGTCAAGTTAGAAACCATCTTTGTAAGAGCTCTGATAAACCAATGTTGAGTGACAGCTACTTTTGTTTCCAGTATGGTCAGTATCCTTTTTTGAAGCTGCTTTGCTTCTACAGTTCTTAATTAAGTTACTTTCACAACAGAATAATCCTGCTAAACACTTTTTTCAATCTGACTTACATTTTGCTCTCAGTGGCACAAACTATAGTGTTTTTATGCCGTTATGGCACTAAAATCAGCTTTCTACAATGTGCATTCTGTATTTGACACTTCGAGTCTGATTGTAAATCACCCCGTTTGAACGGCAGCTCACAGTGGCACTGAAGTTATTGTCTTCGTCTCCATTAATTTCAGGGACAGAGTGGGTGGATCCAGAAGACCCAACAGTCATTGCAGAGACTGAGCTGCTTGGGGCTGCAGCATCAATTGAGGCTGCAGCGAAGAAGTTAGAGCAGCTGAAACCAAGAGCCAAGCCAAAGGTGAGTGTCCATCCCCATTGTTTCTTTGGAGTTAACAAAGCAGAAGATGCATATAGCCCATATATTGGTGTTTATGTTGTTACTGTCCACGGTAATGGTATCAACAGTCAAACCTTGCTTCAGTCTCAGTGCCACTACACACCACAGTGAATGGGACTTACCCTGAAAGAAGAGAGTAAAAAGATACTGTTCAGGGAGTGAGTCAAGCACCAGCCATAAGCAAGCAAAGGAAAAAAAGCCAAATGTCAGAAATGTTTTTAAGAGTTATGGTATCATTAGTGCTGATGATTTATTTTTCTGTTTCCAAACACATTTTACTGATGTGAAAAGTCATTCTCACTTGCTTTCCTTTGAAGACCCTATCTGAATGTGTGTAGTATAGCAGGAGAAAGCAGCAGCAACACAGAAGGGATTCAGCAGAATGCAAAAGGCCTTCAGGATATTCTAAGGTTAAAAACATTACATTTAATGCTATGCTAAAAGAGTAGCTGCTTCAGTATCAAATCAGATATGTGGTCGGACTGTTTCTATTTAATTTTCCTGAAG
The DNA here is from genome assembly GCA_013399365.1 of Pampusana beccarii. Lineage (NCBI taxonomy): Eukaryota > Metazoa > Chordata > Aves > Columbiformes > Columbidae > Pampusana > Pampusana beccarii. The sequence continues at coordinate 6,660 of VWYH01005921.1, forward strand.
GAAAATAAATTACAATCCATTATGAAAGCAGGTAGGGTTGCATGTTGCCAGGTAATTTCAAAGGTATCTCTGAATATATTATATGAAATTAAGTCAACTATTTTCACGTATGGTACAGAGAGAATAAATGAAACTCCTGTTACTTGTGGTTGCATGTATAGCTCACAAGATTGCTGCCTTTTGTCCAGTGTGGAATAACAGGCAGATTTTAGAAGCAATTACCATGTTGACTAGAATTCTATCTCTTTAAAATGAAAATTATGCTTTGGCTGTGTAATTGGCTTCAGGAAAGGACTATGTATCTATTGCCCTCTTTATGCTGCTTTCTAGGTGCAAAACTGTTTTCTAAGTAAAGCTAATAAGAAGTCTTTTTAAAAAGCAGGGCCTCAAGAACGTTTAGTGTTGGATGGCTGTTTTCAGTGCAGGGTGATATTTTGTCACTCAGGATTGTCAGATGAAATAACTATTGGTAGCTCCACTCTCTGAGGTCTTTCTACCCACCTCTCCCTGCTTAGTAATGGGAATAAATCACCTCATGAAAAACAAATGCTCTTTGTCCTGCATTTTTTTACAAGTACATCCATCTTGTTTGTAAAGAAAAATGGTCCTTTATAAAGAGATCCTACAGAGCAGAGGACACAGGATGAGGAGAGGAAGAGTCCTCCATCACCTTTTCTATACAACCGCTGCACAATAGTGTATGTGTGTTGCCTGGGAACCATGGAGCAGTTTCCTTCCAACATCTAAGCTGCTCTAGAGTCATGTAATTTTCCAGTGAGTGCAGATCTCACACCTGTTCCTCATTTAATGTTAATTTGACTATCCAGTCTGCCCATTATTTTTATTGGTCTGTTTATTTGTTATTTTCTGAAACTAAAATTCATATCCAACTGTTTGTTTAATTCGGGATTTAAACAGCCTTTGCATCCTTTTTTAGATGTTTAATCCCTTCCACACTGTGGATTGTAATACACATCAAAAGTACTAGGATGATCCCAGAGTGGCTCAAATGCCACTTTTTTTGCTGAAGACTTGTAGGTTGTATCGTCTCAGCGTAGGACTTCCTGCTTTGAACAGGCTCTGTCTTTCTCATGCTTGTCTTGGACAACATACATGGTGTTGTAGTGCGAATGCCTAGGCTAAGAAGGTGGACACAACTGATTTTTCTTATGCTTCAGCTGTGAAATGCAGGAATAGTAGCTCTCTTCTGCAATGGAACAGACCACTGGACCACTAGACAGCTTAGACCAAATCCTGCTTTGCTTGACAGTAATCATCATTAAGTGAACTGGCAGAGAAGTCCTTAGCTGGTAATTTTAGAATAATCTGCCTGCAGGAAATCCATCATCTTCATCATTATTAATTGGTGACCGATTCTCTATTTTGGGGTAAGGGAGTGGGAGTCATTTGATTTAGTCTTGGAACTTTCATCTTCGTATGTTCCAGTTTGTCTATTACCCTTAAAGAAAAAAAATCAGTAGTTGAAGGTAGGGTTTTTGCTCATTTGTTCCACTATCTTATTTTTTTTATACCTTTGGCTTTTTAAAATTCCTGTTTTCCTTGTTTTCTCTTCATATTTTTGCACCTGTCATACCCCCTTGATGTCTTAGACTGAGACCAGCAGCATGACATCTCTTCATTTTCCACTGCTGGGAATCATCTTATCCTAGAGAACAATCTCTAATAAGTCACAGACCTGCCAGCTGCTGCCCATATTTTATTGTAGGATGCATATTCTGTTTGTTTTAAACCCTGGTCATTTTGCTTTTGGTGAAAGTGACCTTAAAATGCTTAGTCCGCTAGTCCACTGCCGCATTGTTAATCTGTCTTTCGAGCTTATCTTTGGCAAGCACTTTGTGGACTCTCCTAAGTAGGTGTTGTTACTCCTCTCTGTAAGGTAACACCTGCTCAGCGTTCTCATTGCACTGTTCAAGGTGGGGAATGATCTGTGAAGCAACTTGTTCTTTATTGTTTATTAAGGAAGTTTTGGTTGTCGTATTTCCTTTAAATACAATTGCGTTTTTCCTGAGTGTGGACTCCCTTACTTTGTTTTCCATTTTTGGAGGGTCAAGTGTCCTGCAATGCAGCCTTATATTCCTCCTGTTGTGCAAATATGCCACTGGCTGTAAAATAACAACCCCCCAAAATTCATAATTTTTTGGAAGAAAAACATTTTGTCTAATAAAAACTACATGCTTCGTTAATACTGGCAAAAGAACACTTAAGGAAAAAGGTGTGGTAGATGAGCTATTATAGAGTATTGCTGCACCTACCCTGTTCTGTTGGAATGCTCTTCATGCTTCTACGCAGGCCTGTGCCTTCAAACACAAGTGTCTTTAGTATTCAATAAATTCCCTGCTGTTATCTTTTGGTAGTTTGTCCTTTTTTTTCCCAAGATGAGTCAAACCTGGATGCCTTTTTCTGCAGGACTCTGTGTGATATGTTTGATATATTAGGTTGTTATTTAATCCAACTATATATCAAACATATTCCTACAGTGTCCTGCCCTGTCTCCGGGGGTTTTAACATAGTAGAAGGCAATATGAAGGAGTACATTTACTCACAAGCAGGTTTAGAAGACTTCCTGCAGATTCCTAATATAATCTGACTTAAACTATATACATGAAGGGCTCCTTTATCGGTAGAGTTGCTCTTGGAGGGACTTTGAAGTTGTGTAGGGCCTTTTATGACAGTGAGCAGAAGCTGTGCCACGAACTGACTTTCACGGAAATGGCTATTGTGTTTTCCATGGCTCAGTGCAGTAACTTGCCCATATTGCTTTTATTTTTATGCAATAGAAGATGAGCACTGCTTCAGAATAAAATGGTTTATCTTTTGAATTTTTTTCTACTGCTTAGTAATGAGATTGGGGGCTCATTTGTTCTCCTATTAACCCTGACCTTATGCTGCTCCTAATAACGAAGATTCTACAGAAAACTGGTTAAAATACAGTACGAAACCATCTCAAGTTACATTTTTGTAATGGCGCACTCAACATTTTCAGGATATTTCATGCTACAGACTTTGCAGCTAGCCTAATAATTTTGGTTTGTCTGTTCTAGTGACTTCATTTTCCAATCCATTTATACCCGTACATAGTCAGTAACAGCTTATTAGTTTAAGCTTTGGAGAAAGAGATGCTGATCTTCATGGGGGCTACTTGTGGAAGGAGAACCTAATCACTTGTCTCATAGATCTGCTTTAAAGAAACCCAAGTAGCCCTCCCAAGTAGCTAAAATCTTACAAGGTGAAATTTTCTGCTCTGTTTCACATCACTGCTCCTAACTTTGTTCATGAAGGTGGTGAAGTGACGGGTGTTGTGAGGGTACTATGGATCAGTGTGAACTTCAGACAGTTTAGGATACTGTCTTTAATAACAGGAATGGGCAGAAGAATTACTTCTCTTGTAGGGCTTTTTGCTGTCTCCAGTCTTGGACTGCTACTCTTCATGGCTAAGGAACGGTCTTTGGAGAGCACGGGCAGGTGAACTCACCCACAGTGCTGGCTGAGCATGGTGCCTATGTCCCCATTTCAAACATACCTGAAAATGCTGAAGGGAAAACTGCAGGGAAGGACTAGAAAACAAAGATTTGTTAGAAAGGATGAATACTCAACGGAAGTTCTACAGAGGGCTGTGTGAGACTGTTTCAAAAATCAGTTCTCCACGGAAGGGATCAACTGTCGGTATAAAACATTTTTTTCTTTTTTCCAGAAATAAAAGAAGTTGAGAGATGGCAGGAAATGTAGGATTTGGAAGAGGTGTGGTTTCTGCTCCCCACATCCCCAAATTTCAATATAATTGGAAATAAATTCATTTGATACAGGGGGGGAAACAAAAATCTGTGATTTGATGACATACTAACATTTAGCTATCTGTTTTCCTGCTGAGCTTTACCTGCTGCCCCAGGATGGAAGTTAACTCAGCCATTGCACAACAGCATCCTCAGCAAGATGGGATTTCTCTGTGTTCCCTTTGAAAGCAGGCATTTTTGCTTAGCGCTTGTATGCAATATTTGATCCACTCACTACACTGAACTAAGTTCAAACAGCTGTTTTTCTTCAGTCTCTTTTTGGTGGCTGGTTGTTCGTAAATTGAATACTTTCTAGACACATCCACAGCTGCCTAATGGATCAGAGTAGGGCCGTGGGCTTTCTATTAAACTTTATGAAAGAATGATGCCTGCTTTATAACAAATAAGCAGATACTGACATGCTCACTCAAGTTTGAATTCCTGACAACACTGACATATAAAGAATAACACACATGATATAATTTTGTTATGTTGGAAACGAAAATTTAAAAACTCTCAATAACAGGGAGCCTTAGACCAAAGTAAAATTGCAGCAACAGTTTGTTAAATTGACTGTCATTCACTGGTACTTTTGCTGATATTTCAGTTTGTCTTTAGTGAACTTAAATCAAAGTCAACAATGTATCTGTTTTAACAATGAAATCTGATAATGACTATACTGAATTCCATTTAGTGACTTCTGTTTTGTGATGTCATGATTGAAGAGTTTTGCAAAAAAGACTTGAGCCCTGTTGCATAAATTCAGGACCAATGTGATTATCACTTAGATATAAAAATGGACATGATGTTACATTGCAATCATTGCAAAAAATTCATGTGGAACATGACTTGCTCACTTTACAAACCAATTTCTTGTATTCTTATTACAAATAGAGATGCTTCAATTGATGGGATTAGCCCAATAGCAAGGCAAGACAAACAGTTTTTCTTGAATTAGGTGGCTTTTCCTAAAGGATAAGAAAAATTTTAAAGTGCCAAACACCTTCATCTACACATCAGTTTCTACTTTCAGATCATTCTGGTTTTCTGGTGTCTATGGATGCTACGGTTTCATCTCCTGGATTTTGTTTTAGTTATGTGGTGGTTATGCGAAGTGCTGTAGGGCTGAGCACAGCTTGATGTGCCATTTTGTAATGCTTTGTAATTACTTGTCGTTATATTTTATTATTTTATAATCGGCTGCTATTTCATCAGATTGCAGTAACAGAACTAAACCTGACTTAGATTTAGAAGGATGCACTTAGCTTTGCAAATGAAATGCCCAGTTTCACTTAGCTGGTGTTCCTAAAGTTAGTTACGTGACACAAGAATACTCTGGTTGCATGAGTTGGAAGAAACCTATTCTTTAAGAAGCCCCATCTCTCACAAGGTGATCTGTTCTGGTATTGTATCTGCTAGCCTTGCTGGCCACACTGCATTGGATTCTGGTAGGCCTGTGATTTGATCATAAACAAAATACATTCTGTTGGTTTATTGTGTATAAAAATCAGAATACATAGCCCTGGCCTGGTTCTGTTTGGAATAACAACCATTTATCTCTATTTTGTTAACTGTTCAGAAGCTAGTAAGCATGCTTAAGTGGATAAGCGTTTTCAGTATTTGTTTAAATGATTGGAAAGTCAGGGAAGTTGCTGTTTTATGGAACAATAGATTGGCATTTTAAATACCAAGAAACCTCATTAGGAACAGCTGATCTCTCTATAATATTTGCTCACGCTGTCAAAAGACATGTTTGGATGACTGAAAGGTTCCAGACAGACCTTTGGAACTTCACATCTGCAAGATGACTAAACTGGACTGCCTCACTGCTGCTCTCTGTGAAAGGACAGCTCTTACCAAAGCTGTTAGGTCTATGCACTTGCTTGGTATCTACGTTACATTTCTTAGTATGCGTGAATGAAACAAAATACATTTATCACTTTTTTTTTAAGCTTAAAGTCTTTAAGTATTCAGAAAACGCTCTACCTGGTTTAGCAATCCTAGAAGCCAGTATTATAGCATTAAAAAGGTAACCTTGATATGGGAAAACAAAAATTTACTGTCAGACCTGCACTTTCCTGAATGTAGTAGCCCTAGTGGCGGTAATGTGTTAAAAAGGTGAAGGCAATTCTTTAAGTGTCTTGTGCGATACTCAATTTCATGTGAGCAGCCACAAGGGCAACTTAATGTTTAAATCCACTTATGTTGACTCCCAGCTTTAGTCCACATGAAACTCCTTTGCAAAAAATGATGTTGTAGGTCTTATTGAATTTACTGATGTGTTCCAAAATTTTCTTGTCTCACTTTGTGTATGTCCTCAATCTTGAAACTAAAACTGCTTTCAGGTGAATAATGTGTGACATTGTTCTTTCTTGGTTATAGCAAGCAGATGAGACTCTGGACTTTGAAGAACAGATTCTGGAAGCAGCTAAATCCATTGCAGCTGCTACCAGTGCCCTTGTGAAATCAGCTTCAGCAGCCCAGAGAGAACTGGTGGCACAGGGAAAGGTGGGTAAAAGGGACATAGCAACAGTAGGGGGGAAAAGCATCAAAATTGAATCTAGTCTCTTAACTGTTCTCTGTTAAAACAGTAGGAAAGAAGCTTGGGAATGACTAATGAAAAAGTAAACCTATTCATTGCTCGCCATGATACAAGGCCCAAGCTTGGTTCTGTTTTAAAACCAAACCATTTATGCTTATTTAAACCTCACCAGTGTAATCAAGTGTTTGGCTCTTCATATGTGTCAGCTGTGGGGAGTGTTTGTGTTTGTCGGGATTTTTTTCGTTTTTTGAAGATCTATGATTCAGGCTGGTAAGATATCATCCCACAGAATAGCTTGTGGATCCAAAACCTAATGTCACAGTATACAATACCGCTCTGGACCAGAATAGTAAAGGGCCTCATTAATTGTACCCTGAATGTTTTGTTGTCTGATTCAATGGGGACACAGCCTTGCATGCAAATTCAGTACATTTAAGTGGATGTGCTTGTAATTATTGTTGGGACGGATGGAAAGAGTGCTTATAACGTGTGGTCCTTTTGGTCTGGTCAGGATTGAGGTATTTGTAATTCATTTCGTATCCATTGTTTGTTGTTTTGGTTTTTTTTTTACCGGTTAATATGGTTTGACACTTAAAATCTGAACATCAAACAAATACGTTGCCCATGAGAATAATTTGTTATAGGATCCCCGTTGTTGTATAGTTATGGTTTCCGATTTCATCTAATTCTTTATTCTAAGCAGACCGTGCTGTGGATCCTGTTGCAAGACTGCCATGCTGTCTACTTCAGCTCGGATTCCTAGGGAGCTTGTGCTTTTAGTTGCAGGAGCGCAGAGCACTTGTTTCAAAATAACAGTAACATAACTGTTTGAAAAGACCCACCATAATCAGTAACGCATGAACCAAGCTGTTATTAATACCCATTGAAATCTGACTGTGGAGACGGTCCAAAAAAATGAGAATATTGGCTTACCTGCTTTGCTTAGATTATTGTGCAGTCTGCTTTTATGTGATAAAACCTGTTCTTATTTAGTCTTATGACATACAGCTTGCTTTACCTTCCTCACCACCACTCCTGTAGAATTACACAGAATAATACAGAAGGTATTTGTACCCTGGCACCAGCCTTGAATCCCCCTCAGGTAGTTTTGGTCTCTTTGCTCCCACAGATACATTTCCACCTGTGTCTTTCAGATTGAGGCAAACAGCACTTGCATCCTGTTCCGTTCAAGTTCAGATAATCGCTAAAACCACTTGAATCTGTCTGTTTGAGAAAAGCTGTCGCTTGCTGTTCTAATAGAAGCACACCTGTCAAATATAGTGCCATATCAGCAGATCTATTCAGACTGCTTTACCGGCTTTATCCATTTTGCTTTATCTGTCACTTTTGTACGGTAACTTGCTGAAAGGTCACACACTTTTGCAGCAAATGGCTTTTACTGATAGTTTCTTGTCCACTTGGAGGATATGTAAATAATACTGTGGTCTTTAAGGGACAAGATTAATCCCAACCAAAACGAAAATTTAATAAAATATCCAAATTCAGAATTGTTTGTGGCACATCCGCTCACTGTGATACTTCTCACAAATAAACAAAGCCATTTAGATACTGCTGAAATAACGAAGCCCTAACCCTTTTTCCTTCTTTCTTCACTAACTACTAGTGCCTAGGTAGTTGTCACTATGGTGTTTCACTGACTACTGGGGTAGCCTGTATCTCCAGGTCAGCCAGAAGTACAGGAGGCTGCCTTTTAAAATGACTGAGCAAATTCTTGCCCACAGTGAATGGCTCCAACCTGCCTGGTGGGAAGATTTTGTTATTGATATTGAGGGAAATGTTGTGCTTCTGTAAGAAATCTTCTGAGGCATGAGACTCCTCCCAGAAAAGCATGGCTGGCATGGTTTGATCTACTCCATATCCATCGCTTCAGTATTGAACATTAAATGGTACTGACTGTTGCCTTAGATTCCTCACTGACCTTTTTATTTGGTATGGAGGCAGTAGGAAATTCTTACCCAACCACATGGATGTGTGTGGACCAGGCACATTCTTGTCCCAAATAAGATTCTGACATTGCTTGGTAAAGGCTATAAAAGTATCTTACAGGGAAAATTGGTGCAATATTGTGTTGAACTGTTTGCTAAAGTAATTTTAAGTGAAAACACTTTCCCCTGTGGGTGGGAAAGTTTGTTATAAAATAATTAATTTGACATTGGGCAACCATTTGCATTCCTGCAGTACAGATGAAGTCTGGAAGCTGGATCTAATGTCTTCTTCCACACCACCCCCCTATTCCCTCACACACACACATACATACAATATTCAGACACCACTAACTAGACTCCTGCATCTGTGGTCTACTTAAAAGATGTTTTCTGTGGATGATTAGACAAGAAAACCTTGAAGCCTAAAGCATTTAGGGACCTAATCTATTATTTAGTATAACTGATTTATCAGTTACACAAAATCGTCGCCACAGCTAGGAGAGAACACAGCTTCTGTTTATGTTGATGCTACACATAAGAATTCGATTCCTGATCCCTGGGATCCTTGTTATACATCAATTCCTCTTCCCATTTCTCTTAAAATACAACAAGTTTCTTGACCACGTTTACACTTCACATCTTCCAGCTTCTCCCCCAAAACCTCCCAGACCCAGGCAGCTGGCAGGGGGTGAGGGGCTGGCAACCAACTTCAGTGGATGAGCCACAGAGAAAAATGGGCTGCTTGCCTCAAATGCCGTGATTAGGCACGGAGGCAGTTGGAGGGCTTCACTGTGCAGCTTCATGGTTTGTACCTTCCCATAGTGCCAGAATCAGAAGAAATTCAAGAATGATGAAAATCCAAATGTGTTGTGGGCACAAAAATAAGTTATTTTAAAGGCCAGGAGATGAGGAAATACTGCTCCAACTGTTGCTTAGGCCAAAGTCTCAGCTGCAACAATCATTACTCTGGGACTTCTACACATCTCATGGACAGGGCAATTCAAGCAGCATAGCAAGTTGGATGCTATCTGAGCAGGCAGCCGTGTGCTGGAAGCACACTTACTCTGACAAACAACTTTCAGTTCAGTTTTCTGCTCCTATATGTGCTGGGCACAGTCACAAGTGCAGGTGTTCCTTTTTTTCATGGATTACTGTTTGTCTAAATCTGAGAGAAAGCAATTATATTTTCTGATTCATTGTAAGCCATCTCTGATTTTTTTTTTTTATTTATTTATTTTCTTTTCCAGGTTGGAGCGATCCCTTCTAATGCAGCCGATGATGGACAGTGGTCTCAGGGACTTATTTCGGCTGTGAGTACCTTCTTTTCTTAAGGAAAACTAGCACCTTCTCTGAAGAAATAATATCCTGTGAGAAAACACAGTGATGCTATTTACTGTCTCCTAGGCCCGAATGGTGGCAGCTGCAACCAGCAATCTCTGTGAAGCAGCTAATGCCTCAGTACAAGGCCACGCTAGTGAGGAGAAGCTCATCTCATCTGCCAAACAAGTGGCAGCTTCCACAGCACAGTTGCTTGTGGCTTGCAAAGTAAAGGCTGATCATGATTCTGAAGCCATGAGGAGACTACAGGTACTTGTGCTCTTAATTCCTGAAAAATCGTAGTAGTACTATGTAAATGCTGTTATAGGAGTAGTTCCTTGAATTTTCAGAATTATGTTCAGTTTTTCTTCCTTGTGGGATTCTGGGGCACTTTCGTTCACCAAGTATGTATGTATAATTGTGTAGAAAACACATAGCTAGGTCCCCCATTCAGTCCCTCAGGACAAATGACCCATGACCTCTCTCAGCACTAAGTCAACATCAACCCAGAAGTTTCTTTTCCTGCCTCTGTCCTGATATTGATGAACAGATAAAGAGATAGAAAGGAGGAACATTCCAGCAGGAGTGAAAACAGAGGCATAGGTCAGATTTTGTTGTATCAACCAATTTAAAATACAAATATGAGACGTAAGACTTATCTGGGACTCACAAATGTAAAGGATTTTGCCAGTGGTATATGAGAGATCTCATTTATAGCTCCATGTGCAGTACCCATTAAACTATGGACTATTCTTCTCCCAGATCCAGCTTTCTACCACTTTCACCAGCTCTTAGTACACTAGAGCAAATTCAGCACTAGATCTTACAAAGCTGAGCTCTATACTACCATCATGTGTCTGCACAGGCTATTTCCTGACCAATGGTCAGTGCTTCAGAAAGGTTGCTGGCTCCATCTTTTAGCTTTAGTAGAAGAGAGGTTTGCATTTTATTTGTGACAAGGACTCTTCTTCCACTCATCTCTGTGGGGATCACGGTAGGAGACTCCAAGGCCACTCCTCTGGTGTCCTCCTCTATATCCATTAAACCAGTGCCTGTGGACATGGTTGTCACTGAGCATACAGTGTGAAATCTCTACTACCAATATTTCTTGTGGTATAGCAAAGATAGCTATTTCAATGTTAGAAGGCAGGTAAATTAGTTACCTTTTTCATTTTGATGTGCAATTGCTGACACTGCTCTGTTTAGATAATAAAAGATGTACTACACATTTGATGGTTTATCTTTAGAAATCCTAGAATGTTTAAGAAAATAAAAGTTTAAATGTAAGATAATCATCGCTGTGTAATTGGCTAATTCGCTCTGATGAAAGTCCATTAATTTAAAAACTTCATTGCCTTAAAATGTTTCTTTCTACACTACTTTTCATTTTCTGCTTTTCTTCCTCAAAAAAAAAAATAATCTGATCAGTATTCTGCATAATGTAACTTGCAATTTCATCCACTGTTTTATTTCAAACTGTAGGGAAAAAAATCTTGTTTGTGACTTTCCCAGCTTTCAGCTTCTTAAATGAAGGAATTGTGTTCCTCTCTGTATAATTGATTTTGAAATATTAGTTTGCTTTTCACTGGAAAAACCAAAACAAAATGCACCTTCCCTGTGTAGTCAAGCAAGTTACAGTTATTAATGTTACAGTTATTAATTTCTGTTATTACTAAATTTCCTGTATGTTTTTCTAAGGCTGCAGGAAATGCTGTCAAGCGAGCATCAGACAATCTTGTGAGGGCGGCCCAAAAAGCAGCATTTGGGAAAGCAGAGGATGATGATGTTGTGGTCAAAACAAAGTTTGTGGGTGGCATTGCTCAGGTTGGTACCTTCACCCAAGAACTAAAGCAGAGAAAAACTATGACAGAAATGTAGCAGTGTTACAACGTTTATCTGCTGCACTGCAGGCTGGACAAACCTATGTATGATAAATTACTTGATGTGTCCTGTTAGGTAACCACTGACATAACAGCAAAGTGATTTGCTGTAAGATGTCTACACTTCATTGAGCACTTACTGTAATAGAAGTAACCATTGTCCAATGTCTTTTATTTTTGTTCTGATTAAGTTAATGGTTCTTTTCAAACAAATGTAACATTTCTGCATATCTGTAGTTCTGTCATTTTTTCTTTAGCATTTTGAGACGTGGAAGAATACTGTAAACCTACAGTAATGAGTATTCAATTTTACTGTCACTCAAACATTATATTAAGACATGGTGTTTATCCTACATTTTGCTAAGCACTTACCCCACTGAATGTTGGGGGAGCACAGCACTATAAAATCCATCATGGATGTATGGTAAAACTATGCTGGTAGACTGTTTTTTTCAGTCCTCTTTAAGAAACAAGTGGGAATACAATACTGTTCTTGGTGACATAGTCCTGGAACCTGGAAAAAACTGAGCAGTTCCTGCGAAAGTCATTGAAATTTGGTGCCTCTCTGGAGAATGCTCGAGGCGTAGCAGTGACTGGTGTCATAGAGAAAGAAATCTTGTTTTATAGACAGTATTCCCTGCTATTGCAATTCATGCTTCTGTTTTCTAGATCATTGCAGCCCAAGAAGAAATGCTGAAGAAGGAAAGAGAGCTGGAAGAAGCAAGGAAAAAACTGGCTCAGATCCGCCAACAGCAATACAAATTTCTACCCTCAGAGCTGAGAGAAGATGAAGGTTAACCTGCTGAGATTTTCTTCTCCTTTTTTTTTTCTTTTTTTCTTTTTTTTTTTTTTTCCATTTTAAAGAAATAAGCTAAAGGGGGACAGTACAGTGAGAACTGCTTTGACAACATTCTGGTATGCCAAGCACTTACCTAAATAAACTGCCTGTCATAGCTTTGGATGAGCAGAGGGCAATAAACACTTGTTCTTTCTCATCTGGTCAGCTGAGGTGCATGATGATCAAGTTATGGTACAGTGTTAGGTTCATCATTCCTGTTCCTTCCTTGACTTATATCTCAGGAGAGAATGTTTCACTTTTTACTAAAGATACTATGTCAGTATTATTGTCACTTTCCTGATGCTTGAGGTATTTATCGTTCCTTGACTTGTTACAAAACATTTGTAATATTAATAGGAAAACAGTCAAGAAGTCTCTCATATGATAAATATCACACGAGCTGGTGGTTTTCCCCCAGTTACCCTTGTAAAAAGAAGACCAAGACAGAGAAAGATGTACGTCTGAGTGGAGAAACACGCATGAGTGTGGGTTTGAAGAAGACGCCTGTCCTCTTTCAGTGTTGTATAGCTGGTTCACCCCAAAACTGGAGGAATTGTCTCTGCACCTGTTTGCACTAGTAGTATTGTTCCTTACCTGATACCAACAAGCTTCTGCTTGTACAGTATTTAGGTTTACAAAATGTGGCAATAGCCATTCTTTAAAGAGCTCAGAAAACAAAGAAATGGAAACCTTGTCACTGCCTCAATAATAGCAGGTTCATGAAGGAAAATGCTGTTTCAATTATATACCTCTAATGTGTGACTACTTTTACAGTATTATACACACATACACATGCTCTAAGATTGGACTGAATAGTTTGCATTTTGTTTTTAATTGAAGTTATCTGGTTTGTACTGTGGGATTTCTGTTAGAATATATGTTAGTTACAAAAGGGAAATGCCCAGTACAACAAAAGACTACCACAACTCCTATTATTCTTTTATTAATTTCATTTATAATTGTTTTGTTTTGAAACCTGTGGGTATTGTAGGAGAAATGAATAAGTGATTTACAAGTAGACATTTCCTGTAATATATTTTTTAAAAAATCTGGACTCTAGGAAGTTTGTTTCATAATTGGTATTGATGAAAATGTACTCACCAAGGAATTGCAGAGAAGGAATAGCAGCAATCTATCCACAGTCTTTATTTTCAGTTGCAGAAAGGTACGGTATGCTCTCAATATCTGTTGTGACCTACAGAATAGTAATACGGGTAGAGTGAGCAACACATTTTACCCTAAGAAATAATGCAAATCACAGCAACGTTAAATAGCAGAAGCTAAACTATTTGACTAACCACAGAAACACCATCTCTCCTAACAACAATTTCCAACATGCCTCCATCTCCACTCAAGCCCTCTTCAACAGTAACGTCAAGTCTATTTAGGTCGAAGGATGTTGCCACTCCAGTCCTTGTGAAGGCTGTGCTGTCATTTAGATACCTGCCAAGTACATTCAGCTGAGTCTGTTATGTTATATGCATACCCACCTCGTTGTCATTGTTACAGAAATACTTCTCTTGTAGACTCAAAAGTAACCCTCCTAGTAGTAGGTTTACCAGTTTTAGATAGTGCTAACTCATTTAAGTTACCTGCATGAGATATAATTACCAGGAATTTTGTCACACTAGTGTTAAATATATAGCAAAAAATGACTAGAGAATTAATAAATATTAAAGTGTACAAAGATTTTTATTGTTAGAGTCTCTTCTCTGGTACTGAAGTATTTCAGACTCAGTAGAGTTCATGGAGAATCCACAATCATGAGAGGAAAAAATTGGCAAATCCCAAATGGAATCGCTGGCATCAACGGATGTGCTGTGATGTGTAGGTTGGTGTGCAAATGCAACCCCTTACTCTCAGAGATGTGCAGTTCTGAGTTCTGTAATTTTCCATGTCAGCACGATTGATTTGATTTTTTTTCACTCAACCTTTACGCAGTGAACTCAGTGAGCAGTGTCACAGAGTCTCGATGTTAAGAATTCCTACACCAAAAAAAGGCTTCCTGTAAATTTTTAGGCAGAAAGCTAAATTGGTGTTTGTTGCTGTAAGACCTAAATAAAGACAGTTCTAGTGATAGGGTTTTTCTGCTGCTTTTGGTAAGTCCATCTCCCTTGCAGCTTATGGCTTTTTCTCTTATTTTTACCTGGATAGCTTCACAATCCACTCTCTTCTTTGGAAAGATCTGCAAGACAGATTTGTTACTGCATCCCTTTTAACGTATATTTAATGTATCATTTGGGCTCATTAAAGCACGAGGAAAGATGATGCTGTCCTTACCACCATGCCAGTATTTTATTATAGATATAATACTGTTGTAATATATTTTGATCAGAATGATAATTGACAGTTTGAAAGAAGCCAAAAGCCTGGTCAAATGCAATTATATATGGCAATTGTATAGCTAGAAAACTTCACCAGTATATAGAAGGAAAGAGCATGCTCAAATTGTGTTCCAGATAAATTTGTTTGGGAAGTCCATTTTAGCACAGTTATCTTGAGACCTCTCTATTTCTGATGTAATGCCCCCTCTTACTTGACAGAAAGTTTTGTTCTTTTTTCTTCTTAGCTCTGTGCTCCACAGAGGAACCACAGTCAGATGAGTAGCTGAGATGAACAACTGAAGTATTTTTTTACTCTGAATTTTGGGTCTTCATTTGGGAAACATTAAGAGAATATAAGCTCATCTATAGTCTTTCTACTTCAATGTTTTCTGCTGTTATAATTTGCAGTACCACTGAAGTCCACATGTGAATGTCTGTGGAGTTTGGAACTAGTCCATGCAATTATTTGGCATGGAGACTTGCAGCAGGAAGTGACAAGTTGGAGTAAGGGATGGAAACTAGTTAATAAGAAGAACAGATGTTTACTTTGTTCTGTTAACTTGTGAAATGGTAAATGAGCTCTGTTGTATCTCACCATTCTTCACGTGGAATTCACTTTAAGGAATTGTATGCAAATTAAAAGCAAAATGTCTCAAAGTTGTTTGTGTACAAATAGTCTAGTGTTGTTTCCCTAACTGTTCAGAAAATAATTTAAATATTTTATCATTTGTCTAAACTTTTCTGCATCAGAAGCCTCACAGTAAGAAAAGATTTAAAACAAAAATTGAAGCCTAGACTCTTGTTCATGTCTCCCTTTCCCTTTGATTTTCTACATCTTCCTTACTTAAGTCCCGAAGAAGGGACAAATACATAATCTAGAAACCTCCTCAACGTAAATATGTTTATCTTACGAGCACATTTTTGCTTTTAAATCAGTCCAAACTGATAAGGTATTCACCCCAGGAGTATTGCACATGCCATCACTACTTTTATCTTCCCTACATTTTACTTAATCTCTGGCTTTGTGGTTTGTGGTTTTTTGTTTGGTTTGGGGGGGGGGTTGGTTTTTTTGTTTGTGTTTGTTTGTTTGTTTGTTTGTTTGTTTGTTGTTTTGGTTTGTTGTGGTGGTTGTGGTGGTGGTTTTTTCCTGCCTTACACTACAGAAGTTTTGTCTTTATGTAACCACATCATTATTAACAGAGAGAGTTATCTGCCCATAACTGTAATGATTCCTGAAACCTGATTTTCCATATTCATAGTAATATACATTAAACATACTGTGGTTGTTCATGTTAAAGGAACACCACATTTCTGTGGCACATGGTTTATGATGCCAAATGCAGAAACTGTTTAGTCATGTGAGTTATAAGTCTGTTCCAAATGGCTGTCTTGCCTGACTGTTGTACCTGCAGTGAAGTCTGATCAATGAGTTTGGAGGCAGAGGGATGCACAGAATGAGCTGGCTCACGAGCTTCTCTTCCTTTAATGTGTGAACTCTGTCCCTGGGCACAGTGGAGAGTGTCGAGAGATCCTCAAGTAAATGTCGGTAAGTGTGTGCAGCTCTGGGCAGAGCCACATGGGTGTACTCCAGCCCAAGAGGTGACATCTCATCCCAATGGTCAGTGGGACATGTTGTCCAACTAACGCTGCTTTGGTGAGCGCCGGGCAGGAGGAGGAACCGCTGCTGAGCCACAACACAAGCAGCATTCATTTCTTCAGCAGTTGGTAGTTTCAATAATTCTGGCAGAGTATTCCCTACGTCAACTGCCTGGGATCACATCGGGCCCTCAATCTGATGCTTCCTAGTTGGAGTCAACAAACTCAACAGTGCTGGACTTTGTGCATTGCTGTTTTCAGCCCCTGCTGCCTGCGCTGTGGAGACGTCTCCAGAACGCACGGTGAAGGTTGTGCCCAGCTGTGCAATCTGCCCAGGCGCTGCACAGAGCGGGTACTGCATGAGAGTTCTGGGCTGCTGTGTTTCAGCATCAGAGAAATTTAACATGAGAATCGATCTAAAGTGGACAGGGCCCAGTTCAAGGGGCAGGCTGGAGCAACCTCGTGCCCCAGAGTGTGGAAACGCTGTACCCTGACAGTCTGTACCTGACAACAGGATTCGTGTTGCCTGAAGAGTTTTCTTCTGTTATTTACTGAGCTACAAGTAAGTGCCATTTGGTCATTTTTTTGACTTTTGAAAATAATAAAGCAGTAGGGACTTATTTTTTCTTCCAAATTAGTACACTTTGTTGCAATGGAAAAACCTTCTGTTCAAGACAGTTTTTAATTATATGCTGGAGTTTCTAGGCAGCTGAAGCCTCACTTTAATGTCTTCCCTTCCTGTTAAATTTTTAATCCCAAGAAAAGCACAAAGGAGTTTGTAGTCATGCTGACACACCATTATGTATAGTGTTTATCTGGCCACAAAAATAAATATTTTATTTTTGTCTTCACCAATAACAAGCCCCTGAAGGAATTCCATCTTCTCTTTTTCTGCATGTAGCTGTTTGTAACTTGTGTCGCACTGGTTGTCATGCAAAGAATCGTTTTTCTCCTTCAGCAAAATAAGACAGAAGTTGTATCTATCTGCAAAGCTGGGAAAAGGTAGAATTCCCAGGTGACAGAGTGGTGTGTTCTATTTAAAGCTCTGCTGCGTAGACAAAACTATAAATGTTTATTTTGTGATATATTTCAGTGACCATTCACTATCTTTAAAGCACAAGTTAACCACACGTAAATATATACAAAAGGCAAATACCAGTTATTCAGGGCTGTCAGATACTTGGTGGGGTTAGGGTGTTTTTTGGGGTGGAAGACTAGTTTTGCTTTTATATATGTTACAAAATGTTCATACAACGTTTTTCTGTGTTAAATATAAGTCTTTGTGTACGTGCAGCTAGGCTACTTCAGCTCTCCGTATGAAAACTGGCAGGAATCTTGCTGCTGACCAGTTGCAATGTAACTGGTTTGAGGTTGCTACCGGCAGGGGCTGTATCTGGCACAGCTGCATTTGTGTCTAAGTGGGATCTTTTTGATATTCTGTGTCCTCATCAAGTGGAAGTTAATTCTTTGTGCTTTCACAGTAACCTGTAAAGACTTGAAAACTGAACCACAGTGTTTGACATGCTTGGGTCCCTTTTGACTTTATCCTTCTTTACAAGTTCCTCTGTTTTTCCCTTTTTCTTCCGTTCTGAGCTTTTATGAGAGCTGGACTCGTTCTTCCTCGATCAGTATTTAACAAGATATACACTGTTTTCCACCTATGCAAATCAGTCAGTTATGTCTAGTGTGGCAGGAGAAATACCAGTATGTGGGGTTTATCCATGCCTAATTTGGATAATGTAAAGCTCATATAACAAACATGATTTTATTTACCTACTTTTTTTTTTTTTCTTTAAGTATATTTATTTATTTTAGAAACAGATGCCATGGGGCTGGTGACTTCTTAACATCCTAAATGTCCACTGTGAGGGTTTATCTCGGGTGAAGAGGGTTTCTTTTGACATGTTTACCTGTAAGTGGTATTGCTATAAAGTAAAAATATCTTTATTAAAAATATAAATGGAAGATTAAATCCAGAAGTTCAGGACTTTTGAAGATGAAAATTCACTTATGGTACAGAATCAAATGTTGATTCAGCAGTCTCAGAAGCATTTGAAGTCTATGGAAAAGATATTGCGTTAAGACAGTGAGAAAAAGTTGTTGGCTATTTTCTCAATACAATTCTTGCTTTTAGAGTGCTAGATATAGTAATACTGGTTGGCATCTTAAATCCCACACAGATCAATATTCAGTACTTTCTAACCTGTTAGTATAACGTTTTTCTTTTCTTTTCTTTTTTTTTATTGTAATTGCCTGTACTATGCTCTATTTTCTCTGAATATGGATCAAAATCAGTCGTTCTTGTGGCTTTTTGTATTTTGTAAGGTGCAATTGACCACGTACGTAAAAAGGTTGATACGGAGGTTTCTTCTAGCATTATAGTTGATGATCTTTGCATTCAAATTGCGTTGTGTATTCTAAGTTAATAATTAAAATATTAACTTGAACATAAATTACTGAACTGTTGAGCTGATTAAGTCTTGGTAAGAGTGGTCAGATTCTGGAGCAGTTGGGTATATTATAATATGTGTTTGTACTGTCTTGTACATTTTCTAGTTTGACAATAAATACATTGCATTTTATTAAGAGTTTACTGCCAGATAATAGTTTTATCAGCCTTGCTTGTGAAACAGAAAAGGTATTTATGCCCTAGTTCACCAGATGCTGTAGCACATACAGTTGTGGGTTGTTGGTTTGTTTGTTTGTTTGTTTTTAAAGTCCTTCTTACTCTGTCTACAATATAGTTACCTCAACCTGACCTAAATAGGATTAAGTTAATACTTAAGGGGTTTTTCCAAATGACAGTGCTGCAGACACCCAGAGAGGCAATGCACGGCCCAGATGCTTTATGGCATGCTACTAGTTAGAAGCCCTTTCTCCATCACATCCATCCCAAGATCACTACAGTGGGTTTCAAGCATTAATAAGAATACTCTGCTCTTAGAGACCATTTCTTATTTGTGGTTCATAAAGCACTACAAATGAGTCACTCCTGTTTTACAGATGGCAAAATTATGTTGCAGGATGGGAGATAGTTTGTTCAAATCCATAGAGCAGGTTGCACTGAATGTAACAGGCAGCCATATTCCTGTGATCCAAGAACTAGACAGAGCAGTAGTTGCCATATCCAGGAAAAGGTTAATATTTATATTCCTATCTAGTTACTAACTGGTCTACATTATTTTTTGCATTAATGTTTCTGCACTCGGTCAGTTCCAGAGAAATCAAATGCATTCTTTTTCAGTAACTGTATAGCAGAGGGACTTGAACAGTGATTGTGATTTGTGCCAAGAACAACCATCTTTCACTGCCAATGCTTTAGACAAACATCCTGTCTTCCAGAGTTGAATTTAATCTGCAAGGATCTTTGCTCAGCGCCTTGGCTTTGCTTTATGTTGTAACCACTTCTGTTACGGCACCAGCCTCAGTTCTCTTCCAGTACGTAAAGACTTAATGCAGCGTTTTTCTGCCTTTTCCTAGAAGAGAAGTGACAGCTTTAATACTTTAGACAAAGTTCTTGCAACTTATTTAAATCAGCCTCCTGCTCTACCAAAGCTTCCTGCAAAATAGGATGCAAGTCCTGAGGCACTGAAGCCTTTGGTGTGACACTTCTAGCCACAGAACCAGTTTTGAAGTTTACTCAGAGATGCCTTTAGTCATCTGCAGTTACATGAAACTTAGGCATAAGAATGCCACGCTAATGATTCCAGTCTGTTTGCAATTACTTACTCTTTGCCTTCAGCTACATAGGCATGAGTATTTTGTCTCCTCTAAATATTCATCTTTTGTTTGCATTTTTTAGGGATAAATGAGTTGAAATGGCACTACATTTCTTACATGCTAGCATAGTTTCTCAAGATCCACTCTGAGGATTAAGTTTAGTTCCACCTTTTCTCTGCAAATTGTTAGCTGTTAAAAAAAAAATTAGTGGCATGCATGGCAAAGTTGGTGTGAAACCTCTAGTAGCTCAAGTATATATTAAATGCTTATAGTTGAAACAGGTTTTTTTGTCTTTTACTAAGGGGAAAAACACATTGCTTTACTAACAATTTAAAGATTATTCTTTATTGTTGTTTGAAATCTAGTGAGTTGAAGCAATACAGTCACTGTGGGAATATTTGAGTTATGACCTAAGATGGAGGTGTGTTAGGAAATAAAATGGTTGTATTCTTCAAGCCTAGACTGAACTTTTGTCTCATTAAATCATTGGGGAATTCAGTTGGATGTTTATTTCTCGTCTCTTTTTGGTTATAATTTTTGCCTGCTTTCATCTGCTCATGCTTGGCTTTTTTTCTTAGAAGTCAGTATGTTTCACTAAGTGCAGATTTAATCAAAATCATGTCTATCTGTGCAGAAAAAGAGGGGTCCTAACACAGAGATTGATTACGAAAATCAGGAATAGTATCTCCTGAAAATCAAGATCAAATCCCCCAGTGGTATTAATAGTTACCATGTGTCATTAGCACAGGACACTCTGTCCCTAAATTCATGCAACTACAGTATAGGAGCTGAAGTTATACCCTCACATTTATGGTCAATAAATATGAATAATCACTTTCTCTTAGATTTGAAAAATAGTGAGTTCAAGCAACCCAGACATTGTAGGAATATCCGTGTCATGAATTAAGAGGAGTGTTAGGAAATAAATTGGATATATTCTTCAAGCCTAGACTGAACTTTTGCTTTGTGAGATCAGTATTGATTTTAGCTAAATGTTTGTGTGCCAGCATAAAGTGTATTTCTCTCTGCCTCAGATAAACGAAAGTGAGAACTTTTAGTACGAACACGTTCTCTTCTTGCTGATCTTTTGTACAGATTGCTGATCTCTTCTGATCTGGGACTTAGTGTTCCTGAGGTTTCACATGCAAAAACTGTAGGGGAAAAAAATATGAGTTCAAAAAGAAAACCTCAGAAAAACAGCTTTGTTGGTCATTCCATTGTGCTTGGCTCAGAGTCCAGTTGCCATCCTCTATCATTTGGTGGTGATAAGGCTACTTAAGGTAATTCTCAAGCCAAACCACTGCTGTGACATGCCTGTGATGCTTCCAGATCCTGTAGCCCAGCAATTCAAGCCACAGAAAGAATTTTCGGGTTAGTTTCTTGACTGTTCAGGAGTTATCTCTGATCTCTTCCAAATCACCGAAATTACTCTTTATTATACGACCACTTTTGTGTGTGTGTGTGTGTGTTTTTTGGTGGTGCTTTTTATTTTTTGTGGTTCAAGATCTTGTTATCTGTGAAGAGGCTAGACACAAATTTCTCTTTAAGGGTGTCCTTTTCCTCTCCTAGAACTGGAAAAACTCTAAACATGCTGAATATCTCCTAGACTAAATGCTTTGTAAAACAAAACAGACTGCCAGTGCACCCATCTCAGAAGAGGTCAGAGCCTATTTGGATTTTCTTCCCTATCTTAAAGGTAACACCCACTTAAAAAGCAATCTTCAGCCTGTAGTCCTTTTGAAAAAGTATTTGCTAGCAGCAGAATTCACATTGTTTGGTCCCCATGTAGATTCATAATGAGTAGATTCATAATGTCCATTGATGAAGATAACGGGTATTCCCTTTTATTTTGTTGTTTCACACCATTCTTCCTCCCTGCTTAACATGCTGGATGGTTCCTAATAGACTAATTGCCTTTGAGTGGAGGGAGAGCTGCTGGATACAGAATAGAAAGTTGCCTGTTCTTTTCTTCTGGGACTGTAAGGCAGGCACAGGTTAGAAAGCGGCTTTAGGATTTGCAGAAAGGTCTCTCCAAGTCTGGTGGGTCATATTATTGCAGTGGAACTGAGATGCCAGCACAGCTTTGGGTATGTGTGAATGTGTACTGGAAATGGGGCTGGCCAACCACCACAGCACAGGCAAGTCTAAACCCTGTGCTCTCTAAATCCCAAAACATTGTGAAGAGCAGGGGAACAAACCATGAAATAGCAGCTTTCCACCCTTTTCTAGACATAGTGAAAGATGCTGCTGCATCTCTACTGTGTTGCAAAAGGGAAACAGGGTGAGGATTGGAGGAGCTATACTTGGATTTTCCTGCAACAGGTAAATGCTGGGTTACCTTCAAATTCCTAGCAAAACCCTAAAAATACCTGAATTGAGACAGCAAATAGACCATTTGAGGTTTGTTTTAGATATTTGCTTCTAAGTAGGGCTAATACTACCCGCAGTTGCTC
This sequence comes from Pampusana beccarii, assembly GCA_013399365.1. Classification (NCBI taxonomy): domain Eukaryota; kingdom Metazoa; phylum Chordata; class Aves; order Columbiformes; family Columbidae; genus Pampusana; species Pampusana beccarii. The sequence continues at coordinate 29,067 of VWYH01005921.1, forward strand.
ACTGCCAGTGTTGAAAGGGTGAGTCAGGCCTGCAGTGACACTGTTGATGGTGAAACAGGACTCATTTGCTGAATTACAGAATCATGTTTAAAATTAGGTAAACTCAGATGTTGCTTTGGTCCCTTTTGATCTTGCAGACAAGTAGGTGGTGGCTTTTGAGACATCTGTGCATTTTGAGTGTCCAGGCCACCTTCAGAGTTCAAACAGAAATACATGCTCTAACCAGGGCATGTTGAAAGCCATGATTTCATTTCTTAGAACTTTAACAGCTGTATAGCTCAAAGACAAATAACTCATCTCTGGCTGGTCCCTGTAATAACACAGACATTCAGAAAATGCCTGGCATTTTTTGGTTCACTACTTGGGATCAAATTCCTCTGATTTTGTTTTCCTCTGGACTAAGAACAGACTATTCTTAATGTTGCAGCCCTAAGGAGAAATCTTGCATCCTGCTGCAGCTTTGTTTCCACACTTGTTATATGGTCCCTGGAAAATTCTACCACATGAACAGTACTTGTCCAGTCTCATTGTCCAGCCCCATCCATCTGCAGCAAGTTCCTGTTGTTTCATTTGGATTTTCAAAGCAAAAGGCATCTGCTCAAAACCCACTTGGCAGCTCTTCAGCCTAACTGCTTCCACAGAGCCCCAGAGAGCTCTGTAGAGAAGCTGGTTCCCGCAGAGCTAATTTTAGGTGGCAGTGCTGAATGCCCTGATGACTGTTTTTTTCACTTCAGAAACTCTTCTGTGATCAGAAATCTCAAGCTGTCAAAGCACAGCATTTCAAAGGGCAGAAATTCTGAAATCAAAAGGAGAGTCTGTCCCAAGAGCCAAAGGGAAAAGTGTTTTGTTTAAGCTTAAGAGTCTGAGAGCAGATATGGCTCCTCTGCATAAAAACCAGCAATAAGGTAAGTGCAAAGTTAGGAAATAGGGAGCTATTTAAACTCTCAACCCTGTTGGCATAACAGGAATTGATATGTATTGGTCCTGAATTGGTTTACACAGGAGGGGAATTCTGGGCTAGTCTTTAATTACGGCTAGAGGAGAGTAGAAATCAACTCACTTTTAACATCAAGAATGAGAAACAGGCTTACACAGCCACACTAAGCATTTGGCCTCAGGGCCCTTCTGTCCCCGTCCCTTACAAAGTGTTATTGAAATTTGTGATGGGAACCCAGTGCTAGGGTTACAGGTTAATCAGCCTGAACCATTTAATCTAAACAATTGCCCAGATTACTGCATTCTGTGGAAACTGATCTGAGCTGTCTGGGAACTGTGTTCCAGCACAATGTTGTGTTTTCTCCAGTAGGACTTTATCACAGTGACATGCTTCTCAAGCACGCACCATGTGAGACACCCTGTAATGTCAGACACAACTATGGTTCTACATGGCTGGAGTCAGTGTCCAAGCCTCCTCTGCTGGCTGCTGTATCTCTCTCTAAGTACAGACTTCATGGCCTTGCTTGTGTCAGGCCAACCCATGTACAAGTGTGTCAGTGCATCCAGTTTATTTCTCCACTATCGCAAGTACTACCAAACGAGAACATTTTCCAATGCTTTCATCCAGTCTATTAGTTTTATTATACTTTCTCATGCTTTCCTGGAGATCCCTGTAAAATTTGCTGGGAGCTGTTTTTTGTTGTCAAGTCAACTGTAGTTGATTAAACCAAGAGGATGGAAATGTGTGTATGTAATATCTTACAGGATTCCTCTCAAAATTCTGGGTGTTTATAAGCTGCCCTTGACTGCCTCAGTCAGGTTTATTTTGAAATCTTTACCCTTCTCTCGCAGCTTGACCAACTTCAGAGCTTTTTTCTCTTTTGCCTTCATTCATGCTATTCCCTGTCCAAAATCAAATGTAGAGTCTCAAAGGATTGGGTAGAAAGGAAGAGATTTGAGCAACAGAGCCTGCAGACAGTGTGGTTGCTGCAGAGAGTCTCTCTGTTGCTGCTAAATCACTTTGATGCATCTGCAGTCCACTGTTTCTTGCAGGGGCCACTTCCCAGCAAAGCCTAAACTGCTGTTGAAAGCTGCATTTCTTGCTACACAGAGCTCTCAACCAAAGCAGAAATCAAAACAAGAGCAAACCCAGTGTGGACTCTGGCAAAGATCACCCTCTCTTCATATATAAAAGGGAAGCATTTAGCCTGACCTCATAAAAGAGAGAACTTAAAGGACTGTTCTACACTTTGAAATCTTACCCTCAATGGCATGGAAACAAACTGCTGACTTTCAGCAGCTCATTTCACGTTCTGCTCAGCCTGCTGTACTTCCTGAGCATGAATCGGCCATTGCATCATCCCAGGAGAATGAATATATATAATGAATATATATATAATCTGTTCAGTAAGGAACGTCTCGAGAGTATAGACCAGTGCCCAGAATAACATTTAATGAGGTCTGGAAAATGATGCCTGCTACAAGCAGAGACTGCTTAAAAGTTTGCAGGAGGCCTACTGTTTGGATGAGTTAGCAGCACACCCCCTCTATAAATGTCACTTGAAACTGCTGCTTCCAGGAACCATGGAGAGCAATGGCTGAGGTGAGGCCGGGTGACTTCGCTAGTCACTTAGTACCTTTCCTAACATATGGGCCAGTGTTAAATGGAGAAAAATTGCTGTTGAGATTTTCTTGATCCTATTTGCCTCCAGAATATTTCAGGCAGACTTTTCTTACACAGCCACATATTCTATATGCAAACTACACCCTGAAGTGCAGGAATGGTTGAAACTTCATGCAAAACAGTACTGCCTATTCCCTTGCAAGTGTTGTGTATTCTCTGTATGTGCTGTACAGATGTCCTCTCTTTTGAGAGACAGAATAGCATCTACTTTATCTGGATTGAATACCAAACCATAAAGGGCAATTCAGTGGCTTTGTTCTCCAACTCGATTGCACCATTTCACCAGGGAATAGATCCTGGGATTTAAAGAAACCTCCCACCTACTGGACAAATGCTGTGACAGACAAGATTCAACTTATTGACAGCAGAAAAGTGCTGTCACTGTGAAAACCTAAATATGCAATCTCAGGCTCTCTCTCCACTTGCTCAGGTGATGATTTGACTGTGAGTGTGAGGGCTCTCTGCAGAGCTCCTCTCAGCTGTGCCTGCTAGTGCTGACAGTTGCTGGATGCCTGCATGAATGACCCACTTGTGCTGTCTTTGCACTTGATCATGGCAGCAGTGTTTGACTGGGAAGCATTTCCTACTCACATCCATCTGTTCACACTCTCTTTGGCCACAGGAGAGAGGTGAGTTGATGAGGAAGTGATTGTTTCAGAAGGGATTTTGGGTGAAGCTTTGCTTTTTCATTTTCCATTTATTCCTTGCCTGTGGACTGGACATAAGAGAAAAACTCTATCAGTGCTAACTCGTGTTTATGGCCTACTGGTGCTTGGGACCACTTAACTTGGCTTTGCTTGAAAGTAGTTGAGAGACTGAAGGGAAGGAGGATCATCATATGATGGATTTCTGGAGGATTTTTCTCCCAGCTGCTGCTCACAGTCCAAGTCAGCCTCACAAGCCAAATTAGCTTTCTTAATGTTGCTCCAGACATCTTGCCTCTTCTCAAAGCTGTTTTGATTTGCTAGCACGTCCCTGGCATGAAGGTGGTCTGAAATGTGCAGAGTTCCAAGGCAGGGTTTGGTCGACAGCAGAGCACAGAGTCAGGGCCTTAGTCCTAGACAGGGAGCACAGAGACATATGCTGCTCCTGCACAGTGAACTCACAGCCACAGATGCTGTTCGCACTGTCCAGCTGCAGCGATACGCAGTGCAAAGCACTAACGGTGTTCTCCGTGGAGTGTTTCTGATTTCCCCCATTTGTGCCTCACCATGTCAAATGGTCCTATGCCTAGAAAAGTTGCTTCTCATGCTCCCCCATCTGACCCCACATCACAACTACTGTTCACCTCTTCTTCAGCAAGCGATGCTGAACTGTGCCAGCTTTTCCTCAGGCGAAGTGTGAAACTGCAAATATACTAGTTACCACAATTCCACATAGCATCCTTGTACTATAGAAACAGGTGAAATGTCTATGGACAGATAGAATGATCCAAGTTTTTAAAGATTTGTGGAATCATTTCTGGTTAACAAACGCATTTTTATAATAGGTAACATATGAGAACAAAAGGCGCAGGGGAACATAGGCTTTGGAAAAATGAAGCTTAATACAAAATTATATATTGCATGCTGTTTTCAAAAAAAACAATGTAAGTAGTGCTTAGTTGTGATTAGAAGAAATCTAAAACATCTGCAAGAGCTCTTAAATAAACCATGGAAAGTGGGAAGAATTCAACAAATGTTGGGAAACAAAAGAACAAAGAGCTGGGTGGAATTTATGTGTCTGCCTTAATATGCAAGCTTCCCCCATACTTGTTGTCACTACCACTAAGCAGAAATTGTACTTTCACTATTTCATTGTGCGAAACTCCCATTAACGATCTATAACCCTCAAGTCTGAGAGCTGATTTTTTTTTTTTTTTTTTTTTTCGTTGGGCTACACAGCTCTTGGCAATGTTGTTCTTTCTGTTTTCTTACTGAGTGTGGAGAATGGCATTAATTTTTCACAATAGAGAGACTTAGGGTTAACTTGGGCAAAGAGTTAATTTGGCATCACTTCTAAACTGTTCTTAAATAAAAATGATGACATAATTTGAAAAATGGGATAAATTTCAATGCTAATTTTGCCTCTTGATAGAATATCTTTTAAATAGTTTTGCTTCCTCTTTATTTATAGCCCCTAAAGACGTTTGAGTGAAACAGATCAACCAATGAACATCACCTTCTTTAAACATACCTTGAAATAGCCCACAAGTCAGATCCAGCACAACACTCACCCAAACTTATTAGCAGCACAGCTAGACACCATTCCTGCCCCCTTCTCGTGGAAAGAGTTCTATCCACACCTCTAAAATCCGCAGAGGCACAAGAAGTAGAACCAGTACCCATAAGGCATGTGGATACAGGAAAATAAATTATTTTACATGCTTGTAGAGAACTTTTCCCATAGCCTGGGAAAAGGTTGGTTTGTTTGTTTTAGATTAGAGAAGCATCCTTCTTCAGGAGCCTAAGGCAACTAGGATTTGGGGAAACCACCTTTTTTGGCACAAAACATTGAACTGCATTATAGGAATGGTCAACAAAATAATTTATCTTAATTTAGTTTTCAAAGCCATGCAGATAGCTCTGTTTAAACTGTTTTTTAAATAAAGTCTATTCAGAACAGTATCGCACAAAGGCATGAGACCCATGAAGCGAAACAATAGAAAGCTTCTGACCTTTTCCCCTCCACCAAATTTAAACTAAACTGTTAACAGTTTTTCTCATTCTTGCTATTTTTGGCTCAGAATCAACTGCTCTCATCATGAAAAAGGAACAAAATAGGGGACATTTATCAGTTGTGGTACCCTGCAATATAGGCTGGAACAAAGAGAAGGGAAGGTCTTCCTTGGAAGTATCTTGTTTTTCATGACTGTTTCTTTTGTCCAGTCTCTCATTTAGGACTAATTTGAGTACCTCTGTGCTACATTGCTGTGAGGAACACAGCTCTACAAGTGGAAGCAGCCAATGCCAAGTCTATGTATTCATTCTTTCCAGGATAATTCTTCCTTGAGGTACAAATTGTTGTGATAAGGCAGGCAGATATCCATTTTGTACACAAAATCAAATTTGCTAACCCTTTTCTCCGTCGTCAGAGTCATCAGGACTGCAATCCTACACGATACAGCTCCTCTGTCCTTATACAACTTATCTGCTGTGCCCACAGAGAAGCACTGACCACTCCAAATGGCCTTTCACTGCTAACCTGGATGCCAGCAATTGTCATCTTGCAGCAGCAGGGAGCTCTGCACAAGCTGTGAAACCCTTCCAAAAGCAGAGCTGCGTAACTTGCTCTTTCACATGTGCCAACAGACAGAGCCTCTGGCAGGGGCTCAGCTGTGCTAGTGCTGAAGGAGCCTTCCCTGGCTATTGAACTGGGACTTGCCAAGCCACTTTCCTAATAAAAAAAAAAAAAAAAAAGGCAGGGGAGGATGTGACTACTTGTAGTTTTTGCAGTAAAACTGTATGATCAAAATGGTTCTCTCTTATAATCCATTTCTTCTCTGTGGGGATGAAAACTTGCTGCTACTGAGGCACGTGTATCTGCAAAGGCATTTTGGGATGCTGAAGCAGCACCATATTTGGCCACCTCTCTCCATAGTCCCTGTCTGGTTGTAGAGAAGGCTTTTACACCCTGTTAGCGTTCCCGTGCATTAGAGAGCTCTGCTTTCAATCTTCAGAGTTGTCAAACAGCTTTAAAGAGATGCTGTTTTGAAAAAGAAACGTTTAAAAAAGACTTTCAAAACAATTTAAGTGAGTCTCTATGCACTTCTCTCCCACCCAGGTAATAGGTACGTTCTTTCAGTTTTCAGCTTCGAACTTGTTTGTATCATATTTTCTTGCACACATAACATTTTTAGTGGCTGCTCCAAATGACAGTAGTGCATAGTAATCTCTGAATTATCTGAGTCTTAAACTGTTGTTAAGTGTTGTAATTTTTTCCAATGTTTATTTGAGCGTTTAGACTTCCTTCCCAGGTAAATTTGGTGTGTAAAGAAAAGAGGGAGTCATTCAACAAGAGCAGCTTGTCATAGGGGAAGGCCTGGAGCCAGCAGTATGTCATGTTGAATGGTTTTGAAGAAACACTTTTAGCAACTCATTGGTATCACCAAATCCCCAAGGAAATTAGGGTGTATGCTAGGAAACAGAGCATCATATTGTGGCCTAAAATGCTTGATAAAGATGGCAGAAAATTCAGAATTTAACTCCAGCAGTCTGAAAGCTTTCCAGGCTAAAAAAGGTAAGTGGTAGAGACAGGGCAGAGAAAAGTAAGTAGCAAGTGTATATAAGTCTGTTCATCTGCCCCTAAAACTTAATGGAAAACAAAGCTGGAGACTAAGAAAATCTCATAGATTTTTTTGTGCTTAAGAGACTAAGTCACTTCCCTCAATAATTTAATGAGATGGCTCTTTAAAAGTCATGTTCAGCTTTAGAAATACGTGTCCTCTTGCCAATATTAATGCCAACTATATTTCTAGAAGCTGTTCGCTATTTACTGGTTGCAGTAGTTCCCAGGGGCCCCTAAATGGATAAAAGTACAGTGCTTTACTGGAAGAACAGGAGAGATTTTGACAATGAATACTTCTGTCTCAATTCTCTTGCTCCAGGGTACAGCACTGGGAAGGGAATCCCTCTCTGGGACTGTACTCCCATCAGGATGCAAACCCTTCTCAGTCCTCTGGAACTGCACACCTCGATGCAGGATGGTGCCTCGGCTCAGGAAGCAGCCAATTCCACCAAGAAATATTTTGGTGATTTCTCTATGAGCAAAACATAAGTAAGCACATTTGAGTCTTTTCCTTCTTTTGAGATGGGTTCTGTGCTGTCATCTGTTGCTCACAAGGAAGGAGAACAGGAATTTAATGTTGTTCCCATCTGTACTGCTAACCTTCTGCAATAGGAGACCCCCTTGGCTGTGTCAAAATGACAAGGCAGAACTAGTAGCTTCAGTGTTATACCTGAAGAGTTTTGGCTCTCATATGAACCACACGGTTGAAAAAGTTAATGACTTTTTCTGTCTTTCCACCCCAGAGCAGTTTTGAAAGTCTCATGCTTCCAGGAGTAGATGATGTAGTCTGATGCTAGGGAGTAGCTTTCCAGGAAGATTCCACACCCTTAAAGGCCAGGTAAAAAGATGCACTGGGCCTACAAGAGCACCGTTTAAAGAGCTGGGATTTCTCATTTTGTTGGTTTGGTTTTCTTTGAACTAAACAAATACTGCACAGAGTGGTCTCTTCAGGCATAGCAAAAGACTGTAGCAAAAAGAACTCTTATTTCACCACAGAAAAGGTGATGCGTGTTATCCTGTCATCTTATGGCAATGTTCATTTTTGTGGCCATATATGAGTTTTAACTTGCCACTTCAATGAAACAGACATTTAGGAGTTTGCCTTGTTATTTAGATAGATACATGGATAGATCTGAAAGCACGTTGTGCTTATTTACATAGAAATGCCAGCAGGGTTGGGCAATTTCCAGTAGCATGATGCACTGGTGCAGAAGTCTTTGATTTCAAACACTTAGTTCTTACACTGAAGGCTGAATTGGTGAGAGAGCTGTGAGCTGTCTGGTCTGGCCCTGCACTACCCGGTCTGATGCAGACACTCCAGGATGTGCTCCACAGCTCCACGCAGCTCTGCCAGGACACTCTGACACGCCTGCAGGCTTTGAAGGGAAGAGAAGCCAAGTGCCTGGCATGTAAGACTTGGATACTCTGCTGTCTTTGCAAGAAACAAAGGAGTGGTGCGCCTGACTGAGGGATATGATGTGTCTTGGCCTGGAGGTGTTGTAGGGTAGCACTTCTGAAAGTACCACAATAAATTTGAATGAGTCTTGATAAAGCTGTTGCATTCTGAGAAAATTCACAGTCCTTGCCTTGCAGCACGAAAAGCTTAGTGTTACTGCTTCTTAATTTCTCTACATTTTATAACTAAAGATTTAATGACTTTTTTTTTAACAAGAAGCTGGGTGGTGTTCTTTGTATTCTTGCACAATTCCAAGCTGAATAATCGCATTCTTGATTCTCACCACATTTCCTCCCCTCAGCAACAGTAGCGTGGCATGCTGCTCTGCACGGAGCTCTTCAAGTGTCAGCATGTCAGAAGTTTAACTTCCAGTACAGCAGTTCTAGCATACGAAGTGTGTTAGAATCAAAGACTTTGAAAAAGCATCAGCTATTATTTTAATCAATAAATAACCTACAGCTTGAACCAAGATTTTTCATTCTAAGGGGTTTCAGAGCCCCTCATGGCATGGAGCAGAGCTGCGTTTGTTTTAAGTTTCCCAGAGCAAAGAGACTTGCTTTTTTCTACTAACATCCTATCACTATACCATAAACAAACTGGTCAAAGCTGTAAACTCTTCCATACAGTTCCCTTCATTCCTTCCCTTTATGTGTTCACGTAGATGCATTCACTGTCAGGAGGGACTCTCTTTGTCTCCTTTCAGGGTCTGCTGCAGTGACAGAGGCAAACCTCCAGTGCCGTGCTTGAGATGGTGTCTCACCCAGGAGATGAGGTCAGCCGGTTTGATACCTCACCCTCCCACAGACTTCCTGTATGACCTCAGTCAAGTCTTTGAGCCTCTACACTTTCTACACCCTCTGTAAAATGGGATAATTGCACACAAACCTCACAGAGAGAGATGGCAAGGTTACATGCACTAAAGACTGGGAGGTGCTTTGATCTTACACTGATCTAGTTCGCATAGAGCTTTGCAGGGGTGTGAATATGAATCTAACTTTGAATGACACCAACCAATTCTCCTGCAGAAGAGGAATTCCAGTGGACTGTGCTAGACAGTCAACCTGCCTCTTTGTTTAATGTTTGTGCATATTCTCTAAAGGAGCTCAAAGCAGTATCTAATTTGTACTCCTGTTGTTATTGCTACAGTTAATTGCAGGTAAACAGGATTGAAAAGGACATCCCTGCCCAATGCCATTCTATCCAGGCAACTATACTGGAAGCATTTCTGCAGCACGCTAGATGTCTAGCTAGATGTCACGGGTCAGCGTGAGGGAACAGCCTGCTGTATTAGTTTTACTCCGGAGTGTCCCCATTTCTACTTGCCAAGATTTTAAAACTTTATCCTGGAGGCAATAGTAACAAACTGAAACTTGCTCCCTACCAGACAATGCTGTTAAGCTTATCTTTACAGAGGGAAGATACAACACTGGTAGGATCGTGATAAAAATAATGCCAGGTTATCTAAACTAATCCCTTGTCAAAGTCCCTAGATCCTTTAGGCAATGTGTGTGCAGTTAAGATGTTAATTGGTATGGGAGTGTGTTGGTTAAGTTACAGCAGTTATTGCTGTTGGAGATACGCCTATCATCCACAGCTCAGTAACACGCTTTGTCTGGCACTCGCTGGTGTCAAGTGCTTCAGAGGTGTGACTGGGGACAGCAGCTACCTCATCTGCTATTTGTAAATGATACAGGCTAACGATTGTTTGCATGTTTCTGTGGTTGAGGTATATATGCCCTCTGCCAGGACTAGGGGAGCTACGTAGCCCAGTACCAATAAGCAAGAAGCCATGACATTCCTAGTTCCCTGCTTTTTAATTTTCAGACAATATGTTCTGGACTACAAGGCTAAGAATCCAAAGCAAGGAAAATTCCCTGCCCCCACAAGAATGGATGATTTGGAAACATAAATTAAAGTTAGGAATGTCTAGTTTTGAATGCAAGTAGCCAGATGGTTTTTCTTCCTTTCCCCAACTCTTCACACTGACATCAGTCATCTGGAGGAACGGAGGAGTGCAAACGTGCCAAAAGCGACTAACGGCCATTTTGGGGTAAGATTTTTGTCAAGACATTCAACCACTGTAAACTGAAATGGCTTCATTAGAATCTCTTTAACACAGGTCATGCTAGTTTATGCTGTCCTGCAGATCTGACCCACTGAATCAATCTTTTAGTACCTGCTCCTGAAAGAGAAAAGGAACATGTAAACCAGATTTTGGAAAATATAAAGATGAAATCTGCTTTAAGCCCCCATGTGATTAGTGGGGTTCAGAGGAAAAGTGCAGGGCCACTGGCCAAATTTGGTGACTCCCGCTGCTTTGACAGGCAGAAGCAGTTTCAACAACAGAGAAAACGTAGCCATACAAACCTGTGGTACAACACAACATTCAAACCTCAGGCCCCTCTGTGCTCGCCAAATGTACTGAAAACTCCTCAACCCCTCTCTTATCACAGCTGATGCCTTCAGAAATGCATTGAAGGCTATAAAGGGTTTCCTCCTTAACAGCTGGCTTGCTCTGACACTGTTTAATAACAGTTATGCTTATCACTATCTTCTTCCAGTTCACCTGTTCCGTCTCATACATTGTCATTTGCCAGGTGAGAATCTTTCTTTGTGATTAGCAACTATGTGGACACTGCAAGGTTACAATTAAACGATACAGTCAAAAGCACTCCCCTTAGGGCAGTTGGTTCAGATGTGGGAGACATTGCTCCAAACTCCTGGCTGATTCCAATAGTGCAGGGACTTGAAACTGAGTTTTCAATGTCAGAAGTCAGTGGCTATTCCTGGGTTAGTATGAATGTCTGATCTTAGGAACAGGCATGTAAATATAAACCACGAGCTCAGCACCACAGTGTTAGCCTGTAAGAAATGTCAAATAATCTCCAAAAACATCTTTTTCCTTGTTCATGTCCATAGGCCAGACAGAGCTTGAGGCTACTTAATCATCCAATCTGCACCACCATCTGTTGCTATACAAGTTCCTGTAATGTTTGGCTTCTCTCCTGCATGGGAATCCAATATCCTTAAACTCCACTGGAATTGATGTGAACAAAGGCAGGAGGCGACTTCTCAGTGGGTGAAATTCCTATAACCAGTAAACGCTAGGTTGGGTGAAATCATGTGACTCATGTGGAAAGTTAGATGTGTGTTAAAAGTTCACTATTCAACTTTACTAGCAATGCATCCTGAATTCTCATTTTAGGCAATGGGACCTATATATCTTAAACCCATAGTTTGGAGAACTAATTCGTCCATATTCAGGAGCATTTTGGAATTCTATAAATCATATAATCTTTTTTTTGTAGCTCAAACAGCATACACCCAAAGATTGTCTTTCACTAATATCTCCATAGCTAGCATTCAAGTTGTGCTTTTATCTCAGCAGTCGAAATCCAACAGTGACAGTTATCACCATAATTTTGTGGGTACACTCACTGCACAGCAGGATAATAATTTTTGCAATAATAAGACATATGTGTAAGACTATTGCCAGGTGAGCTGCCAAGGCAATTTTGCTTGCAATCCAGCTATTTTGCTCCAGACTAGTGGCTTTTGATTAAAGCTTTGTTCCAGTGGCCAGAAAGAAGCATTCCAAAACTTACATCATCTTGCTGTCTGCCAGACCCTGTTTACAGTTGCCACTTGCCTCTCAAGCAGCCAAACCTTGGTCCTCTTCAGTAACTGGTGGTAGCCACGAAATGACTATGTGGGGAGCTGGGAAAGAGGCATTTGAAAAAAGAGCTGCTGAGATTGCCTAAAAATTCCCTGCCTGACCTGGAAAATTCTGTCAGATGAAGGTTTTGGCAATGCCTGTGTTGTGCTTGGGAAGCCTGAATAGTTGAATTTAAACCACAGCCTTAGTTCCATCTGCATCTGAAGGAGGGTGGCGATAGGTGGTGATAAGAGGGAGAAGTGGTGTTTGCCAGATCAGTTATTTTTGAATTATTTTTTTTTTTAAATATCCCCAGGAACCGTTGCAGTAACAAACAAGGGCTTATAGCATTCTGACATACATCAGGCATCCTGGTGTGTGATGTTTATCTAAGTACATGACATTAGGATGCTCAGTAGTAATGCTGACAAGACTAAACCATTGTGTTTGTGGTGTCTTGAGCTTACAGGGTAAGTAACTTCAGATGATGCCTCTTTTCCCAATCCTGACTGCTGTGGGTCCTGACTGTTGCAGCATTCAGGCAGTTTTGAGATCTGGGATTTTATTGTTCTTTTCTAAATAATGAGGCCAGCCCTGGGCATCAGAATTTATCCTACTGTCCTTGGCATTGATGAAGCAAGGTATTTGCTATGATGGATCAGAAATATCTACATATATATGCTGTCTCTTGGGAGGAGGCAGACCGTCTGTGTTCATGTGTAATATATTATTTTGCAGTTGACTCCTTTGTGACAGTCTGCCCATTATGGAAAATTTCCTCTGATGAGGTACTTAAACACAGGTTTGTTTTGTTTGGGTTTTTTTTTTAATGCAAGTTAACTGAGGTGGTGATTCCAAAGGTCCACAAACACTGTGTGTGATGAAATTTTGGCAAAGGCACATTATACAACTCTGGCAAAGAGAAGCTTGCATCTATAAAAGGCAAGATCTGTCCTTTGTTTATTCCCTAGTAAATCCTTGAAGTATGTAGTGGTATTTTAGCATCAACTTAGCATATTTTATTTTCCCTTCTAATTTACAGGCCAGTGGAAAATAGAGATTGACCAAGCTGACTAACAACTTAGAGACAGTTTGTAAAAAAGACTGAAAATAAAGAGTTTCTCAGCTCTACAGACAATGGGCAGCACAGTGCATTTATGGTGTGGTATTACAAGCTTCAGGTGCCACAAGAAAGCTAAACATGATTTAAAGCTGTGCTTGCAAGCAATAAATTTGAAATGGTATTCAAGCACAAGGGAAAGGTCAGGCTGCATGTATGTAAGAGAAATTACTGATACAGGTATCATTGACTGATATAGATATCATTGAGGGTTTTTTTGCAAATGGTTATCAAAAGAATGGTTCAGTGCTGACTGCACCACTCATTTGCAATACGCAGTGCTAGTGGGACATAAAGTCTATATTCCTTAGCATTTTAATTTATATCAAGGATTGCAGGTTTGAGGCACTTCCTGTGCTTTTGTTTTTATTGTTGGGTGGCTTTGAGGCACACAAACTGGATACTTTTTAGATGAAACTAGAAGATGTGGTCGGACCACAAATAGGCATTCAGTCCACACAAGACCAGAGAAAGTCTGAAATAAAACCTTCTAAATTTTATCTAGAACAAACAGTGGTCTTTAGTACCAAATGATTTGCTCTACAAATCTGTTACTTTTACACCGCTCTGCTTCCTAACATATATACAATTGTACTTGACTATCAGTATGTATACATATCTATGTATATGTACGTATATAAATATCTTCCCTCAGTCATGCTTTCAGATTTATTGGGTTGGATATCTAGCTAGCACAAGCCAATGCAATTTCACTGAAGCCTGCTATTATCAGTAAATAGTATGTCCTAAATATTATAGTAGCTTTCTGGTCAGCTAAGTTTGCCAGCTACTGTCCCATGTTCTTTAAAATACAGGCTGCAGTAAGCCCAAGGATAGATTGCTGGGGCTGTTCTAATTAGCGGGATTCCCAATCCCAAAGCTGAGGAAACCCAAATTCAAAGAATGTGGTCAGCAGAGGAATATGTGTTCTGATTGCTTCTTCGCACTCCACCTTGACATGACCGGCAGATTGTGTAAATATCCACCTCTTAATATGGACTGAGACGGGTAGTTCAGTCTCTTGTTAGAAATTAATTGCATGCAAAAATGAATGCTAAGATTGAAGCCTGTCACAGGAATACCAGGTGAATCTTGGGAAGGAATAATATGTCCCTTAATATAGAAATTTTTAAAAACAAAGGTCATCAAATGAGATGTTAGAAATAGATGAGTTAATATTTTGTTATTAGTGCCTAGTTACATGTACAAGAGCACATTCACTGTCCATTAAAAGGGAAGTTAACCCTGGAAAGGGAAATGTGGGAAGGTGTGAGACTGCAATTTATAAATGGGGTTAAGGACAAAAAAATGCATTCTTGTTTTTCCTGAAGTTTTCCACAGCAGCAGGTTTTGAGGATATCCATTTAACTTCAGATATAATCTAACTTTCTTTGACATTTACAGCTTTTCCACTCAGACTACTATGGTGAAATACCTTCAAAAAAGTAATTTCAGAAAGGAAGAGAAAGTAGTCAAAATGAAAATTTCCATCATAGTATTTTGCTAGTTTTGACTTGTCCTGTCACTGTCTAGGATGAGATTTCAAATACTCCCAATATGAGAAGGGCAACATGAGACAGTGTTCACTCTCGCTTCCTTATTCAGCTTGAGAGTGCAGCCAGAATCTCAACCCGGTGAGAAATCCCAAGTATGGCTGTGAAATCGCATCTGCCAGGACTGAGTGCAGCTGTGAGCTCAGTCTGATGCATTTGCCTGTCTTCAGAAGCTGCCTGCCAAGACCTATCATTCACACTGGTAGCCTAAATGCAAGATGGAGGGCTATGCAACTCTTGGCTGTCTCGCTAAAAGCTGAATTCCATCAAAGGATGCTGTTCCCTTCTGTGTGCATGTTTGCCATTCGCTCACTTTGATGATCGTGTGAGTTGCCATTTGTGGTAGCTGTTTCACTTGTGTTAAAATAAACACTGAATTATGCATGCAGCCAACAGCAGCTTTAACATAGGCAAGCACCCTTTTAACATTCAGAGAAGGGAGAACACACAGGTGGAATGAACCACAGCTGTTCGTAAACTCTTTTTCCACCACAGGAATTGTTTCGAAGCGGGAGTGATCTCCAGAGATGCTCCAACTTCTGCACATGCCTGTGTCAATTATAAAAACCTGCATCCTCAGGATCGTGGAGAAGTGTGAAGTCATGGGTATCCGGCGCCTAATTCTAAAGTCATTTACTCAAGCATAATTGGAAGTAATTCAGCTGCAGTCTGTGAAGTCATCCTGGCATGAAATGGTTTGCGAGATCAGAATCAAGACTTTCCCCTTGTCATTAAGGCATTTTAACTGGAGCTACTCTGATCAGAAGGGAAGTAAAATAAAAACAAGGGCAGAACTCTGCCTCAAGCAAACATCCTGAAAGACTTGGACTTCTTTTTCTACTTTAGGAAAGAATGAGCTTATTTCAAATTTAGACCAGGGAGAGTCAGCTTCTGAATCAAGTGTTGGGTCCCTCTTCTCTATTACAAGTTCCAGTCAAGCCACCATTTGCCTTAAGTGACATTTTGTCTGAATGCTTAAAGATCAATCCACAGGCTACACGTGATTACTGCCTACGCAAGGGAATTGCATTTGGGACAATATGCATACAGTTATCTTGCAGGTCTCCTTTCCTGGCTGTGTAGAACTTGCATCTCATTTCTATGCATTGTTCTTCTACACAACCCAATATGACTTAAAAAACCTTTTGCTCTTTTTCAGCAAGCTTCGGCTGAACTTCTATGCTCTTTCTCAGAATGGTGCTTTTATTCCTTTAATGGCAACAATCATGGTTGTTAGAAATTCTGGAAGACGGTTGCCCCTTCAGGAGCAGCATCTAGTCCTCTCTGTTTGCTTTCTATTGCTGCAGCTTTACTCTCCACACCTCTTAATTGGCCTAGTTAGTATTTCTAGTTGTGCTGGTTGTATCTCATGCCATCCCCTCTTTTGTCTGGTCTTTTCCCAGACTCCATGACAGCCCTGAAGTAATTACCTTCAACCCCAACCTTATATGCTTCTGATTTTTAGTACGGATACGTTCTCCGCTTGGGTCCTGTAAGCTCTCACTGCTGTCCTAAAAATCCATTCTGAGAGACAGAGTTTATCTATGTTACAATGTCTATCTAATATTTCTCCAGTCTTCATCTGCCACGTGAGATTCCACTATTTTCTGGCTTTTTCTTTATACTTCCCCACTCCATTTCCTGTTTCACCTATTGCCTTTGATTCAACCAAGTCCATCATTGTGAGAGAAAAATTAGGTCAAGAGTGCAGAAGTAGCAGAGACAAAACTACCTGAACATTACAGAGGCCCCAAATTTCCTTTTGACTGTCTCTGTGCAACACTGAATCAAAACTGGTGTTTGTATTTTAATGGTCCTAGAGTCTCCATAGGGATCAGCTGTCTCCAAGAGAGGACAGGTCTTCAGGCCAGAGGCCGTTTTTACTCTCAATCTGACTCTACAGGCCTTGGAGCAACACAGCATGGGCCGTATTGCAGAATACAGGCATATGTACTGCACAAACCAACGTTAGGAGGTCAAAATTTTTTAATACCCCTAGTAAATCGATTTGGTTTAACTAGAACTACCAGCCAAGACTGAGATGGGGAAAACTCAGAAACACCAGGACCTGCTAAAAGTCAGAAGGTAAGCAGAAAGCTGGATTTGGAGTTGAATCTCAGTGCACGTTTCCAAGGCCAGTATCTTACCTATTAGCCTACGTATAAACTAAGTATTTTTATTTTCCGTTAATTAGTTCAGACTCTTTTTGAACAACTGTTCCCTCAATCAGGACAGCTGCACAGTTTGGATGAAAAGCCTAACTGGAGCTGTGGTAATTAAACCCAAATATAATAATTAAGACATTAATGAGTAGCACGTGAACCCTCTGGAAACTGGTAACATTTTTTTTTCTGCAGGCTCACATCACAGTGGGCTGGAAGCCAGAGCTGCTGCATGCTTGTGTGCATGTGTGGAGTGTTCACTTTGGCTTTCTCATGGAGGAACAGATCAGTATGCAAATGTCAGCTTCCTAATTAAACACTCATTTCATGGGTTATTAAACAAACAAATCCCCCATGAAATAAACCACAAAAATATTTCAAAATGGTATTACCAATTTAAACAATTTTTGAGACCTTAACAATTAACTTGTTAACTTGTATACCAAGCTTTCAGCAGACACAATTTGAATGCTAAGTTATACTGAACAACTGTAATATTGTACAACTGTATTTATACTGGAAATTGCATTTGACCCTTTCAACGAGCTTCAGATCCACGCCACCCTCAGTCCCATGGTGCTATGGATACACTTGAAACTGCAGAAATATTGCTTAATTCTTCTATTTAGCTTATGAAACCTCTGTGGATTCAGTGCGCTGGACTTCAGCCCAGACTTTAACATTCAGTCTGAAGCCTTGCAGGGAGAGTTCTGGAAAATGCTTTTGGCATTGACAGACTTCTTTTTTACCTGCCCATATTAGAGCAAAGAAATGCTGGCAAAAAGTATGGCTCAGGCACTCTAAAAACTCCAGAGTGTAAGAAATGTTGGTGTAAAAAGGAAGGGGAAAAAAAATCCCTCTTAAGTCCCTAGAGTCCAGGTATAAATCACAGAAGAAAGTTCTTGTCAGCAAACTGAGAGGCTAACTTCATGAATTATTGAGTGACCAGGCTCCCTTCCTTACTTAAAGTCTCTCTTCTAAGATGTAACTTTATCCTCTGCATTGACGGAAGTCTTCAGCTCTTGCAAGCAGAAGGTTAGCTGGGAGACCTGAGCAGGGTTAATCTCAGCAACATAAACAGGCAGTCTGACTTTTCCTTCGAAGCATTTCCTAGACTCCAATAGTAAAATTCTAGTGGACGGAGCCACTAGAATTAATTAATTTAATTAATTAATTAATTAAACTAGTGTTGTTAATTAAAACCAAGTTATAGAAGATGATTGACTCATTTCCTAGATCAGTAGGTTAAACCTACTGCAGTGATCTTAGTAAAGAATAGTAAGCTGGAGATCAAAGCTCTCCTTTTAAAAAAAGTGTAACCTGTAACCATTGAAGTTCCATTTCTTTAACCCCCATCTGCCAGGACCCAAGGAAAAGGAAAAAAAAAAAAAGATGAGAAGTGGTTCCGTTTATCAGTAATGCAGCAAAAAACCTCAGTCGTGATCTAAATCCAGAAAGATGCTATTTTATAGAGTACTTTGGTCACATGCAGTACACATGCAAAGATTTCCTAAACTGGTGATGGGAATTAGATCCTGGACGAAAGATGTGAAACACTGAAAGCAGTCAGTTTTTATTTTGCAGTAGTTCAGTCTAGAAAAATACTGGGCTTGTTAGAGCCTGTGTGCAAGCCCTTGGTACTGCATCTCCCAGCCAGCGGGGCTGCAGCTCCGGTGCCCCAGGAGCGCTGCTCACATTCTTGAGTGCCATCTGCTGGCACCTTGTCTGTTATCTCTGCCGAACACATAACCTGTGATCCTCCCAGAGGCTGTTCCGCGACCTCGCTTAATCACCCCTATGCTTCTGTGAGACAGAAGCCCATCAAAGGTTTTTTTAAAATGGAGTTGACCTGTCTCCCCATGCAGACTTTGGTCCAGAGGCCCTGAGCAGCAATGCTATTGTGATAGAAAAGTAGTACATGTAGCACTGGACTGTGCTTTGCAAGGAGCAAGTCGAACACACTGAAAAACAGAATGTGGAAGGCTGAAGGGCCTTTATCTAGTTAGAGATGTTTGCTTGCCTTACTTGAGAACTATGTGAGTGTATTGCTATTTCCACTTAATCCTTTAACAACTTTTTTTTTTTTTTTTAAGGTGCTTTATGTCACACTACCTCATTTCAGTCAGTCAATTGTATGTGGGCATGTTTAGGCACAACTGTTTGTAAAATTGTACTCAATAATGAAATAAACCTCTGTATTTTGGTGTTAAAAATCTAGCCTACCCTACATTTGTAGGTTTTGTATTCTGTAAATCTACAGATACCAGAAAGCAATTATCTTCTGCACATATACTGTTTTTAGTAACCCTAATATACTATAAAAAAAGCTTTGTTTGTTGGTTGGTCCTGACACGAGACAAGTCTTTACTCAAATTTGCACAGTGGGTAGCAGGTAAGTACCTGATATTGTTTCAATGACTAGCCTACCAACTCTGAGGAGCTGTCACTGTTTTTTCTAAGCTAGCCAGCTAGGTGAATATAAACTTGTGGGTCATCATATTGCTCTGGTACAAGCAGACGATTTAAGTATGACTTTTTGTGCTAGCACATGTGATCAAAACTCTTTGAAAGTTCAGGGCACTTAAAGTGAGGTTTATCCTGTCTCACAGGAAACAGACACAGTCAAGAAAGTTATTCTAGAGCAGAGAAAGAGTGCTGCTAGCCACTGTCTCAAGTTTATACAGAACAAATAATTGGATTTCTGCCTGGTATTCAAAATCTTACCTCAGCTGTTACTTCCCTGTAGTAGGTATCTCAGAGGGGACTCCAGGTGAGCTGTGTTCAGAGTTCCACTCATTGCAAAGTGGGGCATATTTTACCTGCCTGGAGGCTTGGACAGGCAAGTATTGACTCATCTCACTAAAATAAGGTAAGGACACACCTCACTAAAGCCTCATAAGCCACGATTGTTCCTACTGTTCACTCTGCCCATTCGCCAAAGCTTACTGCCCTCACAGCAGAGCTGTCAGAAAGCAACAGGCTGTGCTTGAGCCTGTCCCTTGCACAGGTTGGTATCTTCGCTCTATCAGCTTTCATTTTTGTGGTGAACTAAACTGGACCACATACTGGAGCTGCTAAATTGCAGAGACATCTCTCCTATTCTGCATTCCCTGCTGTGGGAGACGCCAGCGCTGGCATGGAGGGCACTTGGGTGAGACTGACCATGTTTCAAACTGCTGTGGCAAAAGTCTCTGAAGTGCAGTCAAAGCCCATGGAGCCATTTTATAATCTCCCTGTGCTACTGAGCTCTGATCTTTGCAGCAGCAAAACAGTCTGTTTTATCTATACACATTAGAAAGATTTTGTGGCCGATATTGTATAATACAACCCATGTGCTGCTGAGCACTGCCCTTTTCCTTTGTGGATTTTGGCACTCAGGTCCCTGTGTGAATGTTGTTGCATCCCCCGCTGTGCAGGCATGTGACAGCCCGGGTGTTTAGTGACAGTCTGGGTGTTTAGTGCCAACCCGGGCAGCCCCAGGTGCGCACACACCCGGTGCCGCCTCTGGCAGCTCTGGCCGGGCTGTGAGGCCGTACTGTGAGGCCGGGCCGTGAGGCCGGGCTGCGAGGCCGGGCCGTGAGACGGGGCTGTGAGGCCGGGCCGTGAGGCCGGGCTGCGAGGCCGGGCCGTGAGACGGGGCTGTGAGGCCGGGCCGTGAGGCCGGGCTGCGAGGCAGTGCTGTGTGGCCGGTCCGTGAGGCCGGGCCGTGAGGCCGTGCTGCGAGGCCGGTCCGTGAGGCGGGGCTGTGAGGCCGGACCGCAGCACGGCTGCCCGCGGGCAGGCGCTCCCGGGGCTCCTCCAATGCGTGGTGATTCCCGCTGGTGTGAGGAAGGGATTTGGCAGCAGAGTTACCGTCCTCCAGCCTCTTTTTGAGCTGTAATCAAAAGAGGTCTGATACCTCTTCTCTTCCTAGGCTTTTCCTCCCTTTTGTGAGGTGAAAAACCGTCTTCCCCAGGCCGCAATTCCTTCCCGCCTTTTGTGTCCCCGCTTGACGGGGCTCGACGCTTTTCCCTCCCTGTCCAGGGGCAGGAACCACCGGAGACAAAGGCGGGCGGACCCGACTGCTTCTCCACTTCACTCATTGGTGCTCCTCCGCGCCGCAGCCCCCGGTGTGCCTGCCGGAGGGGGCTCAGACCGGCTCCGCGGGCTGCCCGTCCCGGGGGTTGTCCCGGCGCTCCCGGGCGCTCCCCCGCCTCAGCGCAGCGTAATGGCCGCCGCCGCCTGCGCGGACCCTTCGCTGCACGCGCTGAGGCGCGAGGGGTGGGCGCGTGGCGGGGCCGCGCGACCTCGGCTGCCGGTTCCCGCTCCCCGGCGGCTGAGGGCCCGGCGGCCTCCGCTGAGCGGGCGAACCCCTGCCAAGAAGCGGGGTAAAGCCCCTCAGTCTTGCTTCGTGGAGGCCAAGCACCTGACATGGCTGCTGTTGAGCGAGGCTGGTTTTGGCCCAACAGCCCAGATGTTCCAGCCTGACAGGATCAGGGTAGGTCTCTGATTTATAAAATGCTATACTGGGATTTTTGTATGTGACGGCAGGTGCTGTGAATGCTTTTATGGGCTGCTGGAGCAGAACAAATTTACTATGTTAGTGCATACTGGCGTTTCTCCTGAGCCCAGGCCACCTCTAAGCAGATCCTGTTGTGGAAACTGGGCACAAGATGAATCGAGGCTATTAGGAAAGTATCCCATACATGACTTACTTTATTTTTAATGTACTTTAACAGGACAGAGCTCGAAGAAACAGCAGCACGCTGCTCAGTGACATTACTACAGGAGGCTGCTACAACAGGGACGAGCTGCTGCTCTCCTGTCTGGCTGAACATCTGTTACAGTCAAGCAAACATAGGCCCCTAGGGAAGGAGCACAGCAGACATCAACTAGCAAAATACAGAAGGTAAGAATAACAGAAAACGTGAGATTGCCTCTCAGATGCAAAGCTGTTTACTGCCGCCTAGTTTAACATGTGAAAATGGGATATTTCTTGTTCTTCTCTGTCACAAGTCCCTGGCAGAGCAGTTCTGGTCTCTACTTGGGATTGCTGTGGGGAGGACTTCTTTCCCTGCTTTGTGACTTGTGCTGTTACTTCTAGGACAGAGCCATTTCTTGCACGCTTGCTGCAGATGCTGGGGGGCTGCTGACCTGTACTGTCCCCAGGCTTCCAGAGTATAAGCATGCTTCAGGAGTGAGCAGTACAGGATTTGTACCATAGCAGACATTCTCACAGAAACAAGCTCACTGCTCTGTGGTTCTGGTCCCTGTACCAGCATATGACAAGCTGTAACAGGTTGGATATGGCTACCAGAAATTCTCCACCCTCTTAACAGGTGTTGATCTCATTGGGGGAGGAATAGTTCTATTCATTTTGCAGACTTCTACTGAGGCAGGTGTCTCTTTCATTATTACACATTAGTTATATAAGGAAAAAGGGAGTGGCTTTCTGAAGGCAGAAGATGCGTAGTTTCCCAAAAGAGAAAGCCTAGAAGAGAAAAACACAAGACACCTTTTGTTCCCTTATTATCTTTCTTTGTTACCATGTCCAAGCGGTAGGAAGATAGGACATTTATGAAGAAAAATGCATGTTGTTTAACTTAGAGTATTTCAGTAAAGAGCATTAATTGTATTTGAAATGTATGTCCTTTCTCTTTTTTAAGAGCTGATTTTGGAGAGCAGTTCCAGTACTGATCTAATGCCTTCTCCTCATTAAGGAATTCATACCATTAAAATTGTATGATTCACTAAACGTCAAACTCCAAATAAAATGAAGTTGTATGAAATAATTAAAACAACCTTAGCAGTGACTTCATGCCGAATAAACAGTGTCTCTGACTTGGATTTGGAGCAGCAGCTTCCACTGGCAGCATTTGTGGGTAGAAATGGTGTTGTCACTGTGTATTTTTCCCTGGAAGCACCTTCAGTATTATATTTAAACTGTGATTTTTGTCAGAATTGCCACCCTGTGTTTGATGCATTAATTTACCTTTTTGAGGGAGAGAAAAGTGCTGAATCCAGGAGTGCACCTAAACCAACCCCAGATCTCAGCCAAGCACATTTAAACGTGCCAGAATCTTTGGAAGTCTGGTGTGTGGAGGTGTGTTTTGTTTTGTTTTCCCATCCCAACCTTGGATATAGTGCACTTTTTTGCTGGTTTATTTGCCTGCTTCCTTCTCATGTGATGTAGTGTTCTGGAGCTCTGCCTGCTGTTGATGTGCTGGTTCAAACTGTTTCGCTACTTTGGGGCTTCTGTGGATGGTGCGGCTTTGACAGGATAAAAATGTATTGTTATACAGAGCTCAAAGGAAAGCATTTCTGTACACCCTCTGTCACTGAACTCTCCAAATGATTTGGACTGATTAGGATCTTCTAGTTTGCATTGCCCCCTCTTGCTCAGGGTGCCTTCACTTATCTTGGAATGTGACAAGGGGAGAGAAAAACCATTCCTCAGTTGATACTAAGTACCTTTCTACACTGGGTCTTGTTCGTTACGAAGTATTTGTCTTGCAAGAGCCTTGAAATAAGATTCTGTCAAGCTTCTGCTTTCCTGTATAAGTGGCCCCCTAAGTATAAGCCAGAACACCAACAGCCTATGCCTGTTTAACAAGAGGTAGGCAGAACTAAAGAACTGGTCTGCAGTGCTAGAAAACCTGGACTTTATTCCTTCCATGTACTGTTTGAACAGCCTTTCCCTATCAAATATCTACCTGGAGGGCAAACATTTGCACAGAGGTGGAGTTTTTTCTTCCATCTCCAACTTGGAGCTTTAGAGGATGCCATCCCTGAAGTAAGCCTGTCCAGCCTCCTCAGTAAAGTGACCTCCCTCTCCCACAGACCTGCCAGCCACACTACATTTTGCTACATACCGGTCACTGCAAGGTGGTGAAAAACAGGGCAGTGTCTCATAGGCAGGTTGTCAAAGTGCAAAGGAGATTTTCAATTTGAAAGACTAATTGTGAGAAGGGGCTGAAAAGGGGAGGCTTTAGGCCGATGTTTTTCTCTGAAGTTTATAAAGGCTTCTCGTATGCCTCCTTTCATTTTTAGAAATTTTCTATCTACAGATCAAGGACACGTATCCTTAGAGTCATGCAAGGCAGTGCATTTCTTGCTCTGGAACATAAATGCATAAGGCTTTTTACTTCCATTTTCATTGTATTTCAATATGAAAGTTTTAGTCTGGCAACTAAAGTTTGAATGTTTGTACCTCTAGTTTGCCTATGAATGTATACTCCAAACAAGCCCTGCCGCGAGTTGCCCTTCTGAGGAGACTCAGTATTTAGTTTAAACCAGGCCTGCTTATACCTTACCTTGCTTCAATGAGTGAAGGGGAGGCAGAAATTTTTCTGGGTGAATATAGGGTTACTTAGACTCTCTGTATGAATGCATGGATGAATCAAGCTCCAAAGGGTCACTTTGTTGCAAAAGCTATCTCTGATACAAGGGAGAAAAAAGAAGAAAAAAAATTGTTTGAACTCTTTGGAGTCAACACTCTTCATGTCTAGGTAGAAATTGTCTTCCTTAACTTTTTTTTTCGGAGAATGCTCAAATGGCTGGGCTACCAGGGGTCTTGTTGCAAAGACCTGTGCAATGGGATCCCCTTTCCTGGCAACAGACAGTACTTGGCCCCGTGAAGTCCTGCTGGGCCCGACGAGCCTGCAGCCAGCTCCTGTACTTAAATTGTTTTCTTGATAGCTCCCACCATTGCCATAGGTGAACCCTAGAAGTCTAGTATCTGATGACCCCATTTGTTAGCAGAAATGAATACCACGGTCAGGGATTTCCTGGGGAAGTCCCTGGAGTGAGCAGCCCCATGATCTTGCTGCTGTGAGATTCAGCACACAAGAGCCGTGTGCTGCATCAGCCTGTGTAGGAAGCTGCAGTCTTTCCCAGAAACAGATTTAACCCAGTGATTTCCACTGCTGAAACTTAGGCTGTGAAACTTCGTTGTACTGGACCCCTGATTAAATTGTCATGTACTTTTAGTATTTCAAATCATGTCTTATTTACCACTGTAAAAATTACACTTCTGGAAAAATATATAGACAGTAGAACTGAATTTTCCCTTCTTAGTTACAAACCAGTCTGTAGCCTGAGCTTGAAATTCCTACATTTCTTAAAGGATCTCTAGCATTGTTCTGCTAAGTACTTAAAGAACAGTTGCCTCAAACAGAGAAGGGGCAAGAGGTTTACTGCATTCTTTGTGTGCTGTTTAAATTCCATATAAGGTTGAGGTCAGTTTGCTAAAGGCAAGTGAGAGATTTTATTACTGATAGAGGTGTGTGGACTCAGAGTAGAAAATGGCTTTCTTAACAAACAGTTAATTAAAAAGCAAATGTCTGATGACCTGAACAGAAAGCTGTCCCATCACACTCATCGCTGTCCATCATACCATGGTCACAGATACCTGCTCTGTATTCGGAAGAGCTGTGCCTGGTTCAAACCTCCCCAAAGCTGTGACATCAGGGAGGTGAATCCACCCTGCTGTTGTACGCTTCATACTACTCTCCTTACTAAGTGGCCATTTGAACTGGTACTTTTCCATGGTGCTGGGAGGTGAGGATGTGGATGAGAGCTTTAAGTACATATTCCTGATAACAGCAGGCTGTTGGCTGTGTGTTGGCTCAGCCCCATAATATCCTTCTCGATGTATTGTCCCAAGCGAGACAAGAATGAGATAGCAGCGTGGGCTGTATGCAGTCCTGGATCCAGTGTGCTTGTGAGCTTGGCAGTATTTTTTAGAGGAAGGGCAGCATAGAATCAGGATCTGCTCTCAGGCAAGTCACTTGATTTATTCTTCTGGGAATGAGTTCTCACATACCTCAAATTCTAAGAAAATGATAATGAAATGTCCTTTTTCCTCCATTGTCAGTGTTTGAGATTTGGTGCTGTGCACAGCTCACTGATATATCTTGTTCTATGCTAAGCAACTTCTTTAAAAATTGCAAGCAGGGAGCAGTGATTTAGGATGTTTTCCTCAGACTGTGAGGAGTGCAGATTACTTCTCAAAGCAATGGCAGAGGAGAAATATCACAAGGAGAGGGGAGTGGATAATATTGGCATAAGGTTACCAGCTGGAGGCAGGGCTTACTGATAGCAGAAAAATTACCAAGATAGGCAGTATTGCATTACTTGACTAGGAATCGAACCATGCTACTAAAAGCAAGTGGGCTGGTTAAAATGATGCGGCTCTACAGTAAGCTATAAGTGGTTATCCTAGGATAAGGTATTTGAGTTATTTTAATGTCTGTGTCGGGTATTGTTCTTTTCAAATATCTATTCCAGTTGATTTCCTCAGACAGACAAGACAAAATTCTTGTAAATCCTGTTGTAGAAAGAGTATCATCTGGAAGAGCCCATTCTTCGGCCCTGGGGCTATTCTAAGAGTACCATTACAAACCATGGTGAATTGAAAAAGTAACAGTGAACAAGATACCAGACTTTCTTTCTGTGTGGTGTGCCTGGGACTGTCATTATGAATTGGGAGCAGAGCAAGTGGGGTTCCATCATAGTTCATCTGTGAATCATGAAGCAGATTTTTCTGAAGGTGTGTCAGATTAGCTGCTTCTGTTTGTGTCTAGTTCATGACAAGTCTCTATTTGAATGATTACTAATTGGCTATACTTCTAAATCCTGTCGCTAGGGATGTAACAGGTCTGTCTTCTTTACAGGAGACATATGCAGTACTTCATAGCATGGTAATAGACTCCTAAATTAAACTTTAATTCCAGAGACACTTTTATACTTTGCCTGTAAGAACTTGAGTTCTTTTCAGGGTCTCTTGCTTGGAATACTTTTTGTTTGGTTATTCATGGTTTGGTTTAGGTCATATATTGAGATACATCTGTAAATATCTGTAAATTAAGATAGTAATGATACTGGAATTTCTTCAGGGCTATGTAACATGATAAATGAACTCTTTCATCCTAGCTTATAATTATGCAGTTCTCTCACTTCATCCTTTTTTTTTCAGGTAGAGCTTCAATTTCTTCTCAAAAGTGTTATTTTATATGAGCCTGTGTTGTCTTTAAGTATTTTCAAATTGATTAGTCAAAATCTGCAAAATGCTATTTTATCCTTGTGTTAGAATTCAAAGTATTGCTATGATATGTGCATAAAGAATCAAACTGAGCTGCTTCATGGATCACCACTGATTTCTCACAGACTCCTTCTGTCCTGGAGAATCTCTCTCTTGTTCTACCCTTTGCTTTGGAAAAAGTTCTTACGTTGTGTTTCACGTCTTTTCCTAACTTTATATGGATTCGGTTTCCCTTCAGAGCTATAGCTTGACCGCGCAAATTCATTTAAAAAATAACAATTACTTTTTAAAATTCCAGTTTCAGTCAAGAATGTTCATTTTTCTAGAAGAAACGTCTCTAGTTGTGTTTTCGGGAAAGAAGAACGTTAATTCTTCTCTTTTTCCTCTGTCCACAACAGTTTGCTTGTGGGGATACTGTTTCTACATAGCTGAATGATTAAGCAAAAAAATCCTCGGTATTATTCACACGATCATTTTCCTGCTCAGGACTTAAGCCAGTGGCTTTACAGCAAATAGCTGGTGTGCTCTGTGTCATATTACAGCCAAGTTAAAGGTGTTCTGGCAAGTCAGCAGTGACCGTTCCTGCTGGTGGCCTGACTGCTCTGGGCTCAGCTGTGAGCCCAGCGGGGAAGCTGAGGTTATCAGGAGAAGGGTGTTCCCCTTTCCTGCAGCTCCCGGGGCAGGAAGGGCAGATGGGAATTTGTTCCTTTGCCCTCTGAGTTAGCTGGGTTTAGATTTGAATGTAGGGTTTGGAAGCAGACTCTGAGAGAAAGGGTTTGGAAATGGTTTGTAGTTAGGATTTTTCTTTTTCCTGCCCTGGCTAGTGAACGTTTTGAATGGTCTCCTTAGTATATCTTTTCAAGTTCTGTCTGGATGTGAAAGTGAGGGAGGGTTCCCTGAGCTCAGCTCTGTGGCCATGAGGGAACAGAGCTGACAGCTTCGCTAGACCAGTGCCATAGAATATGGCAGAGAATAGAATATTCTGTGCAGAGTATTAGAATAGGATATATAATGTATTTTATATCACTATATCCATGACTAAACTGTAAGTTCAAACAGGTGATGATAGGTGCTATTCTGCTTTTCCTTCTGTGAAAGGAACCCTTGGGACAGCTACGTGGGTTAGGATGGCATGTAACCTCGTAGTCAGTTTTGACTCTTAGGGCTTTTTTAATTGCCTCTGTATATCTCTGAAGTGTGGCATACCGTAGTTAACTCTGTATGGTGTGGGTCATCAGAGAGGAACAACGTGTAACATTAGACTAGATGACCTTTGAGAGTCCCTTCCAACCCAAACTATTCTATGATAATTTATTTATCAGCACAAACAGCATCAAGACATTTACCTCTATAATATGTAGACAATAAACAACAATGGGAAAGTAAAAAAAGGAAAGCAATACATGTTACTTGAGTAAAGACGATGTCCTGTAAGATTGTCTGTAAATGGTACCAGAATAATCTTTGATGTCTTATAATTTTTCTTTTTTCTCGGGTGTCCATTGTGGGTACATCTTGGAAATCTTTTTTTTTTTTTTTTTTTCCCTGAACCGTTTTCTCTGTTTTCTGGCCATTTTTTGAGTACAAAAGTTGCTGCTGTTTTCTGGGCATCTGAGTTCAGTAGTTCTTGCAATTAACCTGCTTTGTCCCAGGAAGAGCATAAAACTTCAGGAGCTCACCAGGAGTTCCATTTTACTGCAGTGACAAACATGCAAGCGGACAAGCTCAGTGGCAATGACATTTTTAACAGTTTTCTGTGAAGTAGTTCTCAAAGATGTTTGAAAGATCTAAATTGCATAGCCCCTTGTTACTTTGCTCTCAGCCAGCTTGTTTGGCTGATGTACTGATGAAAGCTGGCAAGTTTGCCTGAAAGTACTAATGAAAGAAGCTACAGGGCTGATTATTCTATCTGTTACACTGCTTTTTGTACTTGTCTGTACTTACATTTTGAGGAGTTCATTTACAATGAGACTGCTGAATCAGAATATAGTCACAGATGCACAGAAAAATTCATGCCTGATAGAAACTTTCAGCTGTTCTGTGATCTTCTGTTGTGTTTGCTGGGCAGATGCAGAAAACTTCGTAAATACTGTATTTTCTGCATGGAAGGTATCCTACCTCTTTTTTAGCTCTTGTACAGTTCATTACTTTTCATGAACGAGGTTAGAGAGAACCTCTGCATAGTGATAAACGCTGTACAAATCTAGACTGAAGAGATTGCTCTATAATTGTTCCAGCTTTCCGGGATGGCCTTAGAGAAGACATATTGCATCGTTTGTTGCTTCTGCCTATTAAAGAGCATGCTCCTGGAATACATAGGGAACTACAGAACAGATTTTTAGTGTTCAGCCCTGGAATAAAGCAGAAGGTGAAACGTGAATATAAAAATACACACACCCATAGAAAGCTTAGAAAATTCGCTATCATAGATGAGTAAACAAGTTTGAATTTCTTAGGTCCAATATCTGTCAGCACAAAAGATAGGTAGAGTACTTTCAATGATGTACAAACCTTATCTCTGCTCCAGCTGTATATTTTTAAAACATCAGAAAGCACAAACTTGCCACATGTCAGAGATACTTAGTGGACGTAGGGTCAGCACAGTTGGCTCTATGCCTTGGCATTTGCTCTCTGGGCAGAAATGTGATGCAGAGGTAGACAGAGTACCTCTGGTGTAACTGTCCCTGTGATTACAGCCCTTGGGGAGCTGGGCTGCTCTCAGGGCTGCTGAGGCTGATGTAAAACTGCTTTTAGGTTTGGGAATTTGTTCCTGGCTCCCTGCCACCTCCATCCTATTGCCCTTCCTAATAAAGCAAGGGGAGGCAGAACACAGCAGTGAACATCGGCCTGTTGGGTTAACAGCAGTTGTGCTAACCGAGTTTCCTGTTCCTCAGGCTGCAGAAGCAGCAGTATGTCGGGCATACTTTTCCCTTTTGATTCCCCTTCCTAATTACCCCCTTCAGTCTTGTTTCTGCTGCAGTGCACTTAGTGTTAGCAAAGCAGCAGCGAAGAATAGCAAGAGAATGCTACTATCACTAAACATCTGCTTGATTCTTTCATTTATAGCTAAACCAGTATCAGGAGCAGAAGCTCACATATTCTGAGGCAGCACCAATCATAATGTGGGATTCTGATTTCTGAACTGGCACATGTAGGCATCACTGTGCAACAAGCAGTGGAATATAATGATGGAAGAAAAACTCTTCAGAATCTGTATCTAAAACCTCAAATCGGCCACATTCAGTTAGGTTTTGTCTTTCACGATCTTTTAGTTCTATGTGCTTCCAAGTTCTTCCTAGGAGGTGCCGAGCCATAATTAGGCATTGCTCGTCTAAAAGCAAAAAGGAAGTATGGGAAACGTGAGGAAGGAGCTCGAGGCTTTCTGTTGAAGTTTCAGTGCCTGAACTTAAACGCCTTTATATTAGCTCCTGAACCTCCACCTGGGGCTTTGTTTCAGTAACATACTGGGCAGGAGTCGTCATATGTGGCAGCTCTCAAGGGAGAAAGCAAAAATGTAGAACTTGGATAGGAAGGTGGCATTCTTCCTTTTAAAAGAGAATGAGACTTGTCCTCTGTATGCACTACGGAAGCCAAGTCACCAGAGGAGTCCATATTCAGGGATGCCATCAGAGCATTGCGAGCATTTTCCTTTCCTTCAGCTCACTGGGGTTTAAAGAGCTGGTGATGTCAGGGAGCTGGGATTCCAGACAGAGTTGTTGATCTTACCTCACTGTGAGAAGTTGCG
The DNA here is from genome assembly GCA_013399365.1 of Pampusana beccarii. Lineage (NCBI taxonomy): Eukaryota > Metazoa > Chordata > Aves > Columbiformes > Columbidae > Pampusana > Pampusana beccarii. The sequence goes on from VWYH01005921.1 coordinate 59,665, forward strand.
TGGGTTAGCTTTTCCTTACAAGACATTGTCCAGCCTTTTCTTACGTGAAGGATTTCTCATATTTCACTTGGGCTAATTATGCTGCCTCCCTTTTCTGCTGTCATGAATTAATACCACTATGCCTGACTCTATCCATTCTGAAAATAGCTATTTATACAGCTCACAGCTATATATATCTGCTAGTGTCAAGAAGAAGCAAGGCACATATTCCCAGAAGAAATTATGACTTCTTACAGCTTCTGCATCAGCAATGTTAAAAAGGCTCAAAATGCAGAGATATCTTGGACAAAGTTTGAGATGTTCTCTGTTCTTGCCTTTTCCCTGAAGAAGATGCAGGAAGTTGTGTGTTGTGATAGATTTTGAAGTCTTACAGAATCTACCAGAATTTGCCTGCTTTTTTTTTTTCAGCTTGGAAAATGGGATTTTTTTTCAAGTCATGTTGTATTTAATGTGTCCCCAGTGTTCAGCAATGGATTAGCTTCACGTCCAGGAATGCAACAAGAAATATTTATCATTCTGGTGTAGTAGCTTCCTGCCCTAGTAGTGAGCCTTCATTGCGCCTTGACATTTTGGTTCTTGAACTGCTGTTGTAATAATGCTGAGAAAACCTGAGCAGGATTGAGTAACTTGAAGAGCAAATTGTGTTCCAGAGTAGCTCACAATTCAGATGTCAGAGCATTATGAAGTAAAGAAATGTACTCATGGAGCAGTTAGAAAATAAGCATGATACTCTGAAGAGGATGTCTTAAACACTGCTAAGCAGAAGAATGACGTTTTATACCTGCATCTGCTGACAGGTAGCTCAAGTGGCAATACATTTTTTTTTAATATAACCCTCTATTTATCATTTGAAGTATGAAGACATATTTAGGGATCTGGGCTTGTGTCCAGTAATGTTGTCCCCACAATGATTTCTTGGAAAGCTGTAGAGAGGATGGAGGAACTCATTTATTAGTACATTGAAACATTTCATTCAATCCCAGGTTTTTTTAGATTGTGTGCATTCTCTACAGTTATCTGCAGAGGAATCAATTACAAAGGAGAGGACACTTCACTTCAGGGCTGTAGAAGCACTGAGTAGAGAGGGTCTGCCTCCAGGAGCTTATGCAAACACAAGTAAACCTACTTCTTTTGACTACTAAGTAATTTGACTTGATGCAGTCCATAAGCATGCAGTCAAGTAAGGAAGGGAGTCCACATCTTCAGCACCTCCTCTAGTGCCAGATACAATAGAGACCATATCAGATACTGTATCTTCTTCCATACACAGAAAGGCTCGGCAATTAATTTTGCTTTCTGACTTCATCACAAATAACTATTTGTTAAAAACATATCACAGACTGTTATGTTAGTCTTTGCTTAAGATTTTTGAGTGACAGACCTTTTAAGTATATTGAGGACCAAGTAAACTATAGGCCACTTGTTAATGGGGAGAGACTAATTACAAAACAGAATGTATTCATAGCTCACAAATTATTTGTCTAGAATCTGTATTTTCATTAATTACTTGCATTGGAAAAAGTACTTTCCTTTGAAATATTCAGGTATTCTTGCTATTTTGTAAGATCATTATGGGAAATAGATGATTGGATAGAGATGACATTACAGAAGATTTTGGAAGATGACTCTTAGGTTTTGTGGAAGCAAGCTATGAAGCTGAGTTGGCAAATAAAATGACTGTCAGCCTTCCAGTTTACAGGCCTGTGTGAATGGTGCTAGCTAACACCTAATTGTAGTGGTTTGATGTTGCACATCCCCTTTTTCCTGTCTTGGGTTGGGCTGGCTCTGGGTTTTGAGATTTAAAGAAGCGCAGGTGCTTTGCAGAGGAAAATTTTTGCTCTCAACAGAGGAGCACCATGGGATCCTCCTTGATTTCTAACAGCTGCATTCTTTTGAGCTTGGTAATGTATTTAGTGGTGATGAAAGCAAGTAGCTCATTGTGTTGGTATGAGCCAGGTGTAATGTAAATAGGCATTGTGCAAACATATTCAGATTAACAAAGCAAGTTGTTTCACGTTGATCCTGGCCTTCTACAAGCACAGATTGATAACCAAGGGGAAGATCCTTGTCTGAAAGCTTACAATGGTTATCTGTAGCCCTGGCATCTGGCAGTCTTCCCAGAGAGCAACATGCATGACTGCTTCCAGGGCAGGATCGCTGCCATGCTGCTTTGACAGAGCTGTGGCAAATACTAACCAATTGATTAAATCCCTGAAAACAGTTGTGTTTAGAACTAAGCTCATCAGGCTGAAGGTATAGCAAGCCATTAGAGGAGAGCAGCTTCCAAACAGTGGTCATGCAGTGTCCCGTTCCTAGATCTGAGTTCTCCAGGAGTATGAAAAAAGCATCAGAGGAGATCAAAACACTGCCTGTCAGTTAAGGCATTTGTGACCAGCAGACAGGCTGCAGAAGAGCTTTCTGGAGGGGAATTGCAAGTATGCTGGTACTTACCTGTTAGCTGAAAGTTATACGGTTTAAAAAAAATGATTGAATTAATACCAAGCCTTCAGAATTAGTGTTAGCTCCAAGCAGAGAAGCATGTTTGAATGCTGGCTTCCACTTCCCTTTGGTCTCATTGCTAACCCATCCTCTTGTTATCAGGGCCTGGATGTATGGAATCCTTGGAGCTGTAATAATAAAGATCTGGTGAGCATGTAGAACTGGCTGAAGGGGAATTACTGGAAATCTGAGACTCCTCCCTGCATTTGCAGAGCAAACACCTGTTATAATTGATATGTGTATTTATTTAGTGTTAGTAGTTACAAATCTGTAGTAAATAATGCCTCAACAGGTCAAACCTTTAAGGCACAGTGAATCATCCCCAGCATTAAAGAAGCCTTGATCCCAAAATTTTTGACTGAGGCAAATAAGTTTTATATGTGTATCTTAAGCTGTTAAGCCTGTGGCATGACTGGGATGGAAGGATGAAAGAAAAAATTCACTGGGCTTTCAGACTGGGATGTACATTGCCTGCTCCAACTTCAGGTTTTGTTGCAAGGGCTCTATTTTTACCCAAATTGACAGCAACTTGGCAGAAATTTTCCTCAGCCTTTTCTTTTTATGTAGATTTACCAGCAGTAAACTCAGAAATTGGACAAATGAAACTTGTCAGTGAGCCTGTGGTGTAAGTCTCCCTCTGTGCCCAACCCACAAAATGTTATTAGTCAGCTGTTGCCCCAGCCAGAAGGTGTTAGTGCCTTAGTTCAGGTTGTGGTAGCTCATGTGTTCAGCTTGGGAGACTCCAAGTTCACATGCAGAGTCCCAGCCAACATGACTACTGTCAGTAACAACAGGCGTATCAAACACATTGGCCTCCTACCTCTGAAGAAAAAGTGGTTGCGTCCAGGGAAAGAAGAACACAATTAGACTTATACCGCCCATCACATCTTCCCTCCAGCGTTTATCAAGATAACTGGGGTACCACTTCGGTGGAGAACCCATCAGGCGCTTCCTTTAATTCATGTTATGTCTGCTACCACAACATTTCAAGCTCCATATTTCAGCATGTCTCTAGGAAGTTAAGTCCACTTTCTGGAATGATCAATATTACTAGAGCAGCAGTAGTTTGATAAATTTAGCAGGTCATATTACACAAAATATTTCTTTACAGGTATTTGCTTACAAGGACTGGCTGTTGATTAAGAAGTAGCATAATCAGAAATCTAGTTGTTTAATAGCTCTGAAATAGAAAGCCTTTTGTGAAACTGTGCATATGTGAAGTTTTTGAGTGAAAAATCAGTCCTCTCAACTGCTTCAGGTATGACATGCAAAATATTTTTACAAACGTTATAATGTTATTGAAAGATAGGAACATGGGCCGTGAGTTCTTAAAAAGCCCTGCTTTGCTGTAATTGAATGCCACTTTGGCTGCAATTCAGATTTCTGTCGGCTGATACCATCTTTCTCCTTTCTGTCCTCTAGGACAATTCCCCCCATACATACACTTTGTCATTCTTTGGCAGTGTTTTGGTCACCTAGGGAGTATTTTGTTCCTTGCCACATACGTGGTGTCCACCAAGGGGATTAAAACTTTAGGTTCTTGCTGAGCAGTTTGATGGAAAACTGCACACACAGTTCTAATGGTGTCCTTTGTGGGTGGATGGACGGTTACACTGTCGTAGAGGTTTCAGTCTCCAGGGCTGAAAGCTTCCCTGCATTTCATATCCAGAGGTGATAGACTTGCAGATTGTTGTTCACTGTGGACAAAAAGAATTGCTTTTAACACTATACAGTGCTTCATAAAACCTAGACTATATTTGTGTGTTAGTGACTGCTCTCAGTGCTGCCCACAAAAGTAATTTCGCACTCCGGGTGGAGTCCTGTGATGTGTGTATGTGCCATATAAATTGAGGTTGCTTGGGATATCCACCCTTGACCTTAGCAAATGCTGTGTCCACAAATTCTAAAATGTATTGATGCGTGCTACTGAGTCCTGTAACCCACTTGGCCAGTCGCTGGTACCTGTGTCTTCATTGCTCTCTAACAGGGACCAGATGGATGTTCAGCCAAAAAGCTGTCCAGTGGTGAGTAAGAAGATAACTATACATGTGACAAAGCTGCCTGTGTCCTTTCCTTTCAAACCAGTTAGTGAGGAATTTACAGCTCCATTTCCAGGCACTTAGCTTTTATTCTTGTGGCTGTCCATATTAGAGAGTGCAAAGCAGCACGTAGATACTGCCAACAAATATAAGCAGTTCTGTTTTATTGAGAACTCCAAGGTACCAAGTTCTTAGTGTCTTTGTGTGAAGACTGAATTAGATACGTGAGAGAAAAAGCAGCAGATTTCATCTAGAAACACAAAGGTGATACTGTTGGAAAAAGTAGTTAAGGAGAATTGCCACCAAACGTAACGGCCTAGATCCCAAAGAACCAAGGTGACTTTACAGAACTCGATACAACACATATGAAAGAATAGTAGAAGTCACAATGTTGTTTCAGCAGCTGTTTCTTCGAGTTCCAGAATATCTTCTGAGCCATTTTGCACTGGAGATGAGAGAACTGCTGCTTTCTTGCACAACAGATTCAGGAATGGGCTGGATCTGACGGAATCTTCAATTATTTTTACTAACTGGGTAACCATGCAGCCATTTGTGTTGATCATTGATCAACTGTTAGAGTTAGAGGGATAAGCATCAGTCTCAGTTAATCATTAGCTCAATGTGATTCTTTCTCTTTCCTGGCTTTATGAAGAGAACTACAAGTAAATGGCTTAGGAAGTAGCCCTGTGTAAAAGGGGTTGGGTGGGAAATAAACAGTGGATTATAAACAGTCATGTTTTGTTTTTATATCAACAGGGTTTTTTTTAAGAAGCACAGTGAAAATCTTTAATGGAAAAAAAAGAGAGTTTTTTAGAAGAAACATTGCCGTAACACACTAGTGCATGGCAATTGAGATGGAAGTGCCCTGGGCTAGAGAAGTCTGCTTGCTTTATTCAGCTACAGGAAATATAAAAAGAAAGCACAGTTGCCAGTGCAAGAACTAACTCCAGATTTGAAAATCTTCCTGTTGAGAAATACTAGTTTCATAAGCAAGGAAATGTGTTTCTCATAATTACGATCAATTCTTCCACCTAAACTCGTTCTTACTAAAGTTTAGGGAATCTAAACAACCTTCTACATAAATAGCAACGTCAGATGCTATTATTTTTTTGTACTATGTAAATGTGACATAAGCTGGTTTTCCATTTTTCCAAAATTAATCTTTACCATTTCTGTACAATTCCCATCCGTTGTCTCTCAAGATAGAGAGTCCAGGGGTGTGCACGTCTCCAGTGCTTCTGCTCTGCAATTTGTGCCGTTCTAATGCATCTTTTGGTGTAGAATCCAGAAATAATATTTTGCTAAGTCAGCTCCTGTTCTCCTTTTCTTTTTCTCTCTTCCTCCCCCCGATCCTCCTCCTCCAAGCTGTGTACCGTTCAGCACTAGTGGAATTTCCTGAAGACAGATGAGCGTTATATCCATCTACAAGTCTTCCACATGCGCCACAGTACACGAAAAAGTTGTGCTGTCGAAAACCAAATTTCCACCTGTTGCTTTTAAAAACACTGTCTTCTTTTGCTTGCGAAAGAGGCAGAGCCCATATTTGATGTTTCTAATGAAAAAAACAATTAGTATAGTGTGTATAGCCCCTGTCTCTGAATTGCCCTGTCTGTTGACTTCTTCTTTCACATTGTAACTGTTGGCATTCAGCTTTGGAGTGATGAAAGAGTGAGAAAGCTTACAGAGGTGTGATAGAAGTGGCGACAGAAAGCTTGCCAAACCCCTGAAGGATTTTGTACAGTTAAAAAGCTGATAGTGGCCATTTGCTCTTGGCTACGGTATTTAATTTCAGCTGTCCAGCAGGTGTGTGAATGAGCTTATTTCCATTGAAAAGAAATTTGAATTGAACCAAGAGTCTGCTCTGCTCTTGTTTTTGTAACAGTCCTTACAATATGTCGTGCAAGGATCACAGCGTGTCCGCAGTCAGCATGAACAGCAAGAGGAATTTGAGTGTAAGACACACGTGTATGGCAAGATGGGTATACTCATGCTACTTGTAGATCTGGATTTCTGAGGAGTCAGGCTAAAATTTCCTGTGGTCCCTTAGTTAGATAATGTACATACTAAAATGTTCCTGGCCTCCCCTCTTTCTCTTCTGTTTGAATGGGAGCGATGTGCTTGCTTCAATGCAAAGGGGAGTGGGTATCACGTTTCCTGCCATGTGTCCCACTACGCTGTCTAAATACCAAAATACAAATTACTTTGTCTATTAATTACCCTTCTGCTGTTGATTTGTAGTAACGGTATGGTTTTGACTATGCTAGTCAGATCCTGAGATTTGGACTTCAGAGACTGAAGTGGTTGGAGTGACGTGATCTTTCCCTGAGTTGTACGTTGTCCCTGTCACTAGCTGTTACAGAAGCACCTTTCTGCGGTAGGTGTGACATGTGTTCCGAAAATCTGTGTCAGGAAAGGAGCTGAAAAAGTTAAATGTGAGGCCCTACCCAGTCTTTTGGTGGCCAAGATCATTCATATTCCTGATACTGTATATACATAATTTCTTCATGTGTACTTTTCAGGATATTAAAAAGCAGATTTTTGCGTGTGCTTGATCATATATACAACATCATAAAGTCGCTGTCTTCATACCAGCAGTAAGGTTACATCTGTGCTTTGTCCTTGATTACAGGGTTAGGAATATTGCAACAGCCCCACAGAAGACCAGAACAAGCACATTTTTGCTGAGGGAGGAGACTTCTGAAAGCAGCAGTCAGGTTCTTCACGATGTAACTTTTACCCCGGAAGAGGTACAGGCTACTCTCCTGTTTCTAATACAAGACATAATAATGCATTATTGTACTTAATTATACATTACTGCGTTGGGCAGGGAAGGTGTTACATTCTCTACCGTGAAGCTTGACAAAGTTTATGTTGACCAGAATTACTATTATTTTGAGCCAGATAAGGGAGTAATGTCACTCATTTCCAGACTGATGCCGTGTTTGGTATCTGAAATCAGATTATGAATCTCCATTTGTAATCGCTTAGTATTCTAATCTCTTTTTGCTTGCTGATATATCTTTGGCTTAAGTAAGTACTGTGATTTTGAGTCCAAGCTCAGGTAGTGCCTGAAGCTACATAGGCCTTATTTCCTCTTCAGTCTTCTTTTTTCAAAACAGACAAGGATGAATCCATTAGTGAAGTATTACTTAGAGGAGAAGGCAGTATAACATAAGATTGGTTGCGGTATGGAGTGCATATGTTTGCCGACTGTGTTATGTAGGGCAGAACAATCACTTAATGATGGAATTTAGGCCTCAGTTGCAGCCTCTGTGAGGCGGTGGTTGATGGTTCAACGTTCTTGGCTGTGCACTGATGCAACAAGGCACCTGCCTGTCATTGTGGATATAGGAGCTCCTGCAAGGGAAAGGGACAGGTTAGAGAGTCCTGCAGGCTGCCAGCTGGAGCACCCTGACCTGTGGGGCAGTCTTCTGTGCTCCTTCTCTCTTAGATTACCATGGCTATAAAGAAAAATGTTTGTACCGATTGTCTGAAATTTCTGCCAACAGTATTGCATGAACAGAAAAAAATGCAGAAAAAAATATTGCTTCTCTGGCACCTCTCACTGTGAGTCTCTGAGTTGTATCTAAGGCACAGGTATCTTCTGCTGAGAATTGAAGGAGCAATTTTGGGGATCATCGCTGTGTCCAAGAGCATCAATCAATATGTGAAAGTGCAGGAGTGAATGACAAAACTAGCAAACACTGAACTTCCTAATGCTGCCTCTTGGCTGTTATGCACTACAAATCTCCACAACACAGCGACAAAGAGCTTTTCTGCTGCCATCTTTTAGCAGTCTGAAATCCTCAGCCACACAGGTTTTATTTCTTTGCAAAACCAGACTAAAAATAGCAAGATGGTCCTCATGCTTTGTAATCAAGTGTATTAGCAATGCATGGAAGGAATCCTGTCTCTATAGAGCAGACGATTGGCCATTGCAGTTATAGTAATTGTTCTTAACTTCGTAATGTTGCCTGCTTTCAGCCCAGGAGGCCTTCTGTGAAAATACCTCAGTTCCTCTACCTTATTCATAGGCAAAGCTTCCTGTGTGTCAGGAATTATGGATTATTTTTTTTAAACTATATGAGTATGTAGGAATCTGTGACTTCTCCAACAGCAATGACAAAATGAAGGCTAAAGAATAATTTACACTTGCTCAATCTCCCTCTTTCTCACTCTTCTTTGGTACTGTTCAGATCAGAAGTCCCCTAGCATCTAATTATGAATGTCTGAGAGGTTCATGTTATTTTCCTCACGGTGGGCCAAAGGGGTGTCTGTGTCATCCTCTTGCACCAAATGTGAGTCCGACCCACAGTCAAGCAATTTTGTTGCGAAGTGTAAAATAAGAGACTTTAGTCTCATGTTTCCAGTGGTCACTTGGAGTTATCATATTTATCCTGCACTGTCATCTTAAATTCTTTCCAATGGAGTGTGACAACATAGCTTAAAAAAGTCAAGGGTCGTAGCTTTTTTTAAAAGTATCTGTTTTCATCTCGTAGGAGGTTATTAAAAAAAAATTAATAACCTTGAAAATAGATAGAAAAGGAGCACATGTACAGTGAAAAGCAGTCTCATTTAAAAAAAAAAAGTCAAATTTAAAAAACAATTACAGGAATAGGGTGGGAGGGGAAGTTAGAGATGAAAATTCTTCTTCTGTCTTGCTTTTTCCTACTTTTTTTGTAACAGAGAGGTTTATGTATCTGCTGCCGTGGCCAGAAAGGGAAAAAATGGATTAGAGCGAGAGATCACATTGCACAAAATTAGTGTTCTTGTTGCCGTTACTCCTGTACACAGACAGAACTGTGGGGCAGAGCTGTGCCAAGTCTGGCTTCTCACCCAGTGGATCATGTATCGCTGCAGCAGCATGGCTGCGCCAGTCTTTAGCACGCTCGGCAGTTCAATGTAGGGATTTGATTCCCACACATTGCCAAGAAGCTTAAACCCGTGCCATTCATGACTACAAATACATTTAGGAACTGTCTGCCATCAAGAACACTTGGGGAGGAATATCTGTCTGGTCATCTGTTGAGCTTTACAATAATCAATACTGCTAATAATGGGTACTGTTATTACTGGGCTTCAAGCAGTGAACTGAAAGCGTGTGCTATAATGAATAAAAACTTAGTTGGAAAGAACTCTTTTGTTCTTACATGGGTTTGCTGTCATCTCCGGAAATGTTATTAGTTTCCTTTTGGAGATGTCTACAACAATCAAGGATTGATATCCTTGCCAGCCATTTGGTTTAAATAAACAGCTGTATTGATTTACAGAGGTGCTGGGCCTTGTGCCAGTTTTTCCTTTGCACTGCTGCTAGAGTACAAAACGGTCCCTGACTCAGTGTGCCCTGTGTCTTGTCTGCTATATTCTACCATACTCAGTTGCTTTCAGTTTCTTTCTACATGTGAAAGCCGTCTGGCCATTAAGGAATGTAAGGATTTATGGTGTGAAAGCTGGAAGTAGCCAGCTATCTCTTGGCTCAGTTCTTTTCATCCCAAACTCACATGTTTTCCAGCCCCTCTGGGGATCCCAGCATTTCCTTCTGAGCTGATTTAAGCATGATTCTGCTACTCCATCTCTGCTTTTTAAGTTTCGAAAATAAAATGCTTAGAAAGTGGCTTGCTTTGGAGACATTTCCTTCCAGAGACTAGACTAGAGCAGTAAATGTAATTAGAATGGAAGGCACTGACTGAAGGTTTAATACTTCTGTCCTTAAACAGGCCATTTTACCACTGGGAGCAGTATAGCTAAGGCAAAATAGGCTGTAAAATCCATTTAAGAAGCTGGCTAAATATATAAGCCGTGGTTTTGAGCTAGCTGTGTACTGCCATGGCAACAGTGCTACCAAGCTAGCTCAGATGTGTTGGTGGGAGCTGATGCCGCAGGAGTGATGGTGGCATAGCCCAGAGGCTTCCTCCCTGCCCGAGCAGCAGTGTCCTTTCAGCGCATCAAACGTGTCCCAGGAAATGGCCTGATAATTTCTGAGGCCACTCAGCACTTTAAAACACCATTGGTGAGTGAATAAGCCAGGTGGTTGTGGACTTAGATGGACGTCAGAAAGGTCTGGCATGTAGGAGCTGCTGAGGAAGGTCTAGATTTTAATTTCTTCTGTTTATTGTGAGTCACGATGACCAAGGGCAGAAAGTAGCATCTGTTGAGTCTAGTGGCAACTACCTCTTTAGGAAACAAGTAGCTTGAGATAAATGGTGTGATGCAAGTGTGATCTTAAAATAGGACTTCCAGTAGATTCAGGCCGGCATATAATCAGGTAAGAAAGAGCAAGATAGGAATCTTTATTCTAGCGGCTTATGATCAGCAGTCAGGATTCATTTCAAATTGCTGAATTTCGTGATTAGTTGATATTGCACTTGAAACTTTCTGTGCCTTACTCTTCTGATCTATGATCTTGCCAAACGCCTCAGGTGTGCAGGCCTGACCTGCCTGCAGAACCTTGCAGCATCTCCAGAAGCAGCAATGTCTACAGCAGCAGCTCGCTTTGCTAGCTGATCCAATTTTTGGAGGTAGACTGTGCTATTTACTACTCTGCGAATGGAAACCCCAAGTCCAGTGGACACTATGATCTGTTTTTAAATTAATTCTAACACCAAACTGTGATAGAAAAGGGAATTGCTCTGGAAGCCTTCAAAGTTTTCCAGTGTCTGTGTTAGCATTCCTTGACTTCTGGTCACTGCACATGTATTCATACTCGGAAGAGATCAGGATGTGCTAGAGCAGTGACACAAACCTCATGCTACCCATGGTTTTATATAGTTTATCTCTACTCATTTTATTCCAGAAAACAGGATGGGGATAGTAAGAGCATGGAACAAGTCCTAGGCTGCAAGCTGTGCTGGGGGCTTTGTGGCTGGCTGCTTTTGCTGGAAACCCCGACAGAAGCGCAATAAAATCCTACAGGCAGAAATTGTCTCTGGATCCCTTTGTTTGTAGTGGTGAGCCTTGCAGCTGTAGGTGTTCGATACAACTTGTCTGCCCTTTCTACTATGTGAATCTCTTCTCCTTTGTATAGAGATCAAGAGATCCAAGTGTTTTGTACTGAGAAGATTTTGTGTATTGCTTGGCTGCTAGCGAACTGAGCTGGAGAGAAAGAAGAGCTTGCAGGTGTTTTTTTATTCATTCAATCTGTAGAATAATGATATATAATACATTATTGTTCTTTACGGACTAGAATCAGAATTGTCTACCTCATCCCATTTCCTGTGACAGATGAAAAATTCTTCTCCTTCAACTTAACCTGTAGAACTGGAGTCTTAAGCATTCTCTCCCAGTATTGGCAAGAGGGCTGAGGTTTTTTTGTGCAATAATCTAATATTTGATCATGCTCATAGAGCTGTTGCAGCATTTTGGTCTTTTTCTGATGCAGAAGTTTGTATCTAGCAATGCTGTGTTACATCGTCATTGGTTGTTTTCAGCAACAGTTTCTAAAGCGCCATCGCATCAAAATAATGTAAAGGCATAAAAATGTCCTAGCAGGATTGTAAATCCACTAACAGCTTACTTTTATCTTTACTCTGTGTGGTAGCAGGAAAGGAAATTTCTTTCCTAAGATATTGACATACCCTGCTTTCCCTAGACTCCAGCAGAGTTGTCCTTTGCCTGTAGATGTTTTCCTGGTCAGCAATTGCAGTTTGCTGTAATCATGGTGGATGAGCGGCCACACTCTTCTGTCATTGAGCCTCAGGTCCTCTGCATCGTTGTGGATGCCTAGGGGAAAATGGAAGAACAAGGTACAATTGTAGAGATCCTTCGCCAGGTACTTCCCTAGTCCCCAGTAATCTCTGGTGTAAGGCTCACCTTAATCAAAGAATGCTTTTGTGTTGTTTTTCTTTTTTTCTATACGTTTGTCTATTGCTTTTGAACCCTTGAAGGTTTGATCTCTGGACTGTGTGGAAGTGAGTTCCACGCTGTGTCTCTGTGTTTCCTGAATGTGTCAGCCGTGAACAGCATAAAGACTGCTCTGTGATCTTCTGTCTCCAAAGCTTTAGTTTGCATCATGGTGAATTTGCTTTAATCTCCTTGGTCGTGCTGAGACGCTGTTGCTGGGGGAAGGAGAACCGCAGCCTGGCTGTCCGCTGGCGAACAGCAGGCAGAGCCGGGCACCAAGCGTTGTCTTGTGTGTGCAGGGCTGGAGCAGCGGTTGACACCGGGCAGGCGGGTGACCGGCCCCTCTGCAGGGGCACGGCAGAGTCCCGGCACGGCTCTGCGCTCCGCGTGTTGTGGCGTCACGCACGCTGTGTGACACGGCACAGCACGCTGGCAAATCCTGGAATGCAACAGTGCTCTAGAGCAGGTTTTTCTGTTTGTCCAAGGACCACCAACTTCTCTGGAAAGTGGCAGAAAAAACATCTCACGCACCACACGTGTTGTCACAGTGATAAAAATTAGGCTAAATTTGATCTGTTCCTCTGTAATTTATAGCGCTCTTGGTTTTGTTTGGTGCCTCCCTCAAGCAAGTGCATGGCAATGTGCATATGCATGTTCTGTTTTGTGAGGTTTTTTTTTTTATTTCTTCCTGTTATTTTGCGGACTTTCTTCTCCTGTCTATGCCAGACTGCCAGTGGTCTGGGGAGTATGGGTTAAAAAACACTGGTGGAAAAGTGTGCTTCTGTACTAACGTGGTAAGCAACAGAAAAGTGATACGCTTCTGAGATTTTTTTTCAGTGATGTAATTTCCTTTCCCCTTCTTCTTTTTTTTTTTTCCCCAGAATTAACTTTTCTGTCTGTCTTTCTGCTGTCATCTCTGAATTCCTCTAGCCACCTACAAATTCCGTTTTACAACGGAGTCTGAATATAGAAAAGTTCTTCCGTAGGCAGATACAGGTTTCTTTTAGAGCAGTAGTTGCAAGTGAGTTTTGTCACAGGCTCTATATTGCTACGAACTGGCAGAAACAGATCAAAATCTTAAAAGCTTGGATCTTTCGAATCAGTTATCAAGTTTGTCTCCAGAAAAAAAATAGCTCTTGTTGAGTAAAGTGAATAGCTAAGAAATCCTGACAGCGTAACAGAAAATTATGCCAAAATATAAGTGATTGTCCTCAAAACTATAAATAGCTTGCAAGTTTACTTACTCCCTTTGAGGTATTTAAGTTAAGCGTTTTTTGCCACCACATTCATGTGCCTCTACTGTTGTCACTGAATTTAGAGAGAGCCATAATTAATGGGGTAATTAATCAAGTAGGTACTTTGTAGTTTTCCTAAAAGTGAATCAACTTCGCTTAGCTTTGAGACAACCAACTTGAACAGAGGTGTCTGTCAGAGCTGTTTTAATTACGTTTACAAAACTGCTTGAGTTCTCTCCCTCTCTTCTGACCTTGTGCATGAAGGAATGGGATGAAATCTGCATCATTTTGTGGTCTTGAGTCGTCTGCTCTTGTGTTCTAGGCCTTATTCCATGTCTCTGAGGCTTAAAAATGCAGCACAGTACATTTAAGCAGTCTGCTGCTGCAAGCTTGAGATGTTTGAATTTTTCAACTCTGGATTTGTGCATTTATTGTCCCCGTGTCTTCTCCTACATTTTGGGAAATTGAGAAATTATAGAAATTATTTTGAACATGAGATTTAGACAGTAAGCCTTGAAAAAAAATGTGGCCTTGGTAAGTTGATTGTATACGTGTATTTTTTGCCCCTGATTTGCATGTAGATCTCATAAGGAAGATGACGAGTAGTCCTTATGTTTGTGTTAGGTATTTCTAAAGCAGTTTTCTTGTTTAAATGATAAAGAGCACATTCCTCAGAGAACAGCAAGAGCCTGTAGGGAGCTGTTTGACATCTCTGACCCCTGGTGAGGTGTTACCGAGCAAGCTAAGGTCATTCCAGAGGTTGTGTTTTGATCCTCCGTTCCTTTAGGTCAGCACCGAGTGGAGGGGATTAAGGGATTGTTTTTAGCAGTCTGTACAAGGGGTCCACTGCTGGGGACAGCCTTGAAAAGAATGCTTGTCATTCCCACTGCCCGCTGTGGGGAATTCACAGGATCACTGCTTAAAGTGCTGGGATTGGTAGAGAGTCTGAAGCCAGAAAGAGCCTCAGGCAAGATGAATCTTTCTTATCTAGCTGTGGCCTTTCTTCAGGAGATTCTGTTTTACAGAATTTTAATTTAAGGTACCTGATTCATAGAGAACTGGCACATTTGCTGTGCCTTTGTCAAGTGATTTCTACTATAATCTTAGCTTTAGATTTGGGGCAGGGAGGGAGGGGGAAGTTAAGCATTTTGTCCCGTCTTCCTCTCGCTGTTCTTGCTCACGTGAAACTTCATTTATGGCTATCTGGATCACAATACGTAGAGGAACACCAGCTTGCCTTATAGTTTGCTGTCCTTCCAGAGCCTGCATTAATTAACTAGATACCGCATCCGTGTGCTTTATTAACAGTCACTTTACTCGACCTACTGGTGTTAAAAAGTGATACCAAAGTGTGGGTTTGGCTTGGGGGAAATCAGTTCAGTGGAAACAAGAGATTGTCCTGGGGCGGAGTGTTGAGTCCCAGCTCTGACATTGTTCACTCTTTACTGTCAGCTGGCTGCGAAACCTCTTGTTCTCTCTTTCCTAAGTTCAGCCCGTCCAGGACAAGATGCACCCACACAGCGTGATGTGATACAGCCCTGAGAAGGCTGCGTTCTGCCAGGTGTATGGAGAGAAACACCATGTATTAGCCAGTGTGCTTTGTGACAGTGCAAGTTTTTCCGCTTCCAAGATCTGAACGTATGTTTTGATAAAACACGGTATCACACAGTCTGTATCCAAAAGACGCTAGGGGTTAAAACTTTTAACAGTTCTAGGGGTTAAAACTTTTAACAGTTCTCGCAGGACCTGAAATATACACTTTTTTGTAGCTTCTACTTTGAATGTAGTAACTTTGTTATTTTATACAGAGTGTTCTGTGCCTGTTGGTCTTTGAGTGCTTTCAGATTACTGGCAAAATTCCCCACTGTTGTCTCCTTTGCACGTCATCTTCTTTCTGCTTGACTTACCTGTTCTGTCTGCTGGTGGCCGACAGTACTGCAGCCGATGGCAAAGCAAAGAACTTCTGATTATATTTGCTCGGCGCTGTACTTATATATCCTAAGAATAATGAGAAATCTTCTGAATTAATTCTGCCTACTAAATTTTGTGATTAGGGACAACAGCAGTATGGCATAAAAATATCCGGATCCAAAAAGGTAATTTTTCACTTGAATATTTGAAGATAAATGTTCTGATTAGGTCCTCAGTATATTGTGACTTCGTAATTTGGAGCTGTATTGCTCATGCCATCAGTTACTAAAAGCTATTTGATGCAAAGTCCCATTGATATTTCAATAAAGTAATTGTATTGCTTGAAAACATAGTATCACCCTCAGAACAGCCAAAACAAAATAGTTTTGTGTTTGGAAGACAAATTCAGTGGAACCCGTCTAGTCCACAGGTGGGAGGATCATTCTTGTCTTTTCATTGCTAATTGTGTTACAGAACTGGTTTCTTTCAACAGGAACTTATCATGAGATAATCTAATTATGAATAATTCTGTTTACCAGACAGTTTTTCTCTGGGAATAAACTAATTGAAGTCTCTCAAAAATTTATCACCACAAATATATCCTATTGTTGGTTTCCTAGCCTTTCGTCATTAGTGCTTCTCACAGGAGTTTTTTCTCTTACCCTTGGTGGTTGTTCCAGAAGGATAATCTCTCATTATTTTAATCTGTCTTCCCATTGTGAAGGCCTATCTGTTTAAAGATATAATTCTATGATTCTCTCCTTATGCTTTCCAGAAGCACAAGTATTTGAAAGAATACCTGTGTTCTAAAAAAAATGTGTTTGTAAGAACAAAGGCTGGAAGGTATTTAAAAATATTAAGTTATTAGAGGCCTGTTCTGCTGCTAATCACCACAGAATGTGAGCATATTCCATGTAAAATAGCATGGCCATTGTGGAGTGCTGTGATCTTCAGGGCGTGTTCTGTCTTGTCCTTTCACATAATTATAAATGGGAAATGAAATCCATGTAATAAATTGGTGGCTTATGCAATTGTAGGATTACTGCATTGGGCTTGTCGTGCCTTTTGAAGAAACGGCACTGCATCTACTGACGTGCCGTGGTCCAACAATACTGTTCCATAACTGTTGTCTCTTTCCACATCTCCAACTAAACTGCTGCTCTGCAGTTTGTTATTGCAGAAAACACAGCTTTTACTGTTGTCAGCTGTCACATCAGCTCTGGTGTTGAAGGCGTGAAAGTGTGAAGTGAGGGATCAAGTCACTCTGCATTCTACTTGCATCTTAAACAGATGGCACCACCTCCATAGGTCAGCTTTCCCTTTTTTTTTTTTCTTTTTTAATTTCCCTCTCATTATTTCAAAAATAAGCCACATGAAACCTACCCCCAAATATCTGTCTGCTGACCAGAGCTGCTAAATGTTGGTGCCAGAGAAATGAGCTTGGCCTGACTTGACTAATAAAGTTGGCCAAGGCGCTTGAGAATGGCTCAAAGGCGAGCCTCACTGGGAAAGGGAGGGAGTAACACCAATTTTTTATATATGCATGTATTAAA
Organism: Pampusana beccarii; assembly: GCA_013399365.1. Lineage (NCBI taxonomy): Eukaryota > Metazoa > Chordata > Aves > Columbiformes > Columbidae > Pampusana > Pampusana beccarii. The sequence goes on from VWYH01005921.1 coordinate 76,741, forward strand.
AGAAACCAGCTGCTCCAAAGTATCTTTGGTTAGTGAATGGCTCCACAGGCAGTCTGCTAAGGGAGCAATGTCTGGAGTTTGGTAAAACAGACTTTTTAAAAAGCAGTACTTGAAAAACAGAAGGATTGATTTTATTTTTTCCCCCTGTCCACCCTTTATTATCAAAGTTGCTTTTACCCTATCTTCTAACAAACACTTCTGGATTCTGCAAGCTTGTTTGCAAAACTGTTAAGGGGAATATGGGACCATCCTAACAAGAGGGCTATAGGCAATTTACCCTTGGGGTACAATCTACGTGCAGAAGTCCTCTTCTGGTTTTGAGTAATTGAATTAGACTGCTTCAGCTCCAGTTTTTACTATTACTGCTGATTTTGTGTGCTGTGTCAATGATGCTCCAGCGCTTTTAATGTTTTTCTGGTTTTATGGAAACAAACACAGTCATGGTTGGGAAATGGAGCTGGCAGCAAACGTGAAGCTGAAATTCCCACACCTTTCTTCCTGGGCACATCACTACTGAAGGTCTGAGAGATTTCTGCTTCATGTCGCAGCCAATACCTCTTGTAGTACAACTTACCTACTACTTTTTGCCAGTGCTGATAACTCCTGTCTTCTAGCTGAAGTTCAGTGAGAGTAACTATGTTCTTAACTTCCCGAGTTAAATTGTGTAGCCCAAGAATTGCCAAATGGCAGGTGCCTACTCTTAGCTGTGTTTTGGATGAGCAAATCTCTCTGAGAAAGAGCAGGGGGAATGTTTGTCCCTGTAAATTTAGTTCGTAGTGCTGTTCCTTGTGGCTCTTTATAGAGTCCGGTACACATCTTCATTGCAATAAGAAATACAGTGGGCAGCATCTAGTTGGGCTTTGTTATGAGTCCCGAGGAAAGAAAGGTGCTGGGCTCACAGTCTCATCAGAACGTGTCCTGCAGCAGTTATGTGCTGAGCTTTGTATTGTGAAGTCCTTACAAAGAAAGAATAGATTCTCTCTTTTTTCTTTTTCCCCACACTGCATTAAAAAAAAAAGTACAAAGGAATGAAGAATGGTTATTTTTTCAATCTTACACAATATTTTTTCTATATCTGGCTGGAGTCTTCAGCTAAATAAGGGAGTCGTGAAAGCAAGGTAGGGAGTGAATAGGACTTCCAGGAGGAGATGTTCTAGCAACTGTAGCACGGCTTTCCTCTTTAGGAGACTTCAGTGTAAGTCCCTTCTATCAGGAGAATTTCTACAGTAGGTAAGTGGTTTTGCTTTTCTGCACCTCAGTTCTACAGTGAGGATAACAGCACTGCCTTGCTAGAGCTCACTGGTGTATACCAGCTCACTCTGCTTCTGAGGGGATATCCCCTGGCCGGGGAGTCACTGCAGCGCTGGTGCTCCTCTTTTGTTGAGGAGATTGGAGTGTGGTTCTAGCAAACGCTATTTCAGACCTAATTCTCGCTTCTCTGGTCAGAGAGACACAAGCTGATGTGCTGGATCTTTTTCAAAGGACCGGTGAAAGAGTTAGTGAGTATTTTGGGCGGAGTGGGAGTGTGTGTGAGTTTTTACTTGCTATTTCTCCTTCTCCACAGAAAATGCTGATTATTTGCATGTGCGTGCACAGTGGGAAGAGATGCCCAGCTGGGATTCAAACACAAATGAAACAGAACTTGTGAAGTTCAAAGCTAACACAAGTTCTTGCTACTAGGAAAGAAAAAAAGTTCCGCTATTTTTCCATTATTTTAAAAAAATACCACACAGACCACTCATCTTTTTTTTTTTTTTTTAGTGTATACATTTAAATCAGCATACTGATTTTGTAGAAGGGAGAAAGAGATATCTGTTCCCAAAGCCTGTTTTTAATCATCAGATGAATTTTGAGACAACCTCTTGAACATTCAGCACTTGTGGTCAGTTTTCCCCACCCAAAAAAACAGTGGTTTTTGCAGACATTCCATAAACACAGGAAGCTTTGACTGTGTCTCTAGCAGATAGGGAGACAGAAAAGCAAAATACACACAATATAAAGGCAAAAGCTAAACTTGACATACTAGCTCAGAGGAATGTAGTCTAGAAGTCTGTCTCTGTAGCCAGAGCCAGATGTTTCAAAGAGAGCACCCCAAATCTGTAAAGTACAGTTCTGACAGAACCTGCCTGTGCATTGATTTCTTTTTATTGATTTTCCTCCCTAAAGCAGAGTACTTTATATTATGAGTCCTTGGTTTGATTTTTATTTCTTTGGAGGTGGGGAAAGAGGCAGCACGGAGGGCTAAAAAAATGTGCTATGCAGAAATCCAATAGTGTTTGGATTCGTGATGATCTCGTAGCTGGTCCTGATTCATATCTGCTGAAGTATTAGCCCCAGTTTTATCTGCAGCAGCAAGTTTCATGGATTAACCATGTTTTATGCAAGTTTTCTTCTCATCTTTTTTAAAACTTCTGTCTTCCAGCTCCTTACTGAATATCTCATTTTTCTTTTGATATGAGAGTAGCCAAAAAGAAATTCCTGTCTTCTTTTCCTGCACTGTTTATTATTTTTATACGGCCTAATTGTTGTTCGTTTCCTTTGTAAAATAAACACTTATGTTCCTTTCATCCATGCTTTTTTTCAGAGAGAAGTCTTTCCTTCATCTGGTTCCCTCGCCAGTCTCCGTCTTCAGCTTCACTCCCACCCACTTGCTCACCAAAACTGAAGCGACTCGTAGAAGTGCAGGTACCCCTCTCACTTTCAAATAGCTTTTTTAATATGGTCATGATTTTCTTTTCCACTTGAGCGTTAAACTTTCTAACCGCATCAGCCCGGTAAATAGAGATTAACAGAACTGTCAACAATTAGCTGCCATGAACAGTTGTACTCAGTCATTAATAGGTGAAATTCAGCACTTTTTTCCAAAGTACATTACTTCTCTTAGGAAAATCAAGAATTTCCTTGACGTTAGTCTGTCCACTTCTCTCATTTTTACCCAGTTTATGTTATAGGAGAGAACCTTTAACTGGGAAATCTTTAACGATTTCTGTGAATAAGTTGTCATTGTTGAAGTAGCTGAATCTAAGGGCTTCTAATAATTCTGAAATTTGGGTTGTGAATCAAAATATATTCATACTTTTTCGAATCAGTATTCTTTGGGCTTCTTCAGTTTTTAATCTGTTTCCTAAAACTCTGTTTTAATATGATTTCTCTGTTCACAGTCAAAATGGAACAGGTCATCATTGTTAGCCTGTTTACTGACAAAAACCCCCTTCCAGAATTTCTGTTCAGTGGAAAACTCTCAAAGTAAAAAAAATGAATCAAATTGGACAGATTTTGAAATTTCCAGCAAAGTGAAAAAAAAAAAAAGTAACGGTCTTTCATGATATGCTAGAATGTTGATGGTATTAAAATAACAGGGGAAACCAGGCAGAAAACCATTTTACTTTGTAGTTATGTATATATTCCTGCAGACCTTTCAGATTTCAGTTGCGCTATCCTGTGGTAACCTCTGTGAGAAGTTCAGTTACAATTCCACCAAGAGAGGGCTGCTTCGTTTTTGGTGTGGTTTTGTTTTACCTTAACTGCTCAGTGTTAACAAAGACGAGGTAAAATGGTTTAATTTGGCTTGGTCAAAGTATCCATTGACAACCCAGCTAATTTCCAGTTAAAATCTGGCTTTGATGTATCCCTACCCCATCCTGCTCCTGCTTTCTTATATCAGCTCAGCCTGAAATCTGGAAATCCCTGTCCCCGTGACTGATGGACACTGATGCAGCTCCTGCCTGCAAGCTCTGGGTCCCCTGCTCCTTGGGCTGCACTTTGAAACCAGTTAATAATAAAGAACAAAAGACTACTGGCCCTCCATATTGTTTTTTTAAACTTGGTTGCACGATAGCTTTAACGCCGTGCGCTCATTTTCCTGTTTCCAACCGTAAGCTACATATGATAAGTAAAGAAATGCTTTGTTTTACCAGTCAGTGTAGTTAAATGGCAATATAGTAGGTAAGTTGCATACATTAAAACAGTTCTAGTGATGTACACCAGAACCTCATCTAAAAAGAACTCTGAATCAGCTTTTCTCAAGGGAACTGCCAGCAACCACGGAGAAACTTCCTGCTGATAATCAAATGTCATCTGGCCCCACCAGCCACAGGCTGAAGTTGACTTACTTTGGGTTTTTCAAATCCAAAACTTGCAGTGTCTGTGTTCTTTATTCTGAACCACTGTTTTTGGCTAATTCATATACCACAAACTTCTACAGGAGGTGTAGTCGACACTGGGAAAAGATAATTAAGCATGGATAATTAAATACAAGGTTTTAGGAAGTTTGTGGAAGTGAAGGACCGATACAAATAACCATTACAGCTGTCAACGTTTCTGTGCCGTTTTTAGGGGATTAATATGCAACCACAAAAATCTGTTCCAGACAGAAACTTGGCATTAAAAGATGCAGTCCAGGACTTTTTTTTTTCCTTAAATTTGAATTTAATCCATTCAGCCATTTTAAAGTAGGAAAAATACTTTGTTTTTGAAGGTAGAGATTCCTCACATAGTTCTGGTTTCAGAGGGAATATTTAAGGGACTACCGGGGGCCACAGCACTCTGCCTCCTACCTTGCCTCCCCATTCTTCCTCTCTTCAGCAAACCTATTTCGTGGTGTTGTTTTTGCACTTTATCACAGCCTATGATAGGGACAGATAAAAATGTAGTTGGAGTTTATTTCTTCCTCATTTTTCTCTTTCATTCAACTTGGTATTTGCAAAAGCCCATAGCTGGTTACGCCCGTTGACTTTTGATATCAGTTGAGGGTTTCTTTAGGAACTTCTGGAAAGTTACATCTTGGTTATGTATTCTGTCCTCAGTGAGTGCTTTCTCTGCCCACATGTAATATAACTTAAGAACTCCATGATGTCCCGGAAGTCGTCATCTTTCCCCAGTCATCAGAACTGTCTTCCAACAGATAGGTTTTCAGCTCTTTCTGGAGTAAATGATCTATTGTGAAGACAGCAGCAGAAACTGATGTAGTCCCAGTGCTCTTGTAGCTGTGTTTGTACTGCAGATTTGTCCTAGTCTGAGGAAGAAAAATACAGCTTTTACATAGCAAATATTTAATGACTTAATTTAAAATAATAAAGGAACTCGGAAGAGGAGAGGGAGAGTGCTGGATTGTTAAGAAAATGTCTTCTTAATCTAGAGAGAGATTATGAAAAAGGAAATTAGGAAATTTTCTTACCTGTAAATTAACAACCTCCGAATGGAGGTTTCACTCAGGATTTTGTGAGCTGCAAAACACTTGTCTGGCAAGGAAAATCACTCACTGACTTGTTCATTTTTCTTATTATCTTGAGTGTCTAGTTTTTCTTTAAAAATAAGCAGTGTAGGTTCAATGCTGAATTCCACTACTGAGTAACATAAACCCTGAGATTTTTTTTGTATGTTCAAACAAAAAATGTGCCGTGAGGTAACGAAGAATCCACTCTTGGGGGTCTGAGTTTTGCTTTGTACATTGCCCATCAACTTGCAGTATTACTTATTACTGTTACGCTATCTGCAGTGCAAAGTGGGGCTCTGTTGCCCTAAGATCTGAGAAAACAAATGTCCTGAGGGCTGGGTGCTCGTATTTGAATCATAAAAGAGGAAGAGCAGTACTGTAATCCCTGTTTTACTGAGACCCAGAGTGGGTGTGTTTGCTTTGTCAGAGATCGCTTGGCTAGTTTGTGGTGAGGCTGGTGAGAGCCTGGCCTGGTAGTCTAATGCCTTGTTAGTCTAAGCCTCTTGTCACCAGCTGTATTATCTCCACGATAAGACGCTGTTAAAGGAGCTGGTGTGATTCCAGATGGTTTCTAGTTCCAGTGATTTTAATGATACTTCATGTTGATGATCCCCTGATATGATGCTCAGATATGCTGTATAGATGGCTAGAAATAATTAGGGTGTATCCTTGATAGCAAGCAATGTAGTGGAAGGTGGCAACATACTTAGTCTACAGTTCTCACAGTGCTTCACAAATAGCGATTTTTTAACCGGTTTCAAACTTTTTCGCAGTATACAGACTTGGAACCAGAGGCACAAAGCAGGTAAGTGGCATGGCAAAGGCACCAACTGGGAATCAGTGACAAGCTCTGGCTCAGAATAGGGTTCCTTCCTTCCTTCCTTCTGATCCCTCAGTGTTACATGAGCTTTTATAAAACTTCGCTTTTAACTAAGAAAATGGTATAATATTTTTAGAATACAGTCTGTCAAAACATTTGTCCTTAGTTTACCTTATTTAAATTTAAAGAACAAGATTCAAAGCTCTTACGAAGCTTGGCAGTGTCATTTATTGAATAAATTACTTATTGGGGGCAGGGGAATTCTCTTCCAACCATTTTGTCAGAATTCTTGAAGGCTTAAGTTTTTCATGCTTTGGAGACCAGTTGTTAAAGAAAATAAACTCTATGTAGGAAGGAGTAAAATTTAAAGTCCTACAAAGCTCAAAAATGTTAAAAAGAAATACAAAGAGCTTATTCTCAACACCAAGCTCTACACTAATACTGAGAATTAATTCACCTCAAATTGTAGGCAGAAGACACCCTGTTTTTGTTTTAAAGTATATTTTTCACTAAAATGAAATAACCCATACATAACATTTCAGCCTAAGTTATCTTTTGTCATTTCTTTTTTTAGCATACAGTGTAGGAGTGTGTTATGTTACCTGTTTGTAGAACACTCAACGGACAGAAGCAGGTATTTTGCCTGTACATCCATCCTGAGGTTGTGTTTCGCAGAACAGAGGAGGTCCTGCAGATACCTTGTTTAATTTGAGAAAACCATGGTGGGGTCTGCTCCACCGAGAGGAGCCCCAAGCAAGCTACTGATTCTGCATTGGGCAGCATAACATCATGCAGAGGTATTAAGCGGAGTTTGGTCCTGGCGGTGCTGTAGGTGCTAATTGGCCTATCTATGTACACTAATGCAGCTTAACTTCTTTCAGTTCTGACACTAACTTGCTAAACACTTGCTTGGGGGTTTTTACAAGGTGCTCATTATATGATACATACGTGCCCAAAGGATTTGCAAAGTGAACCTGGTAATAAGCAATGATATGGGAAGGGAAAAAATAAATAATAACAGTACCAGTAGGTTTTAAGTATATCATTCCCTTGAGTACAGGAAATGCATTTATACCCTGGAGTATAATAGAAACAGGCACCAATATCTTGCTTTACAGCAAAGTAACTTGGAAAGTACTGAGTGTGAAGAAGGAGGGCTCCTGTGTGGTGGCTATGATGTACTTTTCTGATTTGAGCAGTTGCGGAGAAAAACAGAATGAAGTGAATTCTCTGCTTTTGCAAGGAAAACACCATGAGCCAGTTCTGTTTTGTGCAGCAGCCCTTACAGAGGCATGGTGGATTGCTTTTCTCATGCAACTTAAGGTTTAGCTGCTCAGCATGAGCCTCGACTTCTGACACAGGATTTATTTCAGCAAACCAACAGATCTTAAAATACAACTTACCTGTTCTACATTCAAATTCAAATATATTAATAAAATGTTTAAAAATTCACCCTTTTTCTTTAGAATTTACTTGGTTCACATGTTACATGTCTGCTGAATGTTACCAGTTGTGTTAAAAAAAGCAGGAGCAATGAGTGAATTCTGGCCAGATCCTGCCCTGAAGACCATTCAGGCAACAGCAAAAACTAAACGCTGCCTGTACAAAAGTTGAACTGGCAACCTGAAAGGGACCCAAACCCTGCTTGTTTTACACAGGTTAGACATGCAGCAGTTGTCAGTTCTCAACAAGGTCTTTAGAAGGAGTAGCTGTTGGCATGTACAACCTCATTCCGTCCGCGATGAAATGGGTCAGAATGTGCAGTCCTACTCATCTCTGTAGCCCAGGTGAATGAGTCCTGAATATCTAAATCTCACTAACTCTCAGCAGTTGCATTTTTGAAGCCTTTGCTCTAGAAGATCTGTGAGCGGCCTTCAGCTTCATCAGGATTTGTGTTTGATATGATGGTGTCAGAAGTGGAACATAAAGTCATGCAGCCTCTGTTAGAAATTGTTATAATTTCTCATAAAAAGCTGAAGTGAAGTTGCAATCAACAAAGTAAAACTTTTGCAGAAAGGCCACTGGGGAATTCTGCCTCTGGTCGAGCTCACTGGCGAAGTGTGCGGTTGATTCTTTGTGAATGTTAGCTTCAGCCGTCATCTTTGAAGAGTCGCTTTGGCAGAGGGCTCTAGTAAAATTCCAATTGTTTTCTAAGCTTGTTGTCCCTGTAGACAAATGAATGTTAAAATAGCTTCTAATGAAACTTTAGCTTCTGGCTGGCTCCCAGCCTGCAACCCAGCTGTAGCAGCTATGCCATTCGAGTGCCACTTTTCAGTTCTATTTGATTAACAATTCATGCAGACCCTGGGATAGTTGAGATGGATGTTAAACACACGGACATGCAGAGGATTACCACTTCAAACGGGTTTATTGTTGGCACCCGCAAGCTGCTGGTTTGCAAACCGTTGTTACGGTGCCAGTGGGTAGCTGGGAGGGGTGTGACACCAGGTTCTAGACAGATTTCAAAACAATGCATTGTTCAGTAAAATTGACCTGCAAATGTGAAGTACAGAGAGCATTTTACTTTCAGAATGAAAAGGAGCTGCGAGTTCTGATGATATGCAGTGATCTTAATGCTTGAAACTGCTATCTGCATGCTGAAATATGCACGTTGTGATGTACTCCTGAACTATTGCAGCACGTTTGCCATGGGCCTGCGCAGGCCGTTCTCTCTGCCATTACCCAGGGGCTGTTGTGTGACAACCCCATGGCAGCCTCGGGTCCAGCACTCTTGTGTAGCCTTCCCAACACGTGGAAAGCCACTCATCTGGCATGAGGGTAGGTGAGATAATTTTAACTAGCTCAAAGATTGTTCTTCTCTGAGGAAAAACGGTATTCTTTGTGGAATTTGACAACTTGTTATTTCAGATACTCCTTTTGCATCTGGTAATTTGGTTTCATACATTGGGACATAAAAATATGTCTTCTGAGGTTTGAGGAAACGCATGCAAATCAGGATTAATTCCAGGAAAACAATCTGGAAATTCATTTTTTCTGTTTCGTTGGGGCAGGGAGAAGTGTGTAAATGTAAATTATACAGACCCATGAATTCTGTCTGAACAGGCTTCCGTAGCAAAAATAGCATGAAGACTTATGGGAACATCAAGTAAGTTCTTTAAGTGGGAAAGCATTAACTGCCAAGTAATTAGTGAAAGGTTTCAGAATTACAAAGAAAAAGAATAAGGAACTAACGAGAGGACAGATTAATACCTATATGTTATTCCAGTGCATTGGATTTATTGTGTTTACTCTTGTGGAATCTCGTCTGTCTTGTTAATAACACGTCAAGTTGCCATCTCAGAGATGTCAGCGATATGGAATCCATGCTTGCTGTCCGTGGGGACAGGAAAGAACACGCTCAGGTTGTGAGATACACGGGGATAGATGTCAGGAGGACAGAGTGAGCACCTGGGCTGTGCTCCTGTCCTGAACTGAGACTAAACACTTCCACACTTCTCTTGCTGTGGCAGCACGTTTCAGGCTGTACAAATATCAGGCCTGAAGTGAAGTATTATTTGTTCTGCTACATGATGAATGATTGTTTATAAAAAAAGGCTGAATGCCACTTTCTTCCCTTTCTTTCGTCCCAGAAAAAAAAAAAAGTCGGAGAAGAAAACTTCTGTAGGTTTCCATAGATTTTTTTTTGTTTCTTTTTTTAACTTTTTTTTATTCCCTGGTGGGTGTAGTCTTGATGGCAATAAGAAAACTTTGGCCAGACCTGGTAGGTTTAGCTGTTGACAAAAATTTACGCTGTTTACAGGCACAGTCAGTGAGTTCTCAGGATCTTCCCACCAGAAAGGTGAATACTCAGATAAGAAAGTTTACTGTCTTCCGGAAGTAACCTCTTTACCTTGCAGGCTTATATACCGCATTTTGACAATTTAATTACTTATTTTCTTGAGCTATACACACAGTTTGAAGTGGAATAATAGTTGAAGGTCAAGTGTAATGAGAGCTCTATCTGCTGTCATAAAATTTGCTTTTTCTGGAGGCAGATTCACACAGCAGAAATTCCCCATGCTGGTATTTCTTCGTGGCCAGAAATCTCTGAATCACATCACTGAGATGTGATTTCCTAGGTCATCAGTCATGGGCAGGTAGGTTGAATTTAGGCTGCATGAATGTGGACATATTTTCCTACGTCCTGTCCAAATTCAGATTGATGCCTTGTTGTGTGACAGCTGAGAACCTCCACAGAACAAAACCGAATTCCTGGCTGGAGAGGAGCTCTCACATGTACAGCCCAGAAGCTTCTGCTGATTCACTTAGGGAAACAGCTTTTTCTTTTCTAGCCTTCTGTGCTGCAGGAGTTGCTACTGCTGTACATTCCTTGCTATGAACTCTGCTATATGGTTTCAGGACATTCCTAAAACGCTTTCAGTTTTCTCAGTTGCAGCCAAGAGAAGGGGAGTAGCTGTCTGCCCTGGTACGTCTCTACAGCATCTCCCTCTGTGCTGTTGTGTGAAGGGGAAGACATCAGAAATATCATTAGGTTTCTTGTCTCCTTTTTTCTATTCCTGCTCTGTTCCGCTGTTTACTGTCATCATATGTTGCTGTACCAATAAGATCAGTAACGTGTCTGTTAAGGATATTTAATGGTAGCTGTTCTTTGTTCTGGGTTGGACTAGATCATCTCCAGAGGTCCCTTCCAACCCCAACCATTCTGTGATTCTGCCAGGAAAAAAAAAAGAATCCCTGACAAAACTGCAAAGCTATACTGCAATACAGCTTGTAATTGTGTAGATATAGCAGTAGATGTTACAACGATAGTGTATTTATCTATAAATAGCTCAAAGCATTGGCAAATGAACTGCTTAATAAGGATAGAGCTGTGTCTTTTAAAGGTGTAGGAATTCTTGTTGTCCAGAGCAGTGGGTCTTCCTACAGCTTTTTCTCATCTTGCATTCAGTAGAACTGGGTCTGATACCATTTGGGATAGTGTAAATCAGGAGGAGATCCACAAAATTTAATGCAATTTCTGTACCAGTGCAAGGTTACGGCTGCACTCTCTCACCAGGAGACAGTCACTTCCTTTAGGATTTCTTGGTTCACAGTTCTTTTCAGTTTGGTGTTTGGGTACCCTTGATTTTGGACTTTGTTTTTTCTTTCCCTCACATCCCATATTACTTGTCCTTTTCTGTTACTTGTCCTTTTCTCTTTTGTTACTTTTCTCTTTCACAATAGCATGCTTTAAATCAAAGTGGACTGGCTGGTTTTTTGCAAGGCTGTTTTTTGAAACACCAGACTACTGTAGTCAAATTCAAGTAAGTGACTTCAATAAAGACTTCACTGAGTGGAATATAAATCCAACAATGTATAAATACAAGTAAGCAGTTTTAAATGATCTATTTATCTTTTTTGGCCTAAAGCCCTCTGAAGCTATAAAAAGAAGGATGTGGGAACACATCTTACCAAAAGCGATATTTTTTTTTTTTTTTTGTCTTTCATTACTTGTTTTTGGTTTATTTTTTTTTCAGAGAACTATATTAGTAATTCGTAACTACCAGCTAAAGCAAATATGGTTGAAAAAGAAAACACAATATAAAACCTTGGGAGACATATGTTCACTCAGCTGAAAAGTGTGAATAACGGGAGTGTAATTAGGGTGAAAGGAGTCTTAAAAAAATAAAAAGAAGAAGAAAAGAAAGACCTTCCCAGTGATATTTTAAGATCTTAGGTCATGAGTTAGGTCATGAGCTTCTTAGCATTTGGTGTGGTATCTGAGTAGACCCTTGGATTATAGATCGGGGCAGGTGCAGAAGACTGTACTATAAATACTTCTACCCTTAAGGAGTTCACAAGTTTATTGAATGACAAACCAGCAGAGACAGGTTAGTTCTGAAGGGGAAAATTACTGAAATAATTTTAGAAGAATTTAAAGCTTTATTTTTCAACAAGTCATCCCATAGTTCTTCATTGTAAAAGCTAAAATGCTCTTCCTCCTTACCTTAGAAATGTTACAGAAAACCTTTTACAGAGCTACAGCATGTGTTTATTAAGCATGATTGGCATGTTCAGGGGTATTTCTGTATTTATGTGCTGTCTACTGAGCCATGAGAGAACTGACCACCAGGATTCCTACCTTCTATTTTAGGGCCTTCTCTTGCCATATGGCTGGAGCATATACAACCAGTTCCCTCAGGGGAAGTTTTGCCGTTTACACCCTTCTCTTGGAAATATTGTCCCTCAGCTCTCTCTGCAAAGCTCTGTGAGATCTTTACAGGATAAAATACACTAACTGGAGTGGTAAAAACTGCCTAATTTCATCAGGATCTATTGTTTCATTTTCCAGGTGAATACAGATGTTCTAAATTCCCTACTTTTTGATGATACACCACACTCATGTTGCTGCTCCCTTTGTCCAGAATGAGCCTTCCAGTCTTGCCAGGGCTGCAGAGCTCTCAGAGGCCTTTGAGAAATTAGTTTTTATTTTATTTATATTTGCCTCCCTGTGAGGGAACACTCCACTTTTCAAATGACACATACAGGCCTATGAGTTCACTCTGACTGACCTAATTTGAATCCTTAATCATCTTTTAAGAGGCATGTTTTCATGAACTGGCAGAACCAGTTGTAGTATAAAGTTATGTGTCATTTCCTGCATATGCCTTTTTTCAAAAAAGAGAAGAAAAGGAAAAGCAACTCGAAGGTATGTTTGAAGCTTTTCCAAATGAATATATCCACCTACCCTTTTGTCTGTTACCAGAATCAGCCTTGTGAACTCCCTTTGACCAGCCCAATCCATGCACAAAAAAGCAGGTCCTTCTCAAGGCAAATTTCTGCCTCTGTCAAGGGATCTATGCCATGACAGAAGCATTGAGATATAAAGGCGTTCCAGCCTTGCTCTGGGAAACGGTACCATATTGTCAGTGAGCCTGAAGTGCAACATCACCTACTTATAGGACGGGTAGTGAATTTCAAAACCAATGTATCCTTTTCTGGTTCTTTGTGTTGGCTGTCTTGATTTTCTGAGGAGCCTCAAATTAACAGGATTCAAAATGAGTACAATAGGTGCTCCCCAGAAGCAAGTAAAGCTGCAGCTGGGGAGTTCCTGCTCTGTTTGTCAATGAGAGAGCTGCTGGGGTGAAAAACAGGTAACGTTACAGAATTGGTATTATGTGAGAAAAGCACAGTTTGTGCTGCCTTCTTTTTTCAATAAGCAAAAATAATTTGTATGCAGTCTTTCTTCACATAGCAATTGGAGAGGGAGACACTACACGAGTTATCTGATTCCCGAGCCTCACTTTCTTAGCCAGCTGGAACAGAAATTTCCAAGCAATTGAAATTGTTAATGAAAGGTGTAGTGAGCATGTTTACACGTGTCTTTACTTTACATATTCTCTCTATGAGGGGAAGAACATTAAATCACCATCAGCCTGTTCAGCCCCATGGATACAGGGTCATCTTGCTATAAACAAAGCTTATTAATTGGACATTTTCATGTAAGTGCAACCTCAAGATTTTGTTTTTCTGTGGAGGTGAGAATTCCCTCCCTTCTCCCCATATCTCGTACTTTCTCACGTATCCCAGAGGCTCCCATGTCACGGCTAACATTCTTTTAGAAAAATGGAGCTGCGCAGGAATTCTTTAAGAGCCTATCAGCACCACTCCCAAATTAGCCAGACAGGATATTGTTTGTTTAATTTCACAAGACATTTGCTTTCCCCAAAGCCAGAAAAGCTGCCTCAGTGAATTCCCAGCCATGATACTCTGCACTTTTTACGGATTTTTTTTGGTGGCAGAGGAGTAAGTTCTCCTAAACTAGGAACAAAACGTACTGATATATTCCATACTACAGTCAGGTTGTTGAACGATATGTAACTAGATGTCTTTTAAATATTCACTATACCTACCTCAGAAAGGCCCTGGTCTGTTCTAATTGGCTTTGTTGTAAGAGCGAGGTAAGTACAAAGAGAAAAAACTGTAGAGGTGGCTGCAAATAAATCTGTGGACTTTTTCGATACTCTGGTGTTTTTGAACATTCTGTGACAGTGCAATGCTGTTTATATTTTGATGGATTTAAATAGTTTGGGTTTTTTTAACAGGCATGAATGAACAGTATTGTCTGTATAGAAAAGAGAATTTCACCCTCTAGTACGATTTTACTTCGTAATTATTACTATTACTTTACTCTTACTGTCGTAAGAGTTAGGGTATTAAACCAATGCAGTAAGAAAGGAATGGAGTGAAATCATCTTTTCTTTAAGGAGGCATAGGGAAAGCTTCTACTTTACCAATGGTCTTCCACACTCTCCAGTAGCAATGCACATAAAACCCTGCACCCGGTCGCAAGCCTCCCTGAACTTTGTATAGTCGGTAGCTGAATTGAGGGTACGGGCTTTCTCAGGGCAGGGTGAAGGTCACACTGTTGGTCTGAACCCACATCAGGGGCTTTATTGCCCAGGCAAGCACCGCGGCCGCAGCTGTTGGACATTGCCTCCTGCTGCAAAGTAACATCAGTTGATCCAGTGACAGCACCAGGGTGGAATTTTCTGCTGCAAGTACTGAGCACAGACAAAGAGGCTGCTTAATTTTCTCTTTGTGCAACCCAAATCCTTGTACTTTGCGCGCCGTACAAGGGAGCGTGCGTCGCGGGGATGGGGCGTGTTGTGTCTTGCCTGCTGCGCTGATGAGACTGTGAGAGACCCGCCAGAAGCGAAAATAGGTCTCCATTTAATTATATGTTATTTTGTTAATTGTCCCTCTCTCTACGGCCTGTCTCTGGCTGGTGTTGCAGGCGGAGGGTGCGAGTTGCCTCTCCAGCCAGTTTCTCTGCCCCAGCTTCCCCGGGCCTCCATCCCTCGCAGCTCTGGCTTACCCCAGAAGGGCAGCCGACCCGCCACTGTCCCAGTTGATGTGCACTCTGACTCTGCTCTGCTTTTTCCTTTCAGTTCGGCGTTTGCGGCCCTTGCACCGCAGAAGCGAGGCACATCTCCCTGCAGAGCCAGGAGCCCCGGCCAGGTAGGGCAGGGAGGGTGGCAGGCTGGGAAGCACCGGCAGCCACTGGTTGCTCCGCTCTGCCCGGGGAGGAGGGACGAGCCATCCTGTGCCCCGATGGTCACCTGCCCGGGGCTTTGGGTCGCACCTCAGCCCCTTCCCCCGCGGTGGGGGCGGATTCGGACACCCTGCCCAGCCCGCCCAGCCGCGAAGTTTGGGCTGTTCAGTAGAGATGCCCCCTCCTCCTCGCCTGCCTCTGGCTGCTGGGGGGGATGGTCTTAAAACACATTCATTCCGTACGTGCATGCGGTTAACCCCTTCCTGCCCCTCCGGCTGCCTCGCCCCTCAGTTCCCAGTCGCCCTCCTGCTTTAAAACACATCGATTCCCACGGGTGGGGACGGCTGGTGTCACCCGGACACCCTGCGCGCCCCGAGCAGCCTGCGCCGCTGTCTCCTCTGGTCCCCGGGCTCCGGCTTGCTGCTGCTTTTTTTTTGTTAGCAGTGAAACGTCCCGTCCTGCCTATTTGGAAATGGGAACAAATTGCTCCCCCGCCTTACCTCGCCCATTGCATCCCATATATAGTCATATCTACGGTCAAATGGCAAGCGGCAGCGAATGGGAGCGCTGAGCCTCCGAAAAAAAGCTGGGGGGGAGTGAAAGAGGGAAAGGGGTAGGGACGAACGGAGGAGGGAGGAAAAAAAAGCCCTTTCCAAAAAAGTATTGGATGTCTTGAGGAATGCAGTCAGCCCCCTGGGAACCTACATATCTGTGAGGCGCTGCCTGCCCGCCGCTTGCACTCCGCCGGCGCCCCGTCCCGCACGGATCAGCCGCGCCGCCCAGCAGCTCCGCTCCCTTGGGGCCGCGGTGGGTCTCGCACTCGGAACTGTCCCGCAGCTTTTCAAGTTTTGCTTTTGAGTGCAGTTCGCGCGGGGACGCGCCCTAGCCCACCGCCACCATGGATGCCATCAAGAAGAAGATGCAGATGCTGAAGCTGGACAAGGAGAATGCCTTGGACAGAGCGGAGCAAGCCGAAGCGGACAAGAAAGCAGCGGAGGAGAGAAGCAAGCAGGTCTGCTCTGAGGGCCTGGGCGCAGCCAGCGCCGGGGCGCACGTCTTTCCAGATGACTCCCCTCTCTCTCTTTTTTTTTTTTTTTCCTCCTCCTCCCCCTGCAGAACTGGTAGAACTTTTCCTAAGGCACCGGGACAGCCCCTGGCTGGGGGTTCCAGGGGGCCCCAGCACTCCAGCTGGGGAGCAGGGCCTTGGGACAGCCGCATGGCCTCGGTGCCTTTGTCACTGGGGCGCAGCTGGGAGAGGCTGCCTTGAGCACCTTGTTAGCAATGGACAGATGTGCTGTGATTTGGCAAAGGACACTTAAAACTGTGTTTGCCCCCCCCCAGCAGACTTGTCCAATGCCAGCTGCACCCCCCCCTTCCAGATATGTGTCACGTTTTCCTTCTCCAACCCCCCTCCTTTACACCTGGGGCTTCACTTACTTCAGGGAGGGGGACACATTGGTTGCATGTTTCTGGGAGATCCTGCAGGAGGAGGGAGAGGGATTTAAAAATTAATTTCCCACTTTTCTAAGCCCAGAAAGAAACATTTTTGTGCGTTGTATTTCCTCTTGTGCACCTAGTTAGAGGATGACATTGTGCAATTGGAAAAGCAATTGCATGTGACGGAGGATGCAAGGGACCAAGTGCTGGAAGAGCTACACAAGTCTGAGGATAGCCTCCTCTCCGCAGAGGAGAATGCTGCCAAGGTATCGTGCCCTTGCCGCAAGCCAAGAGAATCTAACTGTCTCTCCTTCTCTCTCTCTCTCTCTGTCCGTCTGTCCTTTTCTGTCTCTTCTGCACTTGCACTTCTCCCGTTGCACGATCACGTTGCCTGCTGCACCTTTTCCTGCCTGCCCTCCCCTCTCCGCCACTTTCCACCCGTATCACAGCTGGAGGACGAGCTGGTGGCTCTACAAAAGAAGCTGAAGGGCACTGAGGATGAGCTGGACAAATACTCGGAGTCCCTTAAAGATGCACAGGAAAAGTTGGAACTGGCTGACAAAAAGGCCACAGATGTAAGTTACCCCCATCCCTTTCACCACCACCCCGGTACCGAAACCACCCACTTCCTCTGCGCAGGACA
This sequence comes from Pampusana beccarii, assembly GCA_013399365.1. Taxonomy (NCBI): domain Eukaryota; kingdom Metazoa; phylum Chordata; class Aves; order Columbiformes; family Columbidae; genus Pampusana; species Pampusana beccarii. The sequence continues at coordinate 93,851 of VWYH01005921.1, forward strand.
GCCAGGACCCCTGCCAAGGAGCGCTCCGAAGCCTTGCTGAGGGCAGGGTCCAGGCACCTCCTGGGCAGGGAGGTGGGAAACACAGCACTGCCTCTTTGCATGAGGTTTGCACGCTGTCAGAGGCATTTGATTGGGTTTCTGCTCACTCGGCACATGCTTTTCATGTGGACTTGCCGCTCTAGATGTGAAAGTAAAGGAAGGGGGGATTGTCCATCCATTCAGGTGATGGGGAAGCAGGCTCAGGCAGGAACAACGCTGTCTTGATAGTGAAGCAGAATTGGAGAGTTAAAAGTAAGTAGATCCAGGAGAGGAAGATCCCGAAGAGCAAGGGCTGCTAGTTCTGTCTTCAAGAGAGCTGTTCCGCAGCATGCCTGCGTTAGAAAGGCTGCTAGGTACTAGTTGGGGTCACTTACTGGTCCCTGAGATAAAAGATCCTCTCTTAGGGTTCTTTCTCCCCTGGAGATCATTGGAACTGTTTCGCTTGTCGAAGAAAAGCTCAGTCTCATGTGAGAGAAAATTGTCGGGAAGATGATACTTGCTAGGTTAGCAGTTCAGAGGACAGGGATCCTGGGAGCAAGCTGGGAGATATATATAGCTCAGCACTTTATATGGTAATAATACAAGGGCTTGTGCCTCTCCCAGGCCCTCATCCCACCCACCTGTCTGCCCCTGACATGCACTTAATGTGTTGCATGCACAGAACCATGCGAATTCGTTGTCTGTGCAGTTAAGGTCCAGATCTCTGTGGGTGCTGCTGTGTGATCCAGTTCTCTCTGAGTAAATCTCAAATCTGAATTACAGGTTTAGGTGAAACCACAGTATTTCCAAAGCAATGAGTGTCCTTTTCGTATAACTCCGCTTTAAAAATTAACCTCAAAGCCATAATAAAAAGAGGAGTTGCCACAAATGGAGCTAGTGAAGTATTTCAGCGGGAGGAAGGATACTTTTTGAATGGGAAATGTTACAAAAAACAACTTTGCATGAAAGACAACATGCTTTTATCTTCTAAAATAAACAAGGGATAAAAAAGTTTTAACTTCAGTATGGCAATTAAGTTGTATAGCTTTGAAAGAGAACTCAAGAACTTAACATAAGCGTGCGTAGGAACGGGAGAGAGGGGTTCTGCCTGTAATGTGGATCAGATGTCTGTTGTCTTCTGTGTATGGCTGCATAGATGAGAGGCAGCTTCCTAGCAGGACGTTTATTTGACTTGTTCAAAGGAACCGCATATAGATCCATGGGAGATATTCCTTATAAGGAAAAGTATGCAGACTATTTGGAAATGGCTCGCCTAGGATGAAGGCAGGAGAAATGCTACTTAGATTCGCTTTTTGAAATGAAAGATCTTCCTAACCGATGCCAATGCCATTTTCCTTTGCTGGAAAACAGCGTTTGGAAGCTAGTTGAGGGCAATTTTATTTGCAGTCACCCCCCTGGCAAGTGTCTGGCTTGTTTTCATCAAGGTAAAGGCTGTGTTTAATGGTATGCATGGAATACGTCTGACTTGTTAAGGATGCTCCTCTTTTTTGGTGATGTAGAGTATCTTTGGGGCACTGCAGTTGACCCAGTATTTCCCCTACTAGTTTCAATAGTTCCAAGCCTTAGGAAAAAGGCAGGCGCAGGGGAGGGAGTGCCGGCTCCTGGGGTGGACTCGCCTTACGCGGGGGATGAGGAAACCTTCTCGCCGGTGTTACCGACCTCGCGAAAGCCGGGCACATCCTCTGAGCCCCCCCTCCGCTCCCCGTGCCTCCGGAGCTGGCAGGGAGAGGTTTCTCGGTGTCACTTTATGCCGCTCGTAGTGGGGCGGTTTAGGGGGGACGGCGGGTCCCGGCAGCCCGCGCTGCGCCGCCAGGGGGCGCTTTCCCCGCCAGCGCACCCACCTGGCAGCGGCCGCCGCCCCCCGGTGTCCCCGGCCCGGCCCAGCCCGGCCCGGCCCCGTCGCCGCGCACTGGCTGCTCCCCACGCCCGTCACACCGCCCCCCGCTNGCTCCCAGCTCGGTGCCGGCAGCCCCGCCCCGGTGCGCGGTGCGTTGCGGCGCGAGGGGACTTCCGGGGCCGGGGCGGGCGGAGGGAGGCTGTGCGGGCCGGGCGAGGCGCGGGCATGGCGGCCATGAGCTCGCTGGAGGCCGTGCGGAGGAAGATCCGGAGCCTACAGGAGCAGGCGGATGCTGCCGAGGAGCGGGCGGGCCGGCTGCAGCGGGAGGTGGACCAGGAGCGGGCGCTGCGGGAGGAGGTAGGGCCGCCGGGGCCGGCTCGGGGGCCGCGGCCCGGTGGGAGCGGGTGGGGTCCCGAGTTCGGGTCCCGGGTGCGGGTCTTGGGTGCCGGTCCCGGGCCGTAGCTGACTCGCCGCATCCCGGCCGGTGGGTCAGGCGGCCGCTCCTTTTGCCGCCCTCTGCGACAAGATGGTACCTGCCGGCCGCCGTGCCCGCTCCCCGCCCGCGGGCGGGGGCCGCTGCTCCCGCGGGCAGGCCCGGGGCCGCAGGTGCCCGTTGGGACAGTGCGTGACCCCTCGGCTCTGTAGGCTGAGCGGAGCGGGGCAGACCGAGCTGCGCTGCCCCGCTGGACCACACCAGGTCTGCGAGCCGATAGCAGAGTGTTGAGCTGGAATGAGGTTGAGCTTGGGTGAGGTGTTTGAGGCTGAGTGCTTTGTATTAGGTTCTGAGCAAGATTTTATGATTAATTTTTTTTCTTTGTAAGTGCCAGTTGTCTGCTTATCCCGTGCAAACGAATTCAAGTGGGAGGTCAGTGTGCTGACTGTTGAAGGGTTACACGCTTCAGACTGAACATGAGATGGCCACATCTGAGTACTCACAGTATCTGCGAACACCACAACAATGTGATCATATGGCCGCTGTCAGTGTATGTCTGTAGTACATTTAGCTTGTCAAAACCCCCTACTGAGGTGGGAAAGGAGCAGTAGGCACAGTTTTAGACAGAGACAAGATCAGATTTGAAAAGCAGACTCGCGCAGCAGAGAGATGTAGTTATGGGTGGCGGTTACAGCAAAAACCTGATAGGGCTGTTGTTTGCCTTGCCACTGACCTTCGGGAATTCTAGCAGCTGTAACTCGATGTTTCCTGCTATAAAATGTACAGTGAGTGTCCTTTGCGGCAGTTTTAGCGTCTTCAGTGATTGTGTAAAAGTGATATGAAAGAACAGATGGGTTATTCATGTAGCTTATTACAGTATTAAAAATTATTATTATTTGATTTCCATACAATGTGGGGTTTTCTGCACATTCTGGGCAGCAAGTTCAAAGGAAGAGCCTTCTGATTACTTTCAGGTGATCTTCCCAAGGAGCAAAATACAGCTCCTTACACTTGTGTAACTACTGCATTCTTGCAAGTCATTTCAGATATCCATTTGTTTTAGTGAGGGATCGTGTCAGTCATTAACTTGTTTTGTAAGGGTTTCTGACTTTAAAAAACCCTGTACTCGTTTTCTAAGCTTTCTGGAGTAAAGACCACCGATGTTCTTACTTTCAGTAACATGTGTTGTTCTAAACAACCTATTAAGGGATTCCCATTAAAATGGGAGCTTTGCTGTTCCTGTTTGTGGCAGAAGGAATAGCGCTGGCAGAGCGATTACCGCTTGCTGGGGAAGTCTTCCCATTAGAGCTCAGCCACATTGTTATAAGGCTTAAGATCCTAAAGGTTAATGTTTATCTCTTCCCTAGAGATGGTTTATGCTGATGATGTGGAATTCTGCAGAGTACATCTGCATGGTATTAAGTTTTTGTTTGGAGGGGTCAGTGCTGGGGTGAATGAAGGCACAAAACTGAACTCACAGGCACGTGTAAATCTGTGCCTCCTCTGTAGCGCTGGCTGGGTACAAATGGTTTTTTTACTGTCACAGCTGTATTTCTGCATGCTTGAGGAGGGAGACTTCGAGAACATAGCAGCGAGCTATCTGAGGTGTGAATCTGACCCTTTCCTTACTGTAATGCCTTACATATATAGCACATGACTAGCTAGGGTTGGTTTCTTCATTAGGTTTTGGATTTTTTTTTTTTTTCTTCCTGTGCAAGGTACAGACACGCAAACAATGAAAAAGCGAAAGCTGCACCCAGAACATATCACAGCTTACAGCTTTTGATTGTTAAACCAGATTGTTAGAAGTTTAAAGATTCTGACTAGCAGCCATTGCCTTAAAAAAGAATCTGTTCTGTTTTGAGGGCACGCATCTCAAGGAACAGCCACATTTTCAGCGTGCATTTTTCTTCCTTCTTCTGGAAAACAAAATCTCTCTTACAACAGTAATAATTAACGCCTGATGGTAACTTATCCGCGTCATTGCTCATTGTAAAAATATGCGGTGTATAAGTGCTATGGCAAAAACGCAGGAGGTTATGTTTGTCTGTTAGCTGTGGGAGTGCCCCTTAATGTCACTGGGGTTTTTTCCTTCCTTACCATATAAGGAGAGAAGTCCTGCTCTGCAGAAGAATAACTTGGGCCATATAAGGCTGGTTGGTAAACTTTTATTGAGTTACTGGAGCAGGAAGTAAAAATGTGAACTTTAGTCACCCTGTGTTTTCTAAGCATGTTGTGTGCTCTTATCATGATGAGGAGTCTTGGCATGATAATAATTAACTTGTAACATTACAAATTTCTCAAGGGTAACATTTGTGAAAAGTTGTTTCTCAAATGAGCATATTCAAATTCTTCCTGTTTAAAGCCAGAAGTCTGATGATACGCCTATGGAGCGCTACTGCTTGATTATATACCTAAGAGTTTAGTATTTGGGTTAATGTGGATCTCTGAGGATGTAGTCTCTTCTAGTCCTGGTTGGATGTGTTCACTGCCAGTATGCACTAACGTTCAGATACGTATTTGCTTCCCTGTTTATGTGTTACTTCCAGTCATTCTAGTGGGATGATGTTTCTGTTATGTAAAAGGTTGTTTTACTTCTCTGGTGTGTAAGTTATTCTTATTTGTGTTATGTACAACAGAATTTTAGCTGTGGCAAACTGTATCCAGCTGCTGCTGGTTAGTAAAAGGAACAAATAACAGCTCCTTAAATTTTTAACTAGACAAAAAGTACTAAACTGATACTTTTGATATCTACTTTTGATAGGGGGTTGGTTTTTTTGCCTCCCCAACAAGATCTCTTTGGAAATTCAGACATGTACTTCCTCATATATAGCAAGATCGTTTTCAGTACTAGTTAAGAGTAACTGTTATTCTTGGAAGTAATTAATTTTCTAGGAAAGTGACCTTTTCATGTGTATTTTGTATTTAATATCCTTTTGAAAGAAATAAAGTCTAACAATGAGGTTACTATGAGAAGGCTGTTATAGAAGTTACTCTGCAACTTAAGCAAGTGTAGGTTTGAGAATGTCAGAGGTAAAAACTTGTAAAAGGCAGATGAGTTTAAAATGTTATACCAAAGATTAAGTGGACAGGTAATGCAAGAGAGGTAAATCTGGGGGAAATTTGAGGATGGCAGTTTTGGGGGGAAAAAATAGGTGCTTTAAGTGATTGTTGCATGTACCAGGGCCCTTTCAAGCTGTAGCCTCTGCTGGTGCCTTCTTTGTCAGCTCTTGCATTGCTTGCCTCTAAACAAAACTTATGGATATTCAGGCATTTCTTAAAAGTTCTCATGCTCTCTCTGTCAGGTGTCTCATTGCAAATGCCAATCTAGGTGTATTTTTGCATGTTTATGCTGAATCCTTATGGAACTCAGGGAAATATTGGGAAAATACCAAAATATAGCAAAAGGTCAGAAATTAAGCGTTTGGGTTAACATGGAAGAATCGGGTAATTAGTTTGTGTTCATTTGCAAAAAAAAAAAAAAAAGGTGGGGGGAGACTATAATTGCCTAATGTCTGCAAATACAATAATAGAAAATATTTAGGGAATGATGCATAATTCATCCAGTGCAATTCTTTCTAGTACAAATTATACATTCCTTAATATATTTCATTTAAAGGAAGCATTAATCACTTTTTCCTCCATTAAACAATAACTTCACACTTCAATGAGGGCACGTACATCTCTGTGTACGGGCTTTTCAGTGGATGAAGTCAGAAATTACTGAAGCGCTGCTACATGGTACTTGGGACAATCTTGTCGAAGAGGTGATATGTGCCTTATTATGAATTAATTCCTGTTCTTCCTGCGCTTAGGCTGAGAGTGAAGTTGCTTCTCTGAACAGACGCATCCAGCTGGTTGAGGAAGAGTTGGATCGGGCTCAGGAGCGCTTGGCTACTGCCCTGCAGAAGCTGGAGGAGGCTGAGAAGGCTGCAGATGAGAGTGAAAGGTGGGTGCGGCCACTCTTGAATGGATGGTTAACCCTCGTGACAAAGATTATAATTGCCAGGGTGTGGGTTAGGGAAATAAATTAAACCACTCCTATGTCTCTGAAGATGTGTAATCCACTCTTCTTTTGCCTACGTGGACTTCAGTTACAGCTTGTCTGTAGGGAGGTCCAAAATTCTTGTTCATGTCTCAGTTCTAAAGATAAGATTTAAGTGGGGCAGGGCTTTTGATGTATCCTGCCATGTCCTGGGAAAGCTGCTTGGCCCAGCCCAGACTTCTCTGTTTGGATGAGAACGTTTTGAGGGTGATTCTTGATTTCATTGTGGGTAGAAAAGCTCACCTGGAGAACAGCAAAGTGCTGGAAGAGGCTTTGCTTCTCCTCTTGGAGAGATGGGTACATTAAAGTGAGCAAAGGAGAGAGAGCATGATAATCCCGTCAGATTTAGGCCGGGATTTCTGGAAGTACTTAATATAAGTTAGGAACTCGGATTTGTTGGCTTTGGAAGATCCTTCTCTTTTGCTTCTACAAATGGTATTTTATATCTGTGAGAGTACCTTTTATTGGGAACTAATTCTACTTATTTTGTGTATGTATTTCTACCTCACTAACGATACAGCCTGTTGAAAATAAAAGCACCTGAGACTCAACAATGCATTGTGAAATAGTTAAAGAGAATATGGGTCAGACATGCATGGAAGGAGCAACACACAATGTTTCCTGTTATGAAGGAGTTAAATTTTGCTTTTGCAGAGCACGGAGAGCTTCAGTGCTCTAGGGCTCTGACATGGCAAAACTCACAGGAATCTGGGCCTTAAACATAATGCCTTTCAGTCCTGCTGGGACTGTAACACACCGTTTCACAAGGAGTGTAAAAGCACAGATGTCTTTAGTCATCTTGCTAGGTCTTTTGAAGCAAAACTCTATTTACCTTTCTATAAGACCAGTTTTTCTTCAATTTAATCTGAGAAATAATAGTACACCCAAGCTGTGGTAAGAGCTAAACAGATTAAATTGTCGTTCTTCCTAAGACATGCTTCTTTCTTTTGAACTTCTGGAGCATGAATGCACAGGGCTAGATCTGTGATGTGAAGAATTGGGTATCCGACTTGCTTTGTTCACCTTAACACATCTGTGTGAAGGTTTCTCTCCGGTAGTAGCAGAGCAGGAGATAAACTGGCAGGCCCTGACCCTTTCATTTCCTGTTTTCCACATCTTCCAGAGGAATGAAGGTCATTGAAAACAGAGCCCAGAAGGATGAAGAGAAAATGGAAATCCAAGAGATCCAGCTTAAAGAAGCTAAGCACATTGCTGAAGAGGCTGACCGCAAGTATGAAGAGGTCAGTTCTTGAGTGTCATTAAGGCTGTGCCTGTAATCCCTTCTTTTTGTTTGTTTGTTTGTTTTTCCTTCTCCTTTGCCTTCTAAGTTCAAAAGATCACAAACACCACTGTTTGCAGCTGTGGAAGAAAAAGTGGGCACCCGGATACCTCAGAGGACAATGCAGCAGGAGATGTGTGCTCAGATCTTTACACTAAAATGGTTGAGAGTGTTCCCTGGTCTCTTAAGGAGAAAAATGTTTTTAAGCTGCCTTTTGGTGAATGAAAGAGAGGTCTTGAAAAATGTCAGATAACGAAGACTCAAATGAGTGATGAAGATGTCACATAATCAAAACTCACATGTTGACCAAATGATGGAAAGAGACCCAGCTCCCTGTTTTGCAGGCTCTAGAAACAGGTGACGTGTGCTGCAGCAACATAATATCTCTGATTGTCGTTTGCTTTCTCTTACAGGTGGCTCGTAAGCTTGTGATCATTGAGAGCGACCTGGAGCGGGCTGAGGAACGTGCTGAACTATCAGAAAGGTAAGTGCTGAGCTGCCCCGAGACGTGTGTGAGGTGCTACAAGGCAGCTGTAACAGCATGAATCGTTGGCAGTACACTGTGTGTGCAGCTCAAAGCTATGTTTTGCTGATTTACTCTTAATGGTTGTGATAAATGGTCAGCGCCAAAGTAAATGTGTTCATGTGTGCGTGTGTTTTGTCACTGCATGCTGTACCTGCACACTGATTTTGTGAATGGCTTTTGTGCATTTCATGTGTTCACTAACAGCCAAGTCCGACAGCTGGAAGAACAGTTAAGAATAATGGATCAGACCTTGAAAGCATTAATGGCTGCAGAGGATAAGGTACTGATACTAATAAACAGTTTTTAGGTTTAACTGCAACCCAAGTCTTTCAGCTTCCGTAGCTGGTTAGTTCACTCAGTAGTAACAAATAAGTCCTCACTACACTCTTTACTCTCTTTGCATCTTGCTTTGGTGGTTTTCTTTGGTCTCTTTCTTGTTTATCCATTTTTACTTTTAAAACCAATTTCTTGTGCAGCCAAAAAGAAGCTGAACTGTCTCACGTGTAAAGGCTATGTAAATATTTCTGTGTAAGCCAAGGGCTGCAGATAATTTCTGTCTGGTCATCGTCATAATGTACGCTTGAAATGGAATTTGGCATCGTAAAGAATTGCTTTCAATGTGCGATGGATTCAGCTGCTTTTGAGGCCGTTCTTTTGCTCTGTAATTGTTTTCATTTTTCTCTATCTTTTCCCCCTGTTTTCTCCTGTTTCTTTTGCTTGACTGAATCTTCCATCCGCCCCTTTCCTGCCTTCCTTCCGAAATAACAGCAAATGTGCTGAGCTTGAAGAGGAGTTGAAAACTGTGACCAACAACCTGAAGTCGCTGGAGGCTCAGGCTGAGAAGGTAGGCTAGAGACTTACACGAGAATGTGTCCCTTATGTTGTCACCTGGATTGGCCTGTGGGGTTTTTGCTATGTGCTGATCACGTTGCAGCATTTCAGCAAGGCCATTGTCAGTAGAAGCACTTGGACTCACTACTCAATTCGTATTTGGCCCTTACCAGAATTTAGCATTCCTTCTAGCTCCAAATAGGTCAGTGTTGTTTGACCGCATGTTCTGTCAAGTAGTCTGACAGGATTAAGTATTATTTATAGAATGGCACTTAAAAGGGCACTTGTGTGCTAACATTGAGTTTCTCCAAATGCCACTCCTCTTTAAAACTGTAGTACTAATTTCTACTGATAGTTCCCACTGTACAGCACTGGAATATAACTCACGGAGAGTTTGGCTCTGGTGCTGAACTGTGTGTTAGCACAGTCTGGTAAGTGGAATTAATTCTAGTTACACCCATGTTAATTTACTGTGTGCACTTGATCTATTAGAAAAGAGTTTCAAGTGTGGTATGTTTATTGTTTATTTAGAATACCTGGTCTAATATCGATAATCCTCTTTCTAATTACAGTACTCACAGAAAGAAGACAAATATGAAGAGGAGATTAAAGTCCTGACTGACAAACTGAAGGAGGTAAAATTAGAGCTGCTCTTTACAACAGATCTCCCAATGCAACTTTGATTCTTCAGATATAGACACTACTTGCTCTAAGGACAAACACGTCATTTGGGAGACAGTTTAGTGTCAAACATGTCTCCTAAAAATTAGTATCGCCTTATTATTTGCTTCCTCTCATTGTAATTTTTTCCTCATTTGAATTGTTGCTCCTCTGTTCTTAAGTACTATGTGTGTGTTTCCTAAAATAGTCTGTATTTGTCTCAACTTCAGGCTGAGACCCGTGCTGAATTTGCTGAGAGGTCAGTAACCAAGCTGGAGAAGAGCATCGATGACCTAGAAGGTATGGGGGTTTTGTTTTTCTCACTTACTATGGAAATAGAAATATTTTATTCTTCTGTTGTGGTTTTTTCTTTTCAGTACCCAATTCTACTCACCTAACTTGTCCTGCTTATATAAATGGGTATGCCTAGAGAGTAAAATAGGCAAAATGTTTTCCAATTGAAATGTATTTACAATGTCAGTGCTTCAGGCGAACAGTGTTTTGCTCTTGCCTGATCCTTTTTCTCTCATGTTCTCAAAACTCCTTTCGTTCTTTTTCTTGGAGGTATATAAATGTATAGGGTAAATCATTAGGTGATAAGTATTTTTTTTCTTACTAAAAAGCTGACAAAGCTTTTATGTTACATTTGTAATAATTAGGAGTGTAGCAAGCTAACCTAATTTATTACTGTGCTAAGTGTGGGTCAGGGCAGGCATTTTGTGACATAGGCCAGTTGCTGTTTTTCGGTAAAGCTAATGGGTTGTGTACATAATCCGAAGGACAGCTTACTGAACTTTAGAGGGTTTGTTTTCAGGTTTTGATAAATATTTCAGAACTTCAGTAGTGTGATAGAAAGTGCTTTCTCCCTCCAGAGAAAATAATTCAGTAGTGCTTTTTAATTATGTGGAGTTTACTTAGATGCATTACACCAAGTCTAGGATTTTAAGAAGCTTGATTGCTTGGCATGGCAGGCTGACTTCTGCAGAAAGGGTATGAAATGCCTAGGTAGCTGCTGAAAATTTGCAATCACTGACTCAGGAAGGAAGCAGAGAAGAAAGATAAGTGTTTAGGAGGAACAAAAGTTGCTGTAAGACAGTGAGTTTATGCCATCTCAGAAACCAGACTGGTTTAAAAAAAAAAAAGTAGAAAACAAATGGTAGCATCCTTGAGCCCCTTTTTTAAAATCTTCTCTCCCTAGCTCCTGAGTGCTCTCCTAATGTGCATTAAAACAAAAATCCAGGGCAGCAAAACATGGATTTTGCTTCCCCTGTATGCTTTCTTTCCTTTGTTTTTTCTGTATCACAGGTTTTCCCATTGGCAGTGCAATTAATGAACTTGTCGCATAAAACTCTTCACTTGACTTTTTTTTAATTCTTCTCTAATTTTGTAATTTTTGTTTTGTTTTGTCTGTCGCAACGCCTCTTTCTGTGCACTCTTCCCCTTTCCTGCGGCTTCTGGATGGTATCCCCTGCCACCACCTTCACTTCCACCCCATGATCACGCTCCATTTCCTTGCACGCCTCTGCCATCCCTCGGGTGAACGGTAGATGAGCTCTATGCTCAGAAACTGAAGTACAAAGCCATCAGCGAGGAGCTGGACCACGCTCTCAACGATATGACTTCCATGTAAATGTCTCCCCAGCTTGTCCCTGCACCTGCTTCCCCGCCCTCATTGATTGCGCAGTTCCGGCCTTGTCAAATTGTACTCCCTCTGTAGTGCGAGATGCATTCCTTTAGTGAGACTAGGTGTACAAAATACCATGAACAATTTCTTTACCGTGGCTGAGTGTGGGTGAGTGTTGTGCCAAGCCTGGTAAATACTCATGGTGATTTTGTAAGCTGCCTAATAAGCCGGTGTTTACCCTTTCATTCTGTATCTGCAATCCTTGTGTCTTGCGGTTGCCCTTTGTAGCTCTGCATTTGTCCTTTCAGTTCACCTCTGTTCAAGTATTTTCTACCAGGCCCATCATGTTCAGTTCACTGAAGAAAATTGCCTTGGTGCATGTTGCATTCTGAGTGTATTCTTCTGCTGTTACAGTTTTTCTCTGGCAAAGTTACTACAAAAGTTTCAAAGAAATTTAGATTTAGCTGTATTCTCTGTTAATGACAGTGGAAAGTGTTTATCTGAACTTCCTTGACTGGCTCTGAAAATTTCAGCTGTTATCACTGAATAGCAAGTGTGGAAATTGATTTAAAATACTTTGTCATTTAAACCCGTGAAAGTGACAATTGAATTGTATGTTGCTTCTGCATATTTTATGGAGGGTAGTAGTAACTGAGTTTGCATATACCAAAAACTTTAGTCATAAGGAAAAAGAGTGTTTTAGGCAGCAGGAAAGCAGGAGAGGGATGAGTCGTCAGGTGTCACTGGTCCGTGCAGTGTTTGACACAGACTGGCTGTCAACCTTAAATTCTGAACAGAGGTCGGCTGTGCTAATCCACCTTCCCATGCTCATACCTTTCACTTGCATGAACCTTCCGCGGTTGACATGGGAAAGAGGAAGAGTTGTGGCTCTCAGGTGCTTACGAGGTGCGATGTTTAGTCCCAGCATCTCTTTTGGGAAGCTTGCATGCTTTCAGCAGGGCATAAGCTTTGTTCAGAGCTTGAAATGTATTTTGTGTGCACCCGTGTCTTAGATGTTTTTTCTTTGCTGTCTTTCCTCCCTATGTCTGTTCATTACTTCCCTCTCCCAACTTTTCAGTAAAGGTCTAATGTTGTCTGCTTTGTGTGCTTTGTTCTGTTTTTGGTTCCCCCACCCCAACATATGCGTTTGCTCAGTAGCTGATCAAGCAGATGGATTTCTTGTTTCCTCCTCTGTGTACAGAGATTACAGTATTCCTTCAATTTGGGATATTTCTAAACGGAAAACAGGCTTTAAAATGTATTCTACTGGTACATGAGGACGTTACTGTAGCATTCCAGTCCCAGCATGGTGTGTTCTCCTAGTAGCTGTCTTGGCATGCTGGACTCTGCTGTGCTGTTGCTGCTCTTTTGGAAGCCTTTACTGCACCTTTTTATTTCCTACCTTATCTCACTTTTTCTTTCCATGCAGATAATTTTCTTTGCTTCACTTCTCCAAAGACATCTTCATCGGGTTGGATAAAACATCTTTCCAAGCTTTGGATGTTTCATGGATTATTTGTCCTGTCTTCTAGCTTACTTGAGTCTATTCCTCTAGCACCTGTCTCAGCACATGCTCTCTTTGTGCTCTGCTGTACAGAAACTCTACATCTCTCAATGTAAAATAAACATCCCAGCTGTATGCCTTTTGCTATTCCCTTGCCTTTTATTTATTTAAATAACTTTCAGTTATTAATAAAAGTTGCTTTTTTTGCCATTAGGGATTTAAATTTTTTGGTGTTTCCTTTTTTTCTTTGCAAAGGCTTTTGCCTGAATGTTGACAATGCAAAGCCAGTGACAGCGGTCTGTGGGATGAGAATACTACTCTTCATATTTTGGGGTCAAAACTCACCAGTTATGATCTTAATCTTTCTCAAAATGTGTTGCAGATAAAATGACAAATAGATGTAATGGGAATTTTTTCAGCTGTTATTGTTAGGCCAAAATCTGCAAGGACATTACTTCCTTGGGGTCACTTGGTCGTGGGAGCATTGCTGAGGGAGCAGCTAAGTCCTTGATGCCAAATTTTTCACTTTAAAGTCTGAAATTTTCTCATAGCTTGATGCTGAAGACTTCCTGTCTTTATATAAATGTGTTTGTTCGTTAACTTAAATATTTGAGACAGATTTAAAGGGGCAATATAAAAAACTTTAAATTCTTTTTTCGCCCAAAAATAGTCCTTTAAATGTCTTGCAAAAAAAGTGTTCCCCTCTTTCACACCTCGATTACTCAGCAAAGACGTTGCTTGCGCTTTTTTCTTCTTATGTGGTGGTTTTTGGTTTGTTTTGTTTTCCAATATACTTCTCTTGAGTGACATGATTGGAAGCTCAGCAAGGAGATTGCAGTAGCTTTCCACTCTTGTGCTTACCTCTCAGACCTGTGAGTTTGAATTGCAGACTCATGACAAATGTTTCGGAACTGGAGTAGGAAAACTCATAATTGCACTAGTAATGAAATGATTCTGCTGCAAAGTGGAATATACAGGTTTCGGACTTGAAAGCTTAAACATTGGTTTTCAGCTGATTTGACAGGGCCTGATTAAGGATGAAACATTAAATACTGACATCTTGCTTTTTTGCACTGTTACTTGCAACTCGAGAGTTTGTTGCATTATTTTAACTTCATTTTCTTCACAGTGAAAGAAGTTGTTTTGCAGTTCACAATTAAGTGAATCAGTTTAAACTGGATTGATTTCCGATTGTGCCTAGCACTGTATGTATTACTAAGGTTCCTAAGTCACAACAGCTAAACAAACTCATCATGGCGTAGCTGTTTTAGTTGTTAGCTTGTAGAATAAGCTTCTTTGTGAACTTCAGTAGTGCAGTCTAGCCTAGGTATAGCCCCCTCCCCAAAACCTGTTTTCCAAATCAAGTTTGCAAATGGGTGCATCGTTTTCCCCCTGCCATTCTCAGGCAACTTGGTCTGATCCCAGTTCTTTATCCCATGACACATGTGCTAATGTTATTGGCTGTGGGGAGAAGGTAAAGTGCAGGATGTGTATCCGCAGTCACAGGTCATCCAGATAGTAAAGTTCAGTAACTTAACTACTCATCAGTTGAGCTACAGCAAGTATATTTATACACTGTGTGTATTGCAACTGGAAAGTAAAATCTTTAGTGTGAATGCTAACCAAACATAATGGGACGAGCATTTGTGAGAGGGCTGAAGTTACACGGTTAACTTCACAAATGCAGGTTATAGGGAGTGTGGTCAGCTCTCATTTACGTTACGTTGTCCATCCCACAAGGCCCGTGTGTGGCTGGTGGTGTCTGTGGGGCTGGTTGGCAGGAGTGGCCGGCTCTGGTGTCTCACGGGCCTGGGCTCTGCTGGGCTCAGGCTGAGCCTCTCTGGGCCCGCACCAGAGCCTGAACTCGCAGCTTGGCCTAAGGTGGCTGCCTACAGAGCTGGCCTTTGGCTCTACCTCTGTGGTAAACCACGACTTGACAGCTGCCTGTGGGGAATCAGGGGCTGACTGTACACTCGGTAAATGCTTTCTGTGCTTTACCTGGGGTATTTAGTCTCGTTTTGGATGTTGAGAAATACTGTCGATCTCTGCCTCAATTAAGGAGAGGAGTTTTCTGTGATCAACGCAAGCATCAGGTTCTTAGTTAAAATTGTTGTCATGTTTGAATAACAACTAAATACACTTTGCCAAACGAAGTGAAATTTTAGCTGCTCTGAGGGTTCAATTTTTTTTCCGTGTATATGTGATATTATCCTGATGAAAGAGACAAGACCCAGTTGTCACCGGTCTGGGATCAGAGCTCTGAAATATGCCCTGGTTTCACTGAGCTGGCTGCTGGATCCTGGGCGGGGGGGGACACTGTGAGGAGTTGCACAGCGTGTCCTGCAGAGCCGCACACTGCACGGCTCGGCCGCTGCCCTGTGCAGGGGAACTGGGTTTCTGTGGAAACTGTTTGGGAAGCTTGTGGAAATGATGAGAAACAGTCGTTTCCTGTAGGGGAACAGTCTGGGATCAAGAGGTCAGGAGTGCAGTTTGAACTAGGCTGTTTAGAAGAATATGGACAATTTGAGAAAACAAGCCAGTCAAAACCCGTCACAGAAGGTTCTTTCGCTCTGCAGAACAATTTTCACTAAACGCGCTGTTACAACGTGGCTGTGGGTGTTCTCTTTGACTATGAACTGTGCGTTTGCTGTGTTTGAGCAACACGGGTTTTCGTGCTTCTGTTTCATTTTCACTGAATGTTTGGTTTTGTTTTCTTACAAAGTACAACTGGAAAATGTAAAGGTCTCAAAGTGTGTTGGTACCAGTAACACCAGTAATGTTTCCCTACCAAAAATACAATTTCAGCTGCCAGAATCCCCAGGAAAGGAGCGTGTGTTGAGTCAGACCTAGTGCTAGCTGGCTCCCAGCATCTCCTGCCCTTACTTACCCTGCTTGTGATGCAGCTGCTTTCCTTCCCTCGCTACATCTGAAATAGTTTACAAAGAAAAATGGCACTCATAAAACAAATCCCCCACATGCTATACCTAAAAATTAAAGTAGGACTTGGTTCTTCTGGGAATATCTCTGCAGTTCTTCCATCTGCTTCCACTTGCCTGTCTCCCAGCTGTTCCTGCAACAGGACTCTTAGCCAGTTCTTCATAGGTTATAATAGCTGTTCCTTGGAGTAGCTGTTTGATTACTAGAGTTCTAGAAACAAAGGTAAAACGTTTCTCTGTGTGTTACTGAACTGTCTGTGGTGTGACCAGTTTCTTTATTAACTCTTACGTAACTGTTTTCTCTGTCTAATCTGTCTTCATTCTGCCTCTTTTTTTCCCTTCTAACCTGCTTGCTGCCTGTACAGACCAACTCTACCAGCAACTTGAGCAAAACAGTCGCCTAACTAATGAACTAAAGCTGGCATTGAATGAGGATTAAACTTTAGTGTGACTATATTGTTAACTTGTTTAAAAACTGCTTCTTCCAAATTTCCTTAAGAATGAATCGGTAAATGTAGAAATAAGCAAGAAACCTAGAAATTGATTTTTTTTCAGGCTGTTGATTCTGTGGTAAATTAATGGATGAAATTCTCAATTTCTGTTGGAAAAATATGAAAATGCTTCTTCCGGATGAGGCTTTTTGTTTTCTGTATGCGCACCTCCTTCGGAGGAGCAGTAAGCCCTTCGGCTGTGCAATAGCCCCTTTCCACTTCAGTAAACAGCTACAGCATTTGGCTAACAGTATCCAAACAGTTAACAGCCTGCCTTGTAGCGACACGCTCGATTCACCTGACTGCGTGCATTGGCCCCGAGATTTTTGCTAGAACGTGGACAAGAGAAAAATGTTCACCAGGATTCATATTTTCATATTTCAAACCCAATATAACGGATACTTAGAGCTGTTTTGTTATCCGGAGACTTAAATGCAATAATTTTGCATTACTGTGAATTGGGCTTGTATTTAACTTAAAATCAATTTAAAAACAAACAAAAACCTAGGAATGGGAGCTGCATCTGAAAATATGCGGTCAGTTTAAAGGTATGCTTGCTTTGAAGTTACTATTACTGGATGATTCTGGTAGGATGCCGCTCTAGAACATTGTGCTCGTTTATTGTATCAAATAAGTGGGTTAAATGACCTATAAAAGTGTGCATGCAACATAAAGTTACTAACTTTCATTTATTTTCTAGAAGAAATAAATTTCTTAAAGGTCACTTCACTAAAGAAGAGATTAGTTTTAATTTTTTTGCTCTTTGCAAGTTCTGAGTTATGTGAAACTTAAAGTATGGATCTGCAAACCACTTATTTTTTTTATTCTCCTACTTAAAAAAAAAAAATAAAGCCATTCACCATCCCACATTCCTATAAGCAAAGAGCTTTCAGAACATGCAAGAATTAAATCTCTGTTGACAGTGCATTTTCTTAATAAATGCAGCTGTAAACAGTTCTAAACTTGCGTTACTTGCCATTTGTTTCATTAATTTTAAATTCTCTCTGGTTGTTTTGTCTGGGGACATTGGTATTTATGAGCATGCACATTTCTTAACTTTCTAAACCCTCCAACAGAAATGATGATTGCATGCCTTCATGTTCTGAGAATCCGTGCCTCCAAAGAACTGCTATTCATGTTTTAATTTTCTAATCCCACAACAGAGAAAGTGGCGCATGCCAAAGAAGAAAACCTTAGTATGCATCAGATGCTGGATCAAACTTTACTGGAGTTAAACAACATGTGAAAATCTTCTTAGCAGCAACCACATTATTTGTTTTATTATTTTTACACCTGCTTGCCGTGAAACCCCATAAATATGTCTCTATTTTAGTTTCACCACAGTCACAGGAACATCTGCTAAATTATCAGGCAGGGGTCAGGGAAACACCGAAATGGGCAAGCCATATGCGGGTTAAGCTACATTACGTTATGGTTTAAATGTGCCATTTCCCAACAAAAATGTTACCTACACTTTGTAGAGAGTTCAGCAATTCAGTGTGCTTAGTCTTTGGAAGAATCCTGGCTGTGGCAGAAAGTGTCCCACCTCAAGTGCCAACTACCACTTTTAACAAGAGGAATGATTCACATTCAAGAGAGATCAGGTGGAAATGGTGCTATTTTGAACAAAAGGTTCTGAAGGCTTTTGTTTTGATATCAAACAAGTCAGGAGTTGTCCAGCCCAGTAATTTATTTTTATCAGGATTTTGTTGATCTGTGAAGATTTGGATGTTCTGTGCCTTCTGATTCAATAAAATGAGGGTCTGTAAGCGACAGAGAAAAGCGAAGGCTTCCGAAGGGTTTAAATTGTGTTCTTGCAACTCAACACAGAAGTGTAGGTCAGCATTTCACCTTGGGTATTCATTCGGTTGTATTTTTCATGTTGAAATGAAAGATTCAATAAATTCAGGAGAAAACATAAATTTGGAAGAGATTGTTTTAAAATGTATTTTATTTGTGTGGATTTTGGGGAGGGGGAGGAATTTATAAACTGATATTTGCCTCACTTTTTTCACACTTTCTTTGAGCAGTTTTAAAAGTATACCTGTATGTAAACATTGTATAATGATATGGAATAAAATGCACATTTTAGGACATTTTTTAAATTTTGTTCTCTTGTGATTTGTTTTTCATCACATCAGCTTCCTGTATATTTCTGTGTAAAATAGCCGCGTGCGCACTGTCTCTCTTTGGGATTCGCTGTTAACACATTGGCTTTCGGTCTCGTCTGTGCTGTTAGGCTAATAAAAATGCAGTGAAATGCGGTGGTTTGGACTGATGTGGGTCTGCAGCTGCCAAGAGGGGCCCTTTGAGGACCACATTGCAGGAATGTGTCCTCATTATTCACTTGTATTCCCAGATGGGTGCAGAATGCAGCTGTCCCCCCATGGATGAGCTTTCCAAAATTATTCATTTTTGATGGAAACTGTTTTCAGTAAGATCATTGCAGAACTCCCATAGACTTCTGTAGGAAATGAGCCCTAAAGGCCAAGCTCTTGCAAACACTACTATGTATCGTATATCTTACTCGTTAGTATGTGTCAGTTTACTTCAATACAGTGATAAACCTTCCAAAATGATGTGTCAAGTTCATGGGAGAGCCTTTCACCTGACTTTTCACTACTGGTTGCTAATTTCTACATGCGTAGGTATCTTTATTTTAACTATAAGATCTGTCAATGAGCAACTTCAGAATTTATAAAAATCATTCTTACTCCTTCTTTTTCTGTAGTATATTGCTGGAAGCTGATGCTGTCCATCCTTCTAGCAGCAAGGAACTCGCAAAGAGAGGTATAGATAACCTTCCAGATCAGCAAAGAATCTCCATTAGTGGACCCCTAGCAAGCAACTGA
Organism: Pampusana beccarii; assembly: GCA_013399365.1. Taxonomy (NCBI): domain Eukaryota; kingdom Metazoa; phylum Chordata; class Aves; order Columbiformes; family Columbidae; genus Pampusana; species Pampusana beccarii. Next base: position 112,908 of record VWYH01005921.1, read on the forward strand.
AAACAAGTGACTTTCTCAGCAGCTGGTGTAGTGGTGAAAGGGTAAAGTAATACATAATTTCAGGCTAAATGGGAGTCGGAGAGTGAAGATGTACAGGTGTGAGTCTCTGGCTTTTTTTATTGTGTTTTAAAGGGGAGAACTTAGTAACATTACAAGCTTTTGCTCGATTCATTGGCTGCCGCCAGGTCATCCGTAAGGGAAAGGATGAGATCCCTGTTTTCATGTTTCCCTTTAAGTGTCTTTTGGGAAGCAAAATATATGTTACAAGGCTCCTAATTCCTTCAGCTTGTACTGGAGGCAGACAGTCCAAGGCTCCAAATGACAGCTGTGCAGAGGTAAGTTCCTGGCACTTGGCCATTTCCAGAGCCGAGTGTGCTGCTCCCTGCTCCTCTGGGTTGACTCTGTGGTCCCCTGGTCTGTGCCTGGGTCCTAAGCGATGTGTCCGAGCGAGGTCAGAGCCTTCGTTTGCTGCTCGAGATGGTTTGCTTTCCAGGAGACCACAAACTGCTTTGCCGTTTGGGGAATCTGAATTCACCCCTTACTGCGTGTGAGGGCGGGAGGAGGCTGTGGTTTAATGTCTCCTAATGAGATCATGTCACCATTAATAGGGCAAGCATGTGCAAGTACGGAGATAAGGATTAATTTGAAAAAAAACTTTGTAGAATAGACTTCCCTGCAGTGCGCTGTTGCAGATGAAGCCAAAAAGCTTCCTAATGGGTAAATAGAAGCTTTCCAGTTCCAAGGAGAGCTGAAAGGAGCAGTGGACATGATGGTGAGTCATGCCAAGTGGCTTTTTTTGCTGACTAGCAAGACACATAAAAGGGTATATGGTGTTTGTTCTGAAGCAGGAAAATCTGTTTCTACTGTGTATCATAAGCCACTACCCATTATGGTTCCTTTGCATGCCTAATCAAGCAATATTTAGTGAAGCTAGAAAGCATTGGCTTATGAAAGTAAATAAATTTGGCTCTGATTTAACCCCATTCCAAACAAATGTGGATTTCTCCTTCTTTCAGCTACTTTGCCCAAAATGTTAGCTTTCAAAATTTATTAAATTATAGAACCCTGCATCATTCAGAATTCCTCAACATGTGTGTCTTGGTTTGGAGAGCTACTCACCCTTTTCTTCAATGCAAAAACACATTTAGCAGTTTGAAATATATCATTATTGTGCAGCCATGCTATGTAATTGTCTTGATTGTTTTGCGAGTCGTCCTCAGTTAAATAAGTAGTTCCAAGAGCACCAGAACTGGCAAAACCTCCCTTCTTGAGGTTTCATGTCCCCTGGTTGGTTGTAAACTTGCAAGGAATTTTTTTTCCAGATACCGAGACATTTGTGTTGTCTCTTGCTCCCTCATGGGACTTCTGTGATGTCTGATAATGTGCAGGGCCTGGCTCTTACACTGGGCTGTCTGTGACTGCCGTGCTGTCTGTTAGTGGCACAAAAGAAGAAATGATTGGCCAACTAAAACATTTAAAAACAAGGAGGGCGGGAAATACTTTTTACATGGCTCAGCATTTGGGAAAATAGAGTAATTTTCCTCAGGTGTTCATTTTCATGTGGTTTTTGGTTCGTTTTAATTTCTGAGTTTTTTATTATTAAAGCAGGAGCATCAGTGAAAGATTAAGTGGGAATTGCAGCAAAAAGGTCAAAGCGGTAGAGAAAATACAGATAATGCTTTTTGGAGTTGTTTTTTTTTAAAATGCACACAGGAATAGTTCCTTTATTTAACGGAGGGAAGCTGTGTAATTTAATTTCTTCAGTGTGTGTTGTAATTCTTTCCAAGGTATGGAGAATCTGTGAAAGTTTGCGTAATCTTCTTGGCCTCAGTTGCAAACCTGTCTAGTTTTCTGTCAGTCATAGCTTTGCCAGTTCATAAGCTGTGGCTGAGAATTGCGTAAATGCAGGATACCCCTCGCAATGAGAGCAGCTTAGTGAGCAATCTAGATATCCCAGTTAGTTAATTTATATGAGAGCAGAAACATTGGGAAATAGAAGCAGATAGAATCTTACAGACACATAAATCTTACAGACACATAAAACCCCCATGCCTTCCCATTTGTTATTTCTTGCCTTACAATGCACTGAAATGAAAAGACATTATGTAATATTTTGGATTTGAATATTGTGACCTTTAAGGGTACCTTAGCACTGGTTTCTTCCTGTCTCTTTGCTGGTTTGAGGAATGGCTGGATAAAGATTAAACAGTATCTTTTTAATCAAAAAAATAGAGCCAACACCAAAAAAAGAAAGTCCCACAGGCCTTGCTGCAGCTGACAGTACCACATGTCATAGCGTCTTGGTAGGTTGTGGGAACGTTTCTCTCCTTTGTGGACAGTAAGCATATAAGGATCATGGGTATAAAGGGATGAAACATGTTTAGGGCCACGATCCTGCAAAGTATTTGAATGCCTTCTGTTCCAGAGCCTGACCGTGATCTGCTTCTCAGGTTTATTCCTTTCACTGATGCTTTTTCCTCTTTTTGCCCTGAGATTCAAACAGAAATGTCAAGGAAGTGTCCGTGTGATCTGTCTCAGCCGAAGCTCGTGGCAAACGGTGTTTCTTTGGATAAAACTTGCGGAGGCCTCACGCCTGGTGATGATAGTTGTCTGTGCCACTGAGGAGAACGGGGCAGGTCTGGTGTCTGCCGGAGAGTCTGTGAAAGAATAATCAGGCAGGTGAAACTGCCGAGCTCTGGTAAGCTGCTTTAACTTGCTTAGGACACATTGGTATTGATACTAAGATGGAGATCTGGGTGAGTTTCCAGTTGAAAAAGAGAGGACTTATTTGCAGGTCCACCAATAGTTCGCATGTTTCTCTTGACAGGAATACTAGTTGGAGAAATAGCCTGGGAAAATGCTTCAAAATCTTTCCTGGATGATGGTTTTCTGTAGCCAGCAAGGAGGAGCCTGCCAGACTTTCTCCACTTAATCTGGATCACAGTACTACTTCCTTATTTGTTTACTGTACACGCATAGACTATAAAATAGGCCGAAGGGATGATGTAATTTGTGCAGGCCATCCAGAAAAAAAACCAACACCAACTTATCTAGAAGATGAACTAGGCAGGAAAGCAAATGGAAGGGAAATGATAAGACTGAATTGCACACGGGGGCTAAATGTCAGTCAGGAGGGTACAAGCAGCAGGATGATGATCTACACAAGAACAAACCCTCATCCTCTAAATATGAGGGTGCAGTTCTACCTTGTCCTGCTCCTGTAGCTTCTGCTCGAGTTCTGCAGCCCCCTCATTCCTCTGCCACAGAGTAAAGTGATGCCAAAGTGCAGGTAGCAGCAAATTCTTTGTCACCCCTTATCTGGGTTTAAAGTACAATATGCAGGGGCTTTTCCTGTACAAATCAATAAAAACCCTTTCTCTCGCTGGTTCTCACCACACCAGCAGAACCTTCATTAAATTCCTCTATGCTTAAATTTCATTATCAATTACCTTAACCAGGAAATCATTATACTTAAACAAAACAAAACAAAACAAATCACCGTTTTTTGCTGCTTTTCAGCAGTTGGCAATCACGTAGCAAATGTGTGTGTGCTTTTATTACACCCCATGCAGCTGTGTCTGAGTGCAAGGCATTTCCTGGAGATTAACAACTGGGTGGGAAGGGTTGTGGATACAAGAGGCAGCCCAGGGGAGTCAGACGGGTTGTTAATTCATGGGAGGTGCTCTGGACTGAGACTTACTGTTGTAAATTGAAATTAAAAGCACACGGGCCTATATGTCTGTGTAAAGGAGAGGCAGAGATTATTGCCATTTTGAGCAATTAAGTTATTGACTCCTCCCCGTGCTTCTCCATCAGTGTATGTGCTGCTAGCATTAGGAACACTGCAGCTAGAAAAAGGACTGATAGGAAGGGCTTACTCTGGACCCATTGTTTTTATGAATCACTTGCTATTAACAGTTTGGATTTATTTAAAGAAAATCAATAAAATCCAAGTTTAAATTGAGTGCAGATTGTATAGGGGTTTGTGTCATTTTTGCTAAGTTGTTTTACAGGAGATCAATTTAGCAAATCGCACACGTGCGTATACAACTTTGGGCATACACATATATAGAGTATATCCAGCTAAGCCTTGCCTGTTTGACTGAGCCTTAGGCAAACAAACAGTTCCATTAGAGCAAAGTCTCAGTGTTGTAGAATTGAGCTTTATAGAGTCATTGCACAATGAGAAGTTCTCTCGTGCGTCAGCTGCTGGGTCTTTCGCTGCTGTGACATTTGGTATGTAGGTTCAAAAAACAAACAGCTGTCCCCGGTGAAGATTGCAATGCTGTATTTCAGTCTCTAAAGAAAGAGAATGATGTTCAAAGGAGCTGAGCGGTTCTTTTTGATCTGAGTAGGACACCTGCAAACTGTATTAAAGGTGGGCGATCGCAGAATCCCTGTGTAAACTGCAGTAAAACCAGAACGCTCTGAAATCCATTTTCCCAGTTCCTCTTTTCCCCACGTCTGTTTTGCCTTTGAAGCAATAATGAAGAAATTGCTCGCTCTACCGCAGTGTGTACAGTAAAACTAAGTATATCACTTTGTTTCATTATAGATGTATTCCATAGACAATGTGGGGATTTCTCTTAGTTTCTATTTTATTTTGCTGTTTGACAATTTACAAGAACACCAGCTGTCCATAGAAGAAATGCTTTTTAGTCACACCTGTTGTTTAAATTTGACAGGCGCTGAGTCAAGTAGGAACTTGTTAGCTTTCATTACACCATTTGGAAAAAAAGTCATCGTCCATGAAGTAGAGCACAGCTTCCCCTCCAGCATCCCTACCCCTGATTCTCTTCTGATGCATGCATCAGTATCTTGCTTGCCTTCGCCATACAAGATTTTTATTGGAGAGGAAGGGAAGAAAAGAATCCACGCTGGGTGGTAGACATTAAGACGAGTATGCAGGTAGTAAAACTGGTCTACTGAGTAATGGTAATCACACTAAAGTATAACTGGAAGTTAAGTGTGCGTGTGTGTACCTGACATACACTGCTACACAACAGGAAGTGGATATAGCATCTGAAACATGGAAATGCTTTTGATTTGGTTCTAGGTCAAAGGAATAAATGATAGTATTTCCAACTCAAGCAGCTGATGGGCTATTCCAAGGGGCAGGAGGGACAAACTGTCCCACGCTTAGTGCGGGAATCAGTCATCCCAGGCAGTTGTCTTCCCTCACTAGTGAAGCTTTTCAAATTTTCTAAGTTGTGCAAAGGTAAAAAGGAACTACCTACTTTAGTTTTTGCAATGATTCTATTGCAGCACAAATCTGTGTAAATGTATGGAAAGGGGATAGAGTTAAAATCCCTTCTTAGTGATCTGTGTAGCATATAGTAATTGTGCACTTACACATCTTTAGAGAGGCTCTTCCGAAACTTGCCCCAACTTGGCAACAATAATGCGAAGCAAAGGAATGGAGTCTGTAGTGTGCATGGACTCGCTCCCATAAGAATACACAAGCCCAGTGCCAAATGCCTCCACCCAAACATCCGAGATGTTACTAATTTGATAAGCGGCCGTTTCCTGTTTTTCACTAGCCTGTGCTGTTTCTCAAGCTATCTGTGCTCAGTTCTCATCAAGAGCATTTGTAGTGGCACAGAACATGTCTGCAGAGGGAAATGAAGGTGTGATTGCAGCACAGGTGCGTGAAACCACACCAGGATGGATGATCACAGCAGCAACTGTGTGCAAAATGGGCTGGCAACCAGCACGCACATACAGCTGGAGGAGTACCTGGTGTGAACCGCGGGGAAGCATTTGCTTCTGACAATAGTTATCAGTAAAATCACATGCTGGAGCTTCAAATAGTGTTGGACGGTTTGGAAAAATTGCTAGAGGAGTAGATACTGAGGGGGATCTAGAGTCTTGCATCTAGAAGAACAGATAAAGACAGTAAGCGCAAATCAGGACTGTATTTTTCACACAGGGGTATGCCTGAAGATTCACGTACAAAATCTGGAAACGCGTTTTTCCTCCTGTTGCTGCATCTGTCAGAGCAAACGCGCCTGCAGAGCTCTCGCTGCTGCGTTTCTTGACACGTAGTTTTCTGGGACTTGTTCATTTCATTGAGCTTCGTATTTTGGGGAAAAAGCATGGGAAGAGAGGTGGTTATGACCCAGTTGTGAGGACCTCTCTCTAGAGCACACCGGAAAGCTATCCCGGAGTGCCCGCACCTCTTAATTGCAGCGTTGGGCGCGCCAGCTTCAGAATGACACCGTATGGTCAATATGTGTAAAGTTTTAGGTGGTTTACACCTTTGTTTTGTAGCAATAAAACGAAAAGTTTTGTTACTTCAGTTTGAAGCAACATATTTTAGTCTGGAAATAGATACTTGGAAAAGCGGAAGGCACTGGTGCTGTCTGGTAGGTGTTGGGTTGTGTGAGCAGTGGTTATACAAGGCATCATTTTACATCGATCTTGTACCTCTACCCACTGAGTGGGGAGAAAAGCTGGAGAGGGTAAAAAGTTTATACACAGCAACTGAAACCTAAGGATACGTGGGAAGCTGTTCTCAGGGACAAAATTATTCAGTCCTCTCTGTGCTCAGTTTTCTACGAGAACCGATTGTTGCCTGGAGAATAACTTCAGGAAAAAACAGGAAATAATTTGGTATGATTTTTTTGGGGGGGGGCGATGTGGGGGTGGTAGTTTTCTTTCTTTTACGCTGATGTATTTCACGAATGTTCCTTCATTACTTACCTTCAGCTGGTGAAAACTGTTTTTCCTCTGAGTCCCAAGAGGTTTAAAGTAGGCCCTGAATTAAGAGTAAAGAGAAAAAGAGAAAATCAGCACTGAGAAACTGGAGTTTCAAAACTAATGATTTTGCAAAGAAGCGAAAGAAATACTGTGTACCCTTTGGCTGGTCTGTAACCGCAGCATGGTCGTTTCAGCGCTCCTTTCCCTGACATGTGAAATATTTCCCAACCTCCCACCCTGTTCTTTCTAGGAACTGTGTCAAACTGCATGCAACTTGTAAAACTAAGGCAGTAACAATGTGGCACTATAAAACACTTTCATATTCTATTGTATTGAAAGTAAGCAATCCCCAGGTGACACATCCTGAGTATGCAGAAAAATCAAGTAAATTAAGGAGAGTTATGTTCCTTTTATGGCATGTGTGTTGGGGGTGAGGGGAATAAATTCACCAACCTGTGGTGCTGCACAAGGGTCCCAGCTGAGCCCAAGGGGCGGCACGGCTGCACTGTGGATTAGTTTGTGATGGGGATATGGCCATGGCGTGACCGCGCTGCTGCTGGGACCACAACAGGATCAGTGTTCCTGTGTGGGGTAGAAAAAGTACATCGTGTTTAACTAAACTCCTCAAAAAGTTAAGATTAACAAATACCTGAATCATAGTCCCAGCAGAGCTGATGATGAACATGTTGGTCTCAGTGCCTAAAGACCCACTGGTTTTAATGCTACTTTTTCTCCTGGTCCAGGCATCTTACATGTTTAAGGATTTGTTCCTGGTCAATGTTTCTCAGCTACGTTGTTGGAGAATCCATCCATCTGTGACCTTAGTTTAGGAAAAAAAGACAGGGAAGATTTTAATCTTAGACCTGTGAGTATGCCCCTATGTATGTACTTTTCGGGGAAGGGGTGCCTGGTTTGTGGCTGGGTCTGTCCTGACATAGACTGTTACTGGTGCACACTGGTGAGATTAGCACTGTCACTGAAATGGCACACACACTGTAATCATGCAGCCGTTACCTTATTTGATAAGCAAATGATAACACTCTTGAGAACTGCTATACTGACCAAGACCGAACGAAAAGTGTACGTGGGTGAGGAACCTGTGATGACAACTCAGTTGTGGGACTGTGAACCCAGAATTTGTTGGGTTTTGTTTTGCTGTGATTTTTTTAAGCCTTTCCTAAATTGACAGTAGAAACATCAGGTGTGATCAAGGGAATCATTATCCCTTTAGTCTTTGCATTTTTCATCCATATCACTTTCCCCTATATATATGTATACATAGATAATAATTTTAATTGCCGCTTTCCTATTTTTTTTCATCTTACCTAGCACAAATACAAATTACAGTCCTTTTTGACAATTTTAGCTCTTGTCTGTTAATTGTTTTCCATTAGATTCAACATTTTTAGGTGCAGAAGTCCTTAAAAAAGTTATAATCTTTAATTATTGGAATCAGATGGAGTAATTGGAATCCATTTGAGTAATGGAACATTTGTTTGTTTCAGAATAAATCCAAACAAAGAAAAAGGAGTTTTCTTACACTGCTACTCCCTAAATTTTTAAAAGCCGACTCCTACAAACTCAGCCTGCGAGCTTCAGTTTGGGTCTGTGGCTGTTATAAATGGTATTTAACATGATAAAAGCACAGAGCTGGGCTCATGGTTTCAGAACTGGGCAGCCCTTTACCAAGGGAATACTAACAGGTGTCGCTTGTTTTCTGTCATTCAAACCTTAGATGTTGTTTGCTGAAAACATTACCCATCTTTTCAGTTTCAATGGAAATGTTAAATTTAGGGGCATGTCACAGTAGAATTTTGCCACATTGGTGAGCTAGAAAAGCAAATGAGATCATCATAGCAAAAATACTGAGATCAAAGTCCAGACCTACAAGCAGGAGCAGCCGTAATAACATCTGTTAAATATTGCTGGGTCCACAAAAGCACTTGCAGAAATGGAGAGGGACGGACAGAAGTGATTCAGTTGTTTTCAAAATGCCTATAGATTTATTTTTTTTACAGAGTCATATTTTAGGAAATACTGGTGAAGCTTCACAATTTGCAAATACCTGATGTTTTCACATACTATTGACCACCACCAGCAGAATGGGCATATTACACCTTTTGATGGTGGGCTACACCCTACAGAACAGCATAAAAGCCACTGCCCACCTTGCTGTTGTTCCCCAGCTCACACGGTAACAGAATTATGAAAAAGCCAGTGCATGCAAGTGGTGTGCAACCACAAGATGACTGGGAAGATACATAAGGACTTTGTTTTAGGGTCTCATGTTATTGAGGCTTTAACATTTGTCTTAATCCTAGGCTATAAAGCCTTAAAGGATTCTTGATGGCGAGACCCTAAAGCTGGCGAGCGAGTTGAGCGAGCACAGCCCAGCTTTGCCGAGAGACACGTTGTGTCGTGACACTCTTTATCATCCCAATAAAGGCAAATATCTTCACACCGGCTTTTCAAATTTGCTAAGCGCACCTTGGCAAGGAGGCAGAGCAGAGGAAAAGTCCACTGGTTGAGTGCTAAACCACGTGGAGTTTTTCCAGGGGGGTCTCCAGATGGACTTTTCTGGCTGTGTTACATACGGAAGATGGATTACAGCTGAGCCTATACATCTAAATGACTGATGGATAAGGAGAGAAGAAAAACAGTGGGGTTTTTTTGTTGTTGTTAAATTTAGAATTGGATTAGGTCAGTGCTTGCTGTCCTCATTTTCTTTTGCTATTGGTGGGAACAGAAAATTCTCAAAACCTTATAAGCCTGATATCTCAACTCAAAGTTAACAAAAACAGCAGCTCAGAGGAAGATAGAACAGATAGCAGCAGGACATGTTGTGCTTCTGGATTTATCACAAAGCTCTTCATTAAGCCAATCAGAGAGAAATGGCAAGAGCCATTTCTGGCTTAGGCCCATTCAAAAGTGTGATGCCAGAGTTCCTGCTGAGCAGGTTAATATAAGAATGCAGAGAATCCTGCTGCAAAATGCTTCCAGAGACAGTTTAACACAGTGAAAATGAGTTATGAAAAAGTTAATACAGCATCTTGTACCAGTTGGGTATGAAGTTGTACTGTGATAAGCAGTGGAGTTTTATTGAGAAAATATTAATGAGAAATAAATGCCTGCAGTGAAAACTGTAGCATCTGGTCTGCATTTGGCTTCATGCATGAAAGCTGTTGGGCCTGACTTCTGCCAGATCCTGCAGGTTTTGAGCTCGCTGGGCAGGAATACGATTGAACTCCCTAGGTCAGCATCTTGCAATCTTCTAGCAGAGCATATGTGAAGTTCTGAAAGGACAGGCTCCCCACTTTTGCTAACAAGTATGGATTTTAATTTTTTTTTTTTTTTTTTAANTTTTAATTTCTTAAGCTGTTGTATTCTCTGTCAACATATATATATTTATAGAGTGTTATGGAGCTGTTGTTCAAGAATCCTTCAACATGTATACATTCTGTTTTAAGTCCTCGTCTAAATACCCCAGAAAGTCTCCACAAGAGAAATGGCAAACCCCTACGTGATCCATCAAACAGGACACCATGGGCTTTCTGCACCAGGAGCTTTGCATTGCTGAGTAATGACACGTCCCCATCAACCTACGTGTGATTTGCAGGGCTTGAGGTCCTTACAGCAGTCCAGTCTAAGGCATTTCCTTGACAGGACTGGCTTAGAAAAGAAAGCTAAAAAAAATATATATTTAAAAAAAGGCTACCATGAACATTTCTCAACTGTTTGGATGCTGTAGTGCGCCAAGGGCTCTGCTGCTTCTCTGCTCATCGTGGCGCACGGCGGCTCAGTCCACGGGCACGGGTCCCTCCCGCNGTGAAGGCGCCCACGGCGGCGGGCTGCGAGGCTGAGGGCGGGCGGGAGGCGAAGGCGAGTCCGCTGCCGCCCCCCCGGGACTTCGGCGCGGCCATCGAGCGGAGCCGGGACCTGCTGCGGCGGGTGAAGGTGCGGGGGGANATACATTCTGTTTTAAGTCCTCGTCTAAATACCCCAGAAAGTCTCCACAAGAGAAATGGCAAACCCCTACGTGATCCATCAAACAGGACACCATGGGCTTTCTGCACCAGGAGCTTTGCATTGCTGAGTAATGACACGTCCCCATCAACCTACGTGTGATTTGCAGGGCTTGAGGTCCTTACAGCAGTCCAGTCTAAGGCATTTCCTTGACAGGACTGGCTTAGAAAAGAAAGCTAAAAAAAATATATATTTAAAAAAAGGCTACCATGAACATTTCTCAACTGTTTGGATGCTGTAGTGCGCCAAGGGCTCTGCTGCTTCTCTGCTCATCGTGGCGCACGGCGGCTCAGTCCACGGGCACGGGTCCCTCCCGCGTTCCCCTTTGCCCTGTCGAACCGAGGGGTCTGAAATCCGGAACAAGAGCCACAAGAGTGATTAAAAAAGCACCCAAATGTGCAGACTGCCCATCTGTGCCGGGCCCTGCCCGGAGCGCCCCGGGGCCACCGCCAGCGGGCGCGGAGCCTCGTTGCGCCCTGAGACAGGCGGCTGCTCGATGCGCTCGGAGATCGGCCGAGCGAGCGCTCGGGAGCGGCTGGAGCTGCCTGGCGGGGCCCAGCAGCCGCCATGTCCGGGCTGGCGCGGGCCCTGCGGCTCCGGNACGGGGCCGCACCCCGTGTGCGGGCCGGGCCGGAGTCCTGTGCCCGAGGGCTTCGCCGCCGCTGCGAGGTGCCGGTCAGGCCCGGGGGGAGCGGGGGACACGGGGAGCGGTTTTTGGGCCCGGCGCTGTGAGGAGCCGGCCGGGCCCGCTGCGTGTGCGGTGCTGCTCCTGCGGGCCCGGCGTGCGCAGTCCGTGGTTTTTAACCGCAAAGAGCGTTCTTCGTGTCTGCCGTCTCTTTTTGTCAGGATGAAGCGGGAATCCCGGGCATGCTGGTTGGAGTTTCTGTAGATGGAAAGGAAGTCTGGTCAGAAGGTGGGTATATGGGGCAGTAGTTATATATGCTGTTGGTAAGTGATGAATGTTTTAAAAATGAACGATTCAGACACACGGATCAGGCTGCAATTTTATCCACTTGATGTCCCGTCTCCAGACAGGGGCCAGAAACAGGTGCCGAGGGAGTACAAAGTGATACTTTCCTTGGTTAACTTCAATAATTTCCAGGAGTCCATAACTTATTGACTTCCTGCCTGTGCTATTGCATCTCAACAGTTGCATTTAAAAACCTTCCTTCCATTCGTTTGCCAGATCAGCCTTTGAATGTCCTTGCACTGCAGGCATACAGCTGTACCACGATCTGGTAGAACCGTGTACGGGAGGGAAGGAGCTGCTCTCCCCCAGAAACTACTGCATAGTCACAGTGAGAATTGCCCCCATTTGGTGCTCTGTCTCCCATTTGTGGGCCGAGGTGTAGGTTTTTGCTGGGAAGGTACTGAGTTTCAACAGATGTTGTCCTTCCAGAAACTGCAAGTGATTTTTCTGGTTACACGGTTTAGTTTTAAATAGAGTCTGTTGGTACTGCTCATATCATGTAGACGTTTCATGTTTATTACAAAACAAACAAACCCCACCACCGAACTGTGTCTCTTTTCAGAAACACTTTAGTAATCTCTTTTGGGTTTTTACACTATTTGAATGGTAGTAGTAAATGGCAACATATTTCATTAATGTGTTATAGAATTAAAAAAAAAAATTAAGATTGTTACGAACTTTTTTCTGGCAGTCTGTTGTTGCATTAACTTATATATATGTATAAAGCTGACTATGGGCTTTGGTTTCTCTTTCATCATGTCAAAAGTGAGCTGGAGAGCCTCTGGTACCTTTTGTAATGTGGCCTAATAAGAAAATTGTGCTAGAGACTTAATCACAAACTTTCTCAAATCAGATAGCTACTTGAGTAGCTACTTTATGTAAAAGAAAGGGTCTTGGGTGACTGACATGTCATCGGTTTTATTTCTTGTATTTTGGCAAGCTGTTTGTGTGGTTGTGGATTTTTTTTTTTGAGTAGTTCATTATTAGACAGACATGCATTGCTTGCAGGCCTTGCTTGTGCCGAAAATTGCAAATAAGTCATTACTGCATTTTGTTGCTTTTTATGCTGCAACATCGCTTGCACAGTTTCTTCAGACCTAGCTCAAACTGAAGACTAGCATGGGGGCTTGATAATGCTTTTTAAATTCCAGTTCTTGCTACCAGACTTGTGGGTTGGTTACATAGGGAAACGCTGCTATGGAGAATATTAAGCTGTCTTTTAGCTGAAGTCATGCTGGGTGATGTTGAAACATAGTCTGTAACAGCACTGTTCTGTGCACCTTTCAGCTTAGGAATTGCTATGAGTTTGTGATTTCCTTTCTCAGTTTCTGTATTGATAAAATAAGACCCTTCACTGTTTCAACCATTAATTCAGAACAGTAAAAAGAGTATTTATGACTGGTGGTCAGTTATTTTACAGTCTGGCCTTTGGTCTCTTTTAGTTTTTCTACACTGAATATTTGACCTCGGGAGTGTAAATTTTGGCTTAATCTTCCATCATTAGATTTGTTTTGTAGTCTTAATCAGTAACTTGGGATGCCATTGGCCAATTCAATGGGATTTGATTAGCTGTTCCTACTGCGTTAAAATGTTATCAACTTAATTGAAGCAGGAGCAGGGATAGTCCCGTGCTTCATGTTCCAGTTTAGCTAGAGGAAAAACATTTTAAGGAGCCAGTAAATCTAATTCATTGTGAATAATTAATTCATCATGTATCTATGCAAAAATATTTACAACTGTTTTTATTTTCTTAAAGGTTTGGGTTATGCTGATGTAGAGAATCGTGTGGTATGTAAGCCGGAGACGATCATGCGAATTGCCAGTATTAGCAAGTGTCTTACAATGATGGCTGTTGCTAAATTGTGGGAAGAGGGGAAACTGGATTTAGATGCTCCAGTGCAGAAATATGTCCCTGAATTTCCAGAAAAAGTCTATGAGGGTGAAAAGGTACGCAGCTGCTTATTGGTAGCACTTTTTTGGATTTTTGTTACTGTCATTGCATGGCCATATGTGTACAGGTGCCTGTATCTGGACCTAGTCCTGTAAACCAACAAAAATCATTTAGACAAGTACTGACGTTTGTTGCTCAATAAAGCAACACTGGAAATTTGGATCTTCAGTTTTATATCAACTGTGTAGTGTGCACATATATATGTATGTATTTTAACTGCATTTAATACATTATATTTAAAAGGTCTTGTATCTTTGTTCCTTGTCATGTTGAATTTTACTTTTCTGGTGATTTAGTGTGTGACAGATTTTGAATGAAGAGAGCTCACATTTAAATGTTGTCCTTTTCTACCCAGGTGGCTATTACTACAAGACTGTTAGTTTCACACTTGAGTGGGATTCGTCACTATGAAAAAGATATTACAAAAGTAAAGGAAGAAAAGGAAAAGGCAAACAGAGCGTTTAAGCAAACAAAACTCTGTAAGGATAAAGAACAAAAAGAAAAGGAAGGCAAAGAGATTGAAAAGACTGATTCTGCCAAACTGAGGAAAGAACATGAAGGTGAGGTAAAAAGCCGAAATTCAAAACCCGGCGGGAAAGACAAGGAATTTGAACAAGAAGAGTATTATTTGAAGGAAAAATTTGAAAGTGTGTTTGAATCACTGAAGATATTTAAAAATGATCCTTTATTCTTTAAACCAGGTGAGTTTCTGTTCATTTGGACCAAAATATATTTTTCTGGTGAAATTTTTCTTTCAAATAATTTTACATGCAACGAGGATAGTTAAGTCCAGTAAAGATTGTTTGTGTGGGATCTTTGTTTTGTTCTGCTCTGCCTTCCCCCCCCCTTTTTTTTTTTCCACTTCTTGTGCCCCATTAAAAGCTCAACAGAGAAGTATTGGGGCTGTTTTGCATGAACCATCTGGTGTTGTGATTTTTTTANGTTAAGTGCTATGAACTGTACCAGTTATTGCATTTATAAATGCTAAAGCAGGTTATAAGTTTGATAACAAATTTGTATCTACAAAGTACTTTGTGAGCAGATACCAACTTGCTGTGTTCATGCTCTGGGCCTTCTAGGTATGAACCAAAAGCAAAAAAGGTTAGTGAGGCACTAAATCAGAGCTTAAAAATTCTACAGGAAGGCCACAGAATCACAGAATTGTTGAGGTTATTTATTGTTAGAATTATTTAAGTTAATTCTAGAGAGGACTTTGCGGAACTTCAGGTGTAAGTTCTAAATGAGTTAGGTTAACAGGGAAATGATGCGCATTGCTGATGAACAGTAAATGATGTGCATTTAAGGGCAGAGAGGTAGGAAGGGGGAGAAGTTAGCCACTTACCATCTTGGAGAGCTCTAGGATCCGTTTCGAGTAAGAAATCTGTCTCGAGTGTAGGCAGTTCAGCAGTTGCTTGATATGTAGATGTTTCATAAAAAGCATTAGTGCAAGGATGATAGTTAAGAGAATGAAACATTGTTTTGTAAATAAATTATATCATCTTAAATAATATACATGTTAGTGTTCATGTAATTTTTCAGGATATTCTAGAGCTAGAAAACTAGAACTAGAAACACTGGTAAAAGTGATCAAGACCTTTGAAAACCTTGAGCGAGTGCTACCTTGATCTTTCTATTTCTAGGGTATAGACACACAAACCAGTCACAGTAGGTGAGTGTCTTTTAAGAAGTAATTTTTTTATTTGCTTCAGCTTTCCAAATCTAGACGTTATTGTTAGAGCAGGTGTGGTAAATCTTGTGCCAAGGATGTTAAATGTCAGTCTTCACATCTGGGTGGGAAGCCCGGCCGTGCATGCAGGTCCCTGAAAGTTCTCCGGCGCTGTTCTCAGCGCTGCCTGCACGTAGCAAGTGCCCATGTGTGTTCCCAGGGCCCAGCATCGTAAGCTTGTGATCCACATCATATTAATGTGGGCGTGACAGGAGGGTCTTTTAATTGATTATTCATTGTATATATGGTTTTGTGTGCACATGTGATGACTTGAACGTTATCCTTCCGATTCCATGTAAGCATCATGCAGCTAACTTTTTTTTTCCCCCCCCCTTTCTCGTTGTGTTTCTTCAAGGTAGTCAGTTCTTGTATTCAACATATGGCTTTACTCTTCTGAGCGCTATTGTGGAGAGAGTTTCAGGACAAAAATTTACAGATTATATGCTAAAAATGTTTCGTGATTTGGATATGCTGTCAACTGTACTCGACGACAATGAAGCAATGATATATAACAGAGCAAGGTAAATAAGGATGAAGCTTTTTTTCACCCCAACAATTGTTGCTCTTTCTGTCTTTATTAAGCCAGCTAAATTAAGAATGTGTCAGGTTTTTTTCAGGCTTTTGAGTGAAGTGGCTTCTGTTATTTCAAAGTTAGTCATGTAACTGATTTTGTGTCAGGATTATGGTATTGGTTCTTTAACTAGCATGTAAAATTACAGTATAGGAAAGATTTCCTGTTATAAGAGTATATATGGAGGGGGGAGTGGCTTGGGTGACTTTGAAGTTTGCATTTATTTTGCAGAAGAATTGTAACTGAATCACAAAAGCAGGTTATGGAAAAAGTCGTGAAAATGACACTCAAACTTTTAAAAATTATGGCTTCTAAAATGCTTTCGAAGAATGAAAATGCTGATGATCATGTTGAATCCAAGGTTTATAGTACTTACATACAAGTGTATATTTCAAGTGTGTCTGTGTGTACATGCACAGACATACAAATCAGTTGGTAATGTTTTAGGGATAGCTTTGTTCTGTATTCTGAGATGCTTTGTGCTGGTATTTGTTGTGCTTGCAAATTTTCAGAGGCTCTTCTGGCTGTAGATCTGGATACTGGTGATGTTCTCATCAATTATCAAGCTTGACAGTCAAGTTCTTTTAAAAATATGTGTGTATGTTAAACCATTTATAAACAGAAATATGGTAGGGATGAAGGAATTGGGACAGACACCGTTTTAGGGGTCTTTTTATGGGCTGCTCATTGTTAACCAGAACTAAGATGCTAATGAGATGGTTTTGCTTCCACAAGTTCCCTAGAAGTTTTCCAATATACGTGCAGACTGGATGTGGAGGGTATCTCTGTACTGTTTGATAACAGGCTTGCCCTACCCCACTCCCCCCTGTCACCGGCCTAAAGGCCAAAGGTTGAAATTCATCAGATTATATAGTTATTCAACATTCTATTTTCAAAAGCGTCATTCAGCCTGCATTCGTGTTGTGTTGTTCCTGATGGTTCATTCTGCAGTTCTGGTTGGTAGTTTCTGATTTGTATTTTAATCACGGGTTTTGCAAGACTCTCATGCTTCTCACTTTTCTTAGTAGTTCCAGAATATTCGGTTTTTGTAGTATGTGGTAACTGTAATAGGGCAGTGGGGGGAAATCAATCCTAAGTGGAAAACTACTGTCTCAGAGCAGTCACCTAAGACCTCAGTGAAATTTCAGCTCAGTGTCTGATAATTGTGGGGTAGTTGTAGGAATCCTGTTTCTTAAAACACTTTAAGCCTAGTATGGGGATTTAATAAAAATCCTCTGCTGACTGACCTGTAGATTTCTGTTACATCTCTTATTTGTATATTGCCTTTATTCTTACTATATCCTAAGTAGAAGGCTTAGTACTTTTATTGAAACTAAGCCTCTAACCTAAGAAGTCACCTTCATTTTTGTTTTCTTGTCTGAATTTCTAGTTGATTTTTCTGCAAGAAATATATTTAAGGAAAATATATTTTAAGAACTTCTGAAGTTACATGAGAACAAGCTAATATATATTCAGTGTGCTTTTTTAAGGTAGGGCAGCTTAAAATGGTTGTGCATACTATCTGAAAACGACAAGTTGAATTTTCTTGAATCCTAGGTGTTACGTTTACAACAAAAAGGGCCGGCTGGTAAATGCACCGTACGTGGACAACTCGTACAAGTGGGCTGGTGGTGGCTTTCTGTCGTCAGTAGGTGACCTTCTGAAATTTGGAAATGCCTTGTTATACAGCTATCAAGCCGGACAGTTTAAAAGCACGAATAGCAAACTTCTTCCAGGGTACCTCAAACCAGACACAGTCGCAATGATGTGGACCCCAGTGCCAAAAACAGAGGTGTCGTGGGACAGGGACGGTAAATACGCAATGGCTTGGGCTGTTGTAGAGAAGAAACAGCAATGTGGCTGTTGCAGGCAGCAGAGACACTACGCGTCTCACACGGGCGGTGCAGTGGGGGCAAGCAGCGTCCTCCTCATTCTTCCTGAAGAGCTGGACTCGGAAGCTGTAGGTTCTGGGCTAGTGGCACCACCCAGAGGAGTAATTGTTAGTATTATCTGTAACATGCAATCAGTTTCACTCAACAGCACCGCCTTAAAGATTGCAAGGGAATTCGATAAAGAAAAGTGGGCACAATATATAGATTAAAAAAAGATACGAGTAACAACTCACTGTGCTGAAACACACACACACACACACACACACAAAAAAAGGAGAAGAAATTGGACTCTTAAGATCACTAAAAATATGTGAAGAAAAAGCATCCAGAATTCACTTAACTTCTGCTAGTGGTGCTAAACTTATGTGTAGCTGGAATTCATCTCTCAGGGAAGTTTCTAATGTACAGAAAAAGAGAATGTAACAGTCAAATTTGACTTCCTGTAACACCTGTGTAAATCATCGTTACTTTAGCAGGCTTCTTTTCTCATCCAGTCAAGCGCTTGACCAAGATTAAGGAAAAAAAAAAAGGCATTGGTTTCTTGCACTGAGAAGTACAACAACAAATTATCTACCTTAAATGTTAAACTTTTGAAAAATGATATCTTGATTTGAGCACACAAAGACGTAATTTGTTACTCTCACAGTTCCAGTCTGCCAAAACTGTTCAGTATTACTTTTCAAAGAAAAATGGTTTTACTGTTGATTTTTATGTTTTCACATAGTGCTTATTCGCTTAAAAAGCGTAAAAACCCCAACAAACCCCATATCTTGAAGCTACCTCCAGAATGCAGATTCATACCACAAGTACGCTCTTGTCAGAGCTGTGGATTGTTAAGAATTAGAAAAGAATGAAGCTAGAGTCATGTAAGTAAAATTCTTATTGTTACTTAGGTATCCCCTCTTCCATTTTTATTGGACACAGAGAATGTGTGAAACTAGTTTTCTGTGAAATAAGCGTATTATTTCCACAGTTGAATATGCCTGAATAGCACATGGTGAGCTGTCAGACTGTCTTACTGGTTTTGAATGGCACACTTGCTACCTTTGGTAGCCAGAAATGGCACTGTATTCTGCAATGCAGATATTCCTTTACGTGTAGGAATTAGGAACTCAAATAACTCAATACAATTTAAAGCCCATTCTTGAAGCAAGTAGTAGAAGTCCCACAGACTTTGAGAATTTTTTTGGAAAACCATCCTTTTGTCCATGTGGAGACCTGCCTCAGAGAGTTACTTTTGTACGTGGTTGAACAAGAAATTGTGAGTTGCAAAGAAGCAGTTTCTAGTCTTCAATTTTACTCTAGGAATACAATGACATCTGAATATGTTGCTTTTATATATTCCATAATGGCATGGAAGATCCCCAAGGTCTACCCCCGCCTCACACTTCCCCTGCAGTTCTATCAGACAGTATTTCCAGGCTGAGACAAACCAAAATAACCTTCAGGAAAGGTTTGAATGTAATACTTCTGTCCCTGCAGTGTTTAGCAGCTCTGCTTCTCCGCATGTAAGGAGCAAGATGTCTTAGATAACAACAGGAGACAGACTTACCTGCCTTTTCCGTAAGTTAGTGCTTTTAGCATTAACCTCATAGTCATTACCTGCCCTGTGATGAAACAACACACTGTCACCTCTGTTAGCAGCACGCCCGTGATAACTTTTATTGCCCAACACTGGCAAACCAGGAAATGGAACATTTTGAGGCGTCAGTGTTTTACCTACATTTTTAATTGAAGCTAGTAGGACTTGTTGACTCCTCTTCATGATTGTAATAGTTCTTGTGCCCTTAAACAGTAAAAGCTTGCACTTAAACTCTGCTTGGGTTTTATGGCCCACTCGCCAAACCTGCACTTTATTCATCAATAATGGGTTGTATTTATCTCAATAATATAAAATCAGTAGAGACAACAGAGAGAACCTTTCTGAAGAAACTTTCATTTGGTTGGGCAATAAATGCTCTGCTCTTCCACTGAAGTCTTTGGTATTGTTTGACAGTTCCAATACAGAAGTACTGGAGGCAGGTGAGCATCTTCTGCAGTAGAAGTCATTGCCCGTTTTACACAGGGAACTGGAGTAAGTATGTCTGAGTTGTTTTCATGCTGAAGAATACATGAATAGAAATAGACCAAATACGATGTTTTAAATATAGAAAATCTGAAAAGTAACTGTTATTTTAGGATTTATAACATGCTTTTCTTGTGTGATGCATCTGTTTTGCAGATGGTATTTATTGTTCTTGAAAACTGTTTTGCATACTTGAGAGAAGACAAGTTTCACTCACCATTGTGTTTGGGTTTAGACAAAAGATTCCGAACATAGAAGGTACAGGTTTACCATTATGCTTGGCTGCACACGACCAAACTAATAAACGTAAATATTTGAAGTATGTATGAAAGTGTTTGGGGTTGTCATATGCAGGGACAGGAGTTGGACTCGATGATCCTTTCAACTCAGGACATTCTGTGATTCTATGAATAATGGTAAGAAGTGTCTAAGGCATTTCTAACGCCAAGATATTAATGACAATGTCTCACTCCACTCATCAAGTATATTTAGCCACGAACTTTCTATATGCATACCTTGTTCTTTATCTCCCATAACTTAAAGCTTTTAAAAACCCCTCTGTTGTCACATGTACAGTATGGGAGATGCTATGATGTCTAAATTTCATCTTCCAGTACCTGGAATAGAGTGGGTCACTGACTTTCTCTGATTTGGTATTTACTTAATAATGAGTTCTTATTGTTCATGGTGGGGGAAGAGAGGGCAGAGATCCGGGAGACCAGGAATCAGTTTGGCCTTAGCACGTGTATTCAGGTCACAAGTGAATTAATATTAGGAATTTGATCTCTGTTCTGAAATCAGGTGTTTGATGGACTGGCATTAAGTGTGGGAAACTGGTCAATTTAGAGCAGCTTTCATGATAAACTTGCTCTTAAATGAAACTTTATTGTGAAAACACAGTATGGTACTGACATAAAACTGTACTTTTCTTAAAAGGCATGTATACTAAATTGGTGCATCTATTTCTGTACCAAGCATCTACTTTTTGTATCTGGTAATTATAAATGTTCACTGTTTTAATTAACTGAAATAAAACTTATCTTGCAAATGCAACCAATTATAATATCGGGTTTTGCGGGGAGTTTTATTGACTAGAAACGTACAAGTTTTAAAATTCATAAGAAGAATACAAGTTAAATAGACATTCCCAACAATAATTAGCTCACTAGGACACCTGAAATTTTGAAAGAGATGTTGATACATAACTTGAGATACTATTTATTAAAATAAGACTTTGTTTGAATGTTTTCTCATGGTTTAAAAAAAAAATCCACTTTTTAACAGCCATTTATAAAAGGATGGCTTTTAAAAACTAACTGATAACCTGTTTTCTCATTGCAAAAAGATAATTATTTAATGTCAGTATTTAATACTGAAAACTTGCATAGTTTTGCTGTACTAGTTTTTTTTTTAGTGACTGGATACAATTCACAGCTGTTAGTGTAGATTGTTGACTTGCTGTTTCTTATATGCCAATATGGTTTCTCTGTACTGAATGCTTTCGGTGTTTTGCAAAATATTGCTTTTTTCCTTTTTTTTTTAATAGTTAAAAATCTTAGTATAGAATACCAAATGCAGTCCTGAGACCATATTTGAGGGAGGAACAAAACAGGCATTCCAGAAAAACAGCTGAACGTGAGTAACTTTGTATGTTTATCACCATGTTATTCAATACAACATTGAAAGCAAATGAGCTATTTTAAATACATGGAGCCTTTGGAACCCTTGCAGTGAGGGTAGCTGCAGTAATGAAGTATACAAGGTGCATTCTTACAGCAGTTTCTGTCACCATGTGCATTACACTGCTGTAGTTGCTGATTAATGAGGGAAAGGATGCAGCAAGCCCAAGGTTTTCATATTAAATGACACCACTCAATTAACATTACACTGTTTAAAATTATTAAAAGAGAGCCCAATTGCCTGGAAAGTTGCAGGAAAAACTTGCACTTCAAATTATTTATTGAAAAAGAGATTCCAGCTCATTAGTCACCAGTAGCGTGTAATTGTTACCAAATCAATTGTAATTACATTGTTGTATTAACAGGCATTTTTGAACTGGTAAGGCTTTCAGGAACACAGATCCAAACCCACATCCTGAAGTGTTCAGTGTTGCTTTCTTCTAAATGAACAGCCTGTAAAAAAACAAAAATATCACGTAAGTATGAATAGTCCTTACATTGTTAGACTGCCTTGGAAAATCACCCACCCAACCTAAGTAGGAAAACTCATGCAAGAAATACATTTCATGTATCACAAGAGGTGAAGACTTATAGCACTGACTCAACCAGAACAACATGGCTGTCATATAATTCAGCTTAAAATCAGACTAAGGTGTACAATTTCTTTTTTTGCAGATGCCTTTTAAATTTTCAGTCTACTGTTCGTCCTTTAGTGAGACAAACCCCAAACTGACACAGCTGCTAGGAGTGTTGTTACCTTTTCAACTGCTCAACAGCCTTACTTCAGGTATTCTGTCCTCATATGAACTATGTCCGTGTAGTAGCAGATGGTATTAAGCACTACTATGTGTAATTTACATACATATTTACCTTTTGTCCTGTAAACAAAATGTGAATTAAATCTAGATTTGATCTTAATTTTTTTAAACCTTGAAGTGTTTCCAGTGTTTTTCATAAACCCGAGACATTGGGTTGCATTTCAAGATACCGGTGCTGTACCAATTATCTGTATATAATGATCAGTGGTTATTTTTTCCCCTTATAATTTATACAAACAAATTTTGATTACGTTACTTGAGCCAGGGAACTGCCTTCCAGTACTACTGCTTAAAAACAACCAGGCAAGTCACCACTGACTAGCAGTGGCACAGAATTGCTTGAGCCTGGCAAAAGTACCCTACTCCTTTAATGGTGCTTTTTAAGGCTCTAGCCTTAGCTCAGAATGAAACAGGCTTTTTATGACAGATAGATTAAAGGAAATGACAAGTTAAAGTACCTAAAATCAACCATGTTTTATCACGATGCAGCTGCTTAGCTGCCTGGCATATCTGTATACCCATTTGAAAACAAGAATCTGAAGAAAAAATTGCAATTCAGGGCCCATTAACCATGTTTTTACTAGCCAACTCTAAGCAGTTTGCAAAACAACCGTTCCAATATCAGTTTTCAAAATCCAAGCTAAAATATTTGCAGGCTATAAATACATAAATGCATTTACATAGGTGGAATATTAGGCTGCTAAGCGTTGCCCCTTACCTTCTGTGAGCCTGGCTTTGCCCCCAGTTGGCTGACACAGGACAGTTGAGCATCCCACACACAGAACTACTGTCTGAGCATGGCTGAAAACTGTGGTGATCTTGTAGCACCCTGGAAAACAGCATTATGAAACTTTCCGTTGAGTATTTCGACCATGATTTTTTTTTATTGTATGTGTAATTGAATCAGATATGCTAAACACACTTGTCCAAAAATGCATCTACATTTCATTACACAGCATACCAAGTAAAACAAAGCAAAACGTTGTTATTGTGGTCTGAAGTACTTTTACTAACGTGCATATGAAAGCACGTTAGTTAACTGAAACTGTTATGACTCCCCATATGAAAATCCACACAGACTAATGGCTGACAAGCCCTGTTTTGCTGGTTGTATGTCTCCTGCAAATAAAATCGAGGAGTTCTAGACTAGCCGTCTGCACTGAATAGAAGAGCCCATCTAGCTAGAGAAATATTTGACTTGTAATAGTAGAACATCGCTGTTGGCAAAGCCTGGCAGCTGTGAGTGTAAACAGCGCTGTTCAAATCTGTGTTTGCTTTCTGTTTAATAATTGGTACACATAAGGCATGTGCTTGGCTGCATTCTGTAAAGCTGGCATCATATTCAAACGAGAAGACTTGCACAGAATAAGTTCACTAATTCCAGATGCAAAAAGAGGCTTCAGCAACACTTTGCAGGGAAATAAGCCCAATCCATTTTGGTAACTTGGCAGCAACTTCCAACAACACTGAACGATGCCTACGGCTGTCTGATATTTTCAGTGCCTCGTGCTTAGGACTCTGTCATTGCTGAAGCTCTACTCCTTTGCTCTGTATATCCCTCAAACTCAATAACCAATTGATCCAACATTAATGAAGATAACCAGTCATCTATGGGCCTATGTCGACATTAAATGTATCTTAGGATATGCACGCATGTACATTGAAGAAAGTTTAAGAAAAAAATAATCAGTGGCTTTGCCTTCAACCATGTTTTTAAAAGTAACTAGACTTTACTTTCAAGCAGTTCTAATGAATTTACCTCACTTTTAGATGGAAAATAATGTCTCGGAGCTTCTTAGAAATCTAGGCTACTAAGAAAGAATAAGATAGTAAGAAAATCTGAATACAGCAACAATTCCCTGCTTCTAGTCAGCATGATCACTATTGTAAGTAAGTCTATGGATTTTCTTGCTGCTCTAATCTTACACTGCAGTAGTTTCTAGGAGATAAGTTACCACACCTGAGAATTTCTGTGCCTCAATATGGATGTAGCTGTGCTGATTAAAGAAGCTGCTTGCTGGTAGAACGTACTCCTCTAACTGTGCCAGGAGGTCCCATGTTTTCGCTTACAAAGGATAAATTGGTTATACAGCTGTTTCTGAGCCAAAGCAATTAAAATACGTGAAAAGCAACACAGGCAACACCTTATAATACAACCCCTGTATATGTGAGTTAGATGTCACCTTACTTCTTAATAGCAATGTGCAAAAAAGGCAGTTGTAGATGTTTTACTTTCTGTGTGAAGTCCCAGTACGGTTGCGTATATCCTTGTGAGAGGTTTTTCTGATTTGTCTTCCAGAATCGAGCAACTTACAATAGGAGGAAAAACAATGTTGTTTTTTATTGGAAACTTGTGCCAGGGATGCCATTTCATCTCACTTCTTATACATGCAAATCTAGGGGGTTGGTTTTTTCCCTACATGCCAGGATTTCATAAAGGAAAAAACAAAACAAGAAAAAATTCTCATGCAAACCTCCAGAAAAGAAAATAAAAAGCTGACTGTTTAAGTTAACTTTTGAAAAAGGTTGAAAACACTTTTATTGTTAAAAAAACGCAAAGCAATATACAGGCTTTCTCTATAGAAGAGATAAAACACATTTAGCTTTAAAAAATAGAGAATTTTTTTAAAAAACAGACTTTTAATGAAGATGAACCGCATACAAAATTAGTTTCACTCCTTCTGTAAGACATAAACATTTTAAACGTTTACCTGGACATTTTACATCCATAAAGTAGGAGTTCGGGCTCTGCACAAGACGTTTCTTTTTGTGCTTTCTCCTCTCATCCTCCAAGGAGGGGTGCACCAGGTCTTTGGCCAGCTGGGGAGGGCAAGAGCACAAACGCCCCGCACGTTAAGCGCCGCTCGGGCCGCTCGGACAGACCCGCTGCCGCCCCTTCAGTGTGTGCCCGGGGAGCCCACCCGCGCGGGGCCGGGAGCCTCTCGGGGCTCGGCCGGCGTTGGCCGGAGCAGCGGTAAAACCGGAGCAGCGGTAAAACCGGAGCCGCAGCGCCCGCAGCCGCGGCGGCCCCGCTCTCCCCGCTGCGAAGGCCGCGGTACCGGGGGGCTCGGGTCCCGAGGAGCCCCGAGGGCAGCTGTCAGCCGGGAGCGGTGTCCCGGCGTGTGCCCCGCGGAGAGGCGCGCTCGGTGCACGACTCACAGGCATGGCCGCGCAGCCCCTTCCTCGCCCGCTGCTCTGCGCGCCCCGCGGCGGTGCCGAGTCCCGGGGCGGAGCGCAGGGAGGGGCCGCCGGGGCCACCGCCACCCCGGGGCGGGCGGCGCCGCCTTCTGCTGGGCTTCCAGCAACCGGGCGGCGGTTCCAGCCTCGCGGGGACGTTGTTTGCAGGACTTGCGAAAGCGCCATCGTGCTGTTCTCCTGCTCCTAACTTGATTTGTTAACCTTTAACTGGTTGGGCAATTAAGTGCGGAGCGAAAGCGCGCGTTCGGTTAAGTGCCCGTAGAGGGCTTTGGTGCGAGCTCACGGTGAGGCGGCTGCTGCTTTCACACAGACAAGAGGCACCCACAGGAAAAACAGCGGGAGACTTCGCAACAGCCTTTCCAGTGTTTATGGTAGGGCGGCACCACGGTTGCTCCCTCTCACTGCCACCCGAAAGCTGGTTAAGCAGAGTCTTTAATATTATTGCAGTTCTCTTTCCAAAAAATCTGCTTATTTTTCCCTCTGACACATTAATACATGACACAGTATTTTCAAGTAATAAATGGAATCTAGAAGTCCCATCTACTTTTATAGTAGATGCTGACTAAACCATCACTCATATGTCATTTAGTACTGTATGACACATTGCATGAAGTTGTATCTATGTGCATATTCTTTTGCACTTTCCCACCCCATTCAGAAAAATGCAGAAGTACTTGTTAGTTATCATTTATGTGTTTAAAACAATTTAGAGAACCTATGAGAAATACAATATTGCAGATAGTTGGAATGAAAAAACCATTTTTCATTAATTATTTTTAGTAAGACATTGAGTGTTGTGTTTGTAGTTTTTGTTTGTTTTCCATGAGTAAATTAAAATAATCACAAATATAATCTGTAAAGACTCAATTTAATCAAGCCTGTCACACTTAAAAGTGTAATTCACTAGTAGTCCAGTAAGTGGCACAAATAGACCTGACAAAAACTGCTTAGTGTGAAAAGTCTTCCAAAAACGTACAACTGGCAGTGTGGCAACGTGTTGAGCCACATCCTTTTTGAAGAGAGAACTGATGCATTTAGCAAAAATTATTTTAGAACTTTGCCATGAGCAGAAGTGAAGATGCAAGTTTTACAGAGGCGTATCTTTCTGACAACAATGTTCTCAGAGCTGGGATGGCCTCTCCAGTGCTGACACTGTACACAGCTTTCAAAGTACTTTATTCCCACTCCAAAACGTTACTTTATTCTGCAAGAATAGACTTGTGTGTTGTGCTCCAAGCCATTACATTGCTTTTCCTCTTCTTGCCGTCACAACCATTGTCTTGTAACACTGTAATGGTGTATTAGTGTTTTTTCCTTATGCGCTGGAGTGGTGATGACACACAGACAGAGGCATTTTGGAAGGATTTTTTGTTATATCATGGGGAATTTTATATGAAAGGCTGTGACTCATACTTTCCTCTGCATGCTGTCCTGTGAAGCTGGGAACATAAACCAGTTACCAGCACAGTCAGTTCTTGAGTCTTAGCTGTTCCTACTGCCTTTCAGTCTTTTTCAAATGAATGTTATTTCTCTGCAAGCAGAAGGGAAAGGGGAGAATCTATTACGCCTGTTGATTCAGAATCTGAAGAAGAGTCATGGTTTTATTTGTTTTAAGAAAAGATCTTCACAATGTATAATGCATCACCGACAAAAACCCAGAACTTCTAAAGCGCTGCTCTCCATCACCTCTTCCTCCTGGCTTTCCCTTCTTAAATGCCTTTCCTTCAAGGATTCTCTGGTGCTTGAGGAAGACTTCAGAGCCACAGTTTACAGCAAAAATTGGCTTCTGTGGAAGGAGAGGCACACAGGATGATCTGAAAACAGGATGTGTTTTGGACACATCCCTCTGTTTGGTTCTCTCTTTTGGGTTTACTTGGAGATTCATTTCCTTCTCGTAACTGCTTGTAGTTCAATGACCTGCTGAATGAGTCAATTCTAGTGTGTTATCTCCAGTCTTACGATGGAAGCTTTTTTCAAAGTATACTCTTTAGAAAACAAACACCGTGCTGTGAGTTGAGGAGAGAAATACAGCGTGCACTCTGTGGCGTGGCTGACACAGACCGCGATCGATTCAGGTCTCGGAATGACTTCCCCGCCTTCTCCCAGCAAAGACTTTGATCTCATTTTAGAGAAAAGAACAAGAAACATTTTCTGTCCGCCAGAATGACAACAGAACATTTCCAAAAGCTGATCTGGAGATGTTTAAAAACAACATAGTGACAGTTGGGGTTTTTTTTCTGCATTGTGATTGGCAGTCCCTTGTTGTTCCAAAGCTGGGTCCGTGTCTCTGAGGACAGCCAGCAAGCCCTCCCTGCACCCACTGACACCCATCCATCCGCTCTGTTTGTGGCCTCCTGCAGCTGAGGTGGGGCGTGTCCTTCAGATTTGCTAACAGATGTCGCGAGAATAGAGGATTTTGGGGAGGTTTACTACAAAACCTCATTTAACCTCATGTGGCCGCTGAGGAAGAGAGTACTGAGTGATTTTTAACAAACAAATTCACCCTACTAATGCTCGTGGTGGTTTGTCTAGAATACTAAAATGTGGTTGGGCATCTCTGTAGTGCTATCGTTAAGACCATTTAGATTTTCATACGCTAACCAGCTCTAAGGTGCACGCAGAATACATAGGTTCAAGCGGTGTATTTGATCTGTAAACACCCCTGCCCATGGTTTTGCCTGTGCTGCAGGATTAAGTATTATAATTTTAATTGATTATAAATTCATGGTCTAAACCACAGTATGTAGTCTTGTGGTTTAAGTATGCATATACCAAGAGAGTTTAGATTAGCACTGGAACTTGAAGAAGGTCCAGTTTTAGCACTACACTACCTTAACAGCAAACCTTGAAATTGATGGAACTTACAGATGACAGTTTTACAGGGCTTTTCTTTTCTGGAATTGAACTGTACATACTTTATTTTTTCCAATAATGACTTGATTTAAGCTTATACGTGTGGAAAATTCATACATTTAGGTCACTTGAGTAAAGGAGAACACTGTTCTTTGTAAAGACCACAACAATTAAACCAACATACCAAATGCAGTTAAGACAGAGTGTAGAATGGGCATAGAAGCGCTGACCTGCAGTGAAAGACATATTTACTGGAACTGGAGAATCAGTGCCTTTTTTTTAAAGGAGTGTCACATGATGGGGATCAAACAGTAATAAATGGCAGAAGCACCTGCCAAAACTGGAGTTGTTACAGATATACATCAAAAATATTATCCTATTAGCCAGCAGAGTCCAGAAGTTAAGGAGCAAAGCTCATGTTAATGATTTGCAGTCAGGTGGCATTCAGGGCAAGACTGTCTCATAAGATTATCTTTTGTAGGACTTGGACCTGTGGATTCCAATTAGTGCCAAAGGAACAGGACCTTGGTTCTACCGACGTGTTTTAAACTCTATTGTTTTTATTAAACCTTGTACTTAATTAAGATGTAGGATTTCCTACAATTTCGTATGCATTCAACAGAAGAGCTTGGTTAAAGACAGATTTTCACACAGTTCTCTTTTTACTTAACCAGTCTCACCTTTGAGATGAGAGGGAAAAAGGATTTTTGAAAGCTAGAAGTAATGACATCTATCAGTTGATAAAGTAAAAATGAGAGTGGGAATGAAGTAGCAATGTAATGTTTTTTTTCTTTAAAATGTAGTTGTTGGTAAAGTAGTCACAAGTGTTCTCTGAGTTTTTTAACGTGTATGTAAAGACTGTTGGATTTTATTGCACATGAATAGAGGGAGTAGTTGCATTTTGCTATTCATATCAGTGCCTTTGTTAAACTGAGTGCTTTAACAGATGCACTTCACACACACCTCAGCGACTAATGGCATTCTGCTGGGCCTTGGTTGGGACTCCACATCTATTTATTGGGTGAGCCTCAGCTGTGGTATTCACGCAAAACTTTTAGGGCAGTCATTTAGGGTTGCACAAGGTTTTAAAATTCTGCTTTATTGAAATGTGCAAATCAGCATCACACTGTTACAGTGCTGTCCGCTTCTGTGTAGTGACAGTGTCCCGTGTTCCCCTCAGTGGTTCTCCCACATCAGAAAAAAATGAAATGTTTAATTGTAGTTGATGTATTTGACTCTAATGCGATATAAAACAAATGGTGTCTTTTCCAATTTAATGCAATAACAAAGACCGGGCTTCACAATATTTTTGTGGAACAGGTATCATGGCAGCTTGGTTATACTGAGCCTTGAAAGCTTTGTAGTACTCAAAGTTTTACTAACGTATTTCAAGGTTCTACAATGGCATGATTAGAGTTTTTCCATAGTCTGGAGAATAAAAAACCTTAACTCTTAATTTTTATGTCTTGTTTTTAAAGTTCATGGTTAAGTAAACATCTGTCCCTTGAATCTGGCAAACTGGCACTTTTCCAAATCAGAACAGAACACAATATTGCAAAGCACCAGTGTAATTAAAGAGGGAAGTAATTTGCATTATTTTTCTATAAAACTACTCTTGAGTAACAGATGGCGATCGCAAACATATTGCTCCAGAGACATATGGAAGCCTATTTGTTCCATAAAACTCAAGAGCGAATATTAACCCCAAAATTACTCTTGTCAATGCCGAAATGCGATTGTGTAGTAATCTTCAGTATGGCCATAATTACAGTACATAGCAACTCAAGCCTCTGAAAATACAGATAACGGCGGAATGTTTCGGAGATTAGTTTTTCATTTGCTGTTTCCTATAAGCTGATTATTCACGCTAGTCTGAAATAATTAACCAATTTGGTTTGCCTGCTTCAGTGCCAGGTTGCCATTATCATTTATAAAATTAAATATTGTAATAAGTATTGTAACAAGCCATCTTAACATCTAAACAGCCTGACTGCTGAACTAGGCAGAACTCTCCAAGTGTGTAAAAAAATAAACGAACCAGCAATTCCCCCCATCCTTGTTTTGCTGCCTTGATTCTGCTCTATCAGATAATATTCTGGTCTCCCGGAAGTCTCCATTAAACAAAGAAAGAATTTTTTACATGAATCACAACATAGCATCCATGATATAAAATTAGATTTTGATACAATTAACTGGCAGTAGATTATATGACATGCTCTGACTGAACTCACCTTGTACAGAGGTGTACATCAGATGTGTCATTGGATTTTCGGTGGTTTGTTACCATAAACCTATATTGGCCAGGTACACCACCAAACTGAGACCCTTAACAGGAAGATTTGGAATAATTAATAACTAGGAGCAGAATAGCTTTTGCTTTTCAATGTTTTTAATAGGTGAAGGTGTTTGTTCGGAGTGATTCCTCAGAATACTTTGCACAACCCAGGTGTTGTAATAGTTTAGCCGTATTTCACCCCATCAAACTGTAGGTTAACGTCATGGAGTGATTTTTGTGTGTGCTTAGAATATGGAGCCTAACCATGGATGACAGAGCTTTAATATTCAAAACTAATTTTGTTTGATTCTGTATAGAACTCAGCATATATATTGGCCAGGTCAACACCAGGAAAAAAGTGAGAGAGGACCTTTTAGAGTTGTAGGCTGGGCTATAACTACCAGCTCTGGCTGCAGATGGGAGACCCTGACAAGCAGGTATCTCCGGGAAGGCAGCTGGTGGCTCAGGCCTTGCAGGATGGCAATCCCTTGATGAACGATTTGGGGAAAACAGCTCTTTTTCCTTTGTTTTCCTCAGAGGGGAGAACTGGTGTAGTGATTTATAGTGTTGGAGATTTCTGTTTATATCTTGTCCGAAGGCTACAATTTTTAAATTAAATTAAAGCAATAGCTCTTTGCTGTCATTTAGAAGTGTTTCAGTAGTGCTATTTATTTTTATAGTGTCTTGTGACATCCTGTGGGGATCACAGCACAGTGAATACATAATGAGGCAACCTCACGCCAAGAGATAATTACCAGTGGAAAAAAGATGGGGAAAAGTGTTTATTGAAATGCTCCAGAATAGCCACATGTTCTAGAATACCCACGGGCTTAGTGCTACTTGAGACTGTGTGAGAATTTTTTCTGTTGTGCGAACAAGTTTCTTCCTTACTTGGCACTAGCAAAGCAACACGTAAACATTTGAGGCCACACGGGCACTCACATCTCACCTGTGCTTGTTAGCGATGTGCACTTTTAGGGAATTATTTGTGTCACTTGAGCGGATAAATACGTGACTCTATTTACAAATCTAGCTAGTTTCCGTGGAGAATTTAGCCCAGCCCCTTGTAGAACGAGGCCATCTGATCGCTCAGTGATTGCGGTTCTGCAAGTGGGAGTAAACTCAGGACGTGTGTGTTGCTATGCAGAAAACTCATGTATCTGCTGCCAGTTGAGCACCAGGAGTGCAAGGCCTGAGACAGAACGGCCGGGCGGTGACCTGGTGTCAGGACGTGTCGGTTTTCACAACAGTTACACCGGGGTGCGCACACACAGCGCTGCTCGGCGCGCCGGCTGCACCGCGCGGGGCTCCGGGGCCCTTGGCGTTACCGGCTCCTCCCGGCAGACCCGCAGC
This sequence comes from Pampusana beccarii, assembly GCA_013399365.1. Lineage (NCBI taxonomy): Eukaryota > Metazoa > Chordata > Aves > Columbiformes > Columbidae > Pampusana > Pampusana beccarii. The sequence goes on from VWYH01005921.1 coordinate 144,981, forward strand.
GACCGCTCGGTGGGCGGCAGGGGCGGGGCCCCCGCGGCCTACAGCTCCCGTCGGGCCCGGCCGCTTCCGGCGCGCCGTGACGCGGCGGTGCCGCCNCGCCTACTATTCCACCAAGGAGCCGGCAAGCCGCTCCCGTGCGCCCCGGCGCGCAGCGCGGCCGCTCACCACCGACCGGCGGCGGACACCGACCGGCCGCCGCAGCGGGACCGGGCGAGGCGCAGGGGGCTCCAGCACCGCAAGTTGGGCCGAGGGCGACTCTGGCTGAGCCCCCGCTCCCCAGCCCGCCAGGCCACTTCAGCACCACCGCGGTCCGCACCGCCGCCGCGCCCGCGCTCGGCCCCGCGGAGGCGGTGGGGGCCCGGTGCGGGCAGGCCGCGGGAAGGGCTGGTCCCGGTGCGGAGGGCCGGAGGGTGGCGGGCGGGTCCCGCCGGATGCGGGTCGGTCCTGCGGCCCCGGCCGCAGCAACAGTTGTCGCGGCCTCGGCCGCGCAGCCCCGGGGCCGCTCCCGTTGTTCCCGCTGTTGGCGGGGCCGCTGTCTCCCGGGGCTGTGCGATCAAAGGCGTGTGCGGGGCTGCATCGGGACCGAGCCCTGCGCGAAATCCCCGGTGTTGCACCGGCCGCGTTACGGAATGATCCGTTTTTCTCGCTCTTTCGTTACCGGTCTTTCCATGTTGGGATGCGAGATGTACGTTTGCAGAAAGCAGAAGCGGGCCTGGGCTGCTTAAACTGAGTGTGGCTCCTGCTGAGCTGCGCGGTGACACTGGCTGAGCCGCTCCGGGCAGAGGTTCACTGCTTCCTTGTAAATGTGCCCGTGTGTTCACATACATGTAGCTCACGTTTTGGAGATGGAGTGGTTCTGATCAAGCTCCATAGTGGACTAGGGTTAAAACCTCCTTAGTGACGGTAGAGGAACCTCCTTGACAAAAGCTGAGTTCAGTTATAAATTTGCTGGTGAAAATGGGTTTCTAAAGCTCAACTAGCTTCTTTTAATGATAATGAGATGTGATATATCAAAACCGACCGCGGTGGCTTATATTTCTGCAAGATTTGTCAGTCTTAAAATACTTGGTGCTCAATTAAACACAAGCACAATTTCCAGGTTGTTCACTGAGATATTGCTGAGTTGAAATCTCAGTCTGACAAGACTTGAGATTTATGGTTAGCTACTTGTCATTGTGGTCACTTCTAAAATAAAATGAAGGACACTTGGGATGAAGGGATAAACTGCAGTGGATGCTGCAAGTATTTAGGATGCCAAAACTAGTGCTGGCTTTGAAGAGTAACACTAAGAGGATGAGTAGACTCTTCATCGGAAGGAAATTGCTTTACAGATGGGGTGGAATAATGAGTGACGTTTTTATGTTACCCAAATGCCGTAACCTCTTCAGACATTTTATTGTGCTGAACTTGATGCACAGGGAAAAACAAACAAAAAAACAAACTAAAACAAAAAAAACCCAAACCAAACGACAACAATTTTTTATTTAGGCAGATGTGGTTGACTAAAAGAGGTATGGCTGGCATTTCTAATGCTTTGAGAACAGATTTTCTGCATTTCAAAAAAAAAGTTCTGAAGAATTAGAATGGCACATTCCTTTTCTTTCTGCAACTGTTTTCAAAATGCCGCAACGGTAACACCAGCTAATCAAGGCCTGAGTAGCATTTTACCTAAAAAGGTATTTTGTTGTACCTGTGGTAGAATAAAAGGCTTAATAAACATTAATAAATACTCCATAGTTAAAAAAAATGCCTACATCAGTACTGTATTAAAGATAAATTACCTCTTTACACTTAAAAAGAGAGAGCTAACATAAATGGGTGCATCTATCTTCCAACCATGTTCTTTGTTTCCTGAACTGCTTAGCCCCTTGATGTTTTTTTTTCACACTGATTCACTTTGAAGTCTTGAGAATTGTGAATATGATGCTGGTTTTTCTTACCTTATTCAGTAAATGCATTATTTGCTCTTATTTCCTTCCTTTATGTTTGGTTTCACAAGGGTTGTCTTATCACCACTGTTCAACTTGAAAAAAAGTTACTAATAATTGGGGCATACTTCTGGTTCCATAGGTAGTGTTTGTGATTTCACAGTTATGTTTACCTCCTTATAATTTGTTTCTTCCAGTCCCTTTTATTTTTTAGCAACGGACCTACAAGGAGGAAAGTTGACAATGCAGGAAATAGTGAAACGGTCCATGAAGTCCTTACATACGCTTAAATAAAAATACTTGTTTTTTTCAGTCTTCGTCCCATATTGCTTGTATCACTTTTGGGTTAATCACGTAGATCTAATCTGTTCCTGAAGCCGCACCCGTGCACACTGTGAGCGTATGCTGGCTGCTCAGTGCTAGTTGGTTTTACAGTGGTAACCCGTACATCTGGTGAGCTCAGGGGCATTCATTCCGCTTTCAAAACTCTGCGTTTCCTCGCTGGCCGGTAGAGCACAGCCAGCTCTGGTCCCCAGCGGGCCCGCCTGCCAGCTTTAGTTTTAAGGTCTCCAGATTAGCGTTCCTAATTGAGCACGGCGAGTCTTCCCCAAGGGTTAGCTGCCAGGCTGGTTTGTTTACATGTTCTCCAAAAAGTGTGTTCTGCAATATGGTGGTACTTTCTGTTACCATCTCTGTTGGATTCACGCTGGCTGCAGTTAGCACGCGTGGTATTGCGTGCCCGCAGTGGTGCCCTCTGGGCTGTCTCCCAGCAAGATTGGAGTTGGTTTCGCTGTAGCAGTGCTTGAGATGTGTTGATGTTAAATTTTATTGTTTACTCTTTTGTATGTAAATGCTGTGTGTGAGTGAGGTGAGTCGGAGTGTTTTCTTAACTACGTGGGGTTAAACTCGTTTCAACTTTTTTTCTTAGATTCTACATCCAGAAGTTAAAGCAAACTTTGTTGCCGTGGCAAAAGGCACCCTGTATCATGTCTATACACAAAATATCTTTCTTATAATTTCCCATTTCTGTTGTTGTTTATTAGTTTAACCAGAGTAAACCACAACACATCGGTTAGCAAAGCAATAGAAACACTTTCCAGAAGGGGAAAAAGAAAGTAGGAGGGGGATATGGAAATACTGCTTTACTATAGAATATTTGTTTTACTTAGCCTTCATGGTCGCATTATAGGAGTGAGTCAATAATGACTTGTGGTTACTTTGTCATCTTGCACGATACGCGTGTGTTGTACTTTGCAGATTCCCGTCTCTTCTGCTTTCATGCAAAACTGGAAGTTTGCAAATGGTCTCTTGACTTCTCTCTTTGAGACTTTGGCTGTGCTATAATGGTGGCTGTATCCATTCAGACAGTAAAGTCTTCCAGCCCTGTGGCCAACAGCTGCATGAGAAGCAGGATAAACATGAAGTGCATGTGTATTTATAATTTTATCAGACTTCTAAAAATTCTTTTTGGGCAAGTCTTGGCTCAAGAATCTTTCTGTCTTTATCTTGACTACTTGGCATAACTAATACCTTCAGCAAACTTTGCTACCTGTTATGAGCAGTAAACCAGCAATCTTTCTCTGGTGATCCTTTAGGTTGTTGTAAGTGATGTGTTTCCAATCTGCAGAAACACATGTTGGCCTTCAGCTCTGTTGGCTCCATAGCTCTGTTTGGAAAATATGTAAAAGGGTTGACAAGTCATAGTAGTTCTGTGGTCCCTAGTGAGGATCAGCTTTTCACTGTTAACGCGGGATAACTTTTTTTACAACGGGAATGTGTTACGTAAGGTTATGTTGCTTGGTTTGCTTCCTGAGTGGAAACTTCTGCTTCTGCACAGTTCTACATGGAAAGTGAAATGCAGTTGAGTCAGCTCATTTTCACACTTCGGCAGCTCCTGAAGCAAAACTTATCTTGGAGTATCTCATGTGCATTTTGCTAGTAGTTTTAGTGAGGTGCACGAGAATAAGAAGCATTAATTTAGCAGTCGAAGTATCTTAACTTGCTGTTCAAGTAGTGCTGTCTGGTAAAACTGGATTTGGTTTATCATTCCAAATAATAAGATTTATTCTTTGCATGCCTTTCAAGTTTTTGTTTAAACTGGTCTCTATGAGAGTAAATCATATCTTTTGGCTGACAGCATTTCTGACTTAGTACAAAGGCTCGCTGACTCTGAAACAAAATTTGTCATATTTATTTTTTTTAATCCAAGATGATATCAGCATTTGGCAGGAAGTTGCCCACACGAGATAGTACTGGATCGGAGAGTTGAAACAATTTGTTGATTTTACAGAAGTAACTTTTCCTTAGCCTACAGCTTGCAAAATAGGACACTGCTCTGGCAATCAAACACATGTGTGCTGACCTCTGAACACTTTGATGAAAGTCCTTTGACAAGCAAAATTATCAGCTTCCCTTTTGCAGTGAAATTTCCATGTCTGTAATGTGTCATGGAAATTGTTGTAGCGCACTCAAGTCGAATTATGCCCCACTGAATATTTCTTCTCCTCTTCCCCATGGCTACTTGTCTGACAGACAAAAGATGGGTTGTTGTTTTGTTGGGTTTTCTTGCACCCTCCCATTAAGCTTCCCTATTCACAATGCTCATTCAATCAGTTTCTCTTGGACTTCTCCAGATGGTAGGAGCTGTAGAAGAAGCAAACATCAGAGATACGTGAACAAAGCGGGGGAAGAAGGAGAGAGGAGTTGTCAGTAGTACTTTATTAATGGTTATTATAATGAACAAATTGCAAGTAAGACTTTGAAGTGACTGGGACCAGTTTGTCTCAGGTGGCACCGTTATTCACATCTACAGACCGGAAACGTATGTGCAAGGATGTGGGACTTGGGCATCTCAGTGCGAGAAGGTCAAGGGTTTGCGTGGGAATAGGGGCAGACAGTACTGTGGAGGTGAATATGGAACTGGAAGAATGATTTGGTTTTCAAGGTATGTGATGGGTGGTCAGCAAGATATTATTCTGATGTTGATCAGAAAGTGTCATAGTTGGAGACATCATAGGTTAAAAGCATTAAAGTTTGTGTCTCGTGTAACCTTAAATTTGATACTAACACCAGGCAGGTAACAAAAGACACCTTAGACTTTGATTTTCATCTGCTGACGGGGTTGTGTTACCCTGCTGTATTCTGCAACAGGCCAATAGGCAAGCGAAATTGTTTGGCTTCTATTAAAAATGCTGTTGTAGCTTTCTCGCTGCATGTTAATCCGAACCAGCGTGACAGATGTCCAACTGTTCTGTGCCTGTTCCTAACTGGCAGATGGAGCTCTGTCTCGGTTGTATGTTACCTGGTTATCTGAGTGACAGGAGGGCGGCTTAGAGCTGCTTTTCTGACTTGGTTTGAATGCAAAGTCAAGAAAACAGGCTGACATTGAATGTAGGAGCAAATGTATCGATTGATTGATTACAGGCTTTGAGAGAGGTATTGAAGACACATAGCTTTTGTTTGGGAAATTTTAATTTACTTTTTTGGAAGGATTTCCTAGTCCTTCTGCAACAGGGCATCCTTTTATTAGAAACAGATCTGGAACTGACTTCAGAGTTGAACTGAAATTCATAAGAGGTGATGAAGAATCCATGCAGTATTTACAGTGGTGCTTTCTTTCGTGTTTTGTGATATAAATTGTTTGTTTGTAATTCAAGGGATATTATATAGCTTTTTGTCTTTAGTCAGATGTTATGGTGGCTACAGTGTCCAGTCCATCAAGCTGGCTGTAGATGTATAAAATAGATCTGATCCTTTTCTCACGCAGATGGACTATGGATAATAATAACTTCGACAGAGTTGCACTTTGTAAGACTGTTGTACAAGCAGAGTTGGTCCAGAGGTTTTTAGCTGCAACTCGGAACTAAAGTTGGCAACTTCCTGTCCCTACAGGGCTTGCGCTGGGACGTAATTTGGCACCTCTCAGAGGGTTTTTGACCATTAATTGCATGTAAGTTTAATCTCGTGGTGTATAGTAAGCTCTCCTCTTACATGTAAGCTATCAGGCTTTTAGATTGCATGTAGTTTTAAAGACAACTAAAGTACAGCATGTTTCAGAAGATTTTTCTTCTGCTAAGGAGAGCAAACAGTTGACCCAATTTAAGATGATCTGTATTAGTTTTGCCGTTGCTGTACAAACTCTACTGGTTTGGGCACCAGAGGAAGACAAACTGGTGCTGGGTGTCAGTGACGTTCTCTTGTATGTATTCCAATGTCTGAGAGCAGACTGGTCACTAATAGGAGTCTGGCATCAAATTTGGAACTTGGGAAGAACAGGCTGAGTTTAAGAAATTGGGCAGAGCTAAACTGGCTGCCATCCAGGGAACACATACCCTGCGCCCCCGCACCCCGACTGCCCCCAGCAAAACCCCGCTTTCTGTCATCTGCCAGAGAGAAAGAGCTTCGCTTTACTGAAACAGAATGTCTTGTCTGTGTGGTGTGACTTCTGATGGGATTGAAGATGAAGGTGTCTGTGTCAGCCCAGGCATGGGAGGAAGGAGGAAGATGAGTAAGAGTAACTGCGGGGCGGGAGAACTTCTCTGGCTGAGCAGGAGTGACTAAGAGGAGCATTGAGAATGTGCCATGCAGAAGGTAACAATGGTGTTCCCAAAGCCTGTTGAGAGTGCCATCTTTAAATAACTTCAGTGACTTCAAACCTTCTGCTTTGACTTTTGGTCTGGTTTTGCTGCCACACTAAGTACTTTACACACTTGCTTCTGAAACACGGCCATATTTCAGACTGTAACTGAAATTCCTAGATTAGATGGTTTATCTTAATAAAGATAGTTCTTACTGGATGAGACATTTTGATCTTCATAGATAACCAGAATCCTTTTGGCTGGAGCACCGGTTACAAAGCTAAGAACCATCTTACTGCCATTGTTGACGTGTGGGGGTTTTTTGGTACTTTTCTCTCTGTTTCTGTTGCTGCTAATACTCATATTCTATGTACTTTCCCTTCCAGTTTTAGCCGGTCTGTGCCCTCTGAAGTCTCATCTCTTTAATGAGTGGGGTGTTCCTGCATTCCTATAAAAGTTTCAAAAATTTCACCACTGCTCATCTTTTAAAATTGCGTGTATCTCTACAGTGCTTGTGGTTTATTTGTACCTGCTCTAACATTAACCAATTCAACTTTTTTTTTTTTTCCTCTGCCTCTAACCTTACCTTGTTATCCCCGAATCTCTCACAGAGATGCTTGGCAGTGCGAATTATTGGGCTGTCACCGTGTTTAACTGTGCACGCCGACCGTTCCCATCAGGTCTTCCATGTCTTTCTTAAATCTGCAGCCGACAGGACGTGTGTGCAGTGCCTGTCGTACGTACCCTCGGAACAGAAGACACCAAGTACATTGGTTCTACTGTTTAAGGGGTTTTTATCTCTTAAGTGTGTGCGCTTGCTTTTCATGTAGCAGCTCTTCTGTTTTAAACAGACAGTGATACGGCCCCCAAAAGGCTTTATTTGTTTACTTTGGATAACGGGTTCAGTACAAATATCCAGATCAAAAAGCTTTTTTAAAAAGAAGAGGCGTCTCCATTTCTTGCTCGACAGTCATATAGGTTCATCTGGATCAAAAATTATTGAGCAAAATGAAACTTAACCTTTTTGGCCTTTTCTCATCATTGCAACTGGAGTATATGAATAGTGAACAATGAACTTTAAATCTTGGTGGCAAGGATAGTATCTGTTACATAGGACTTTTTTAATCAGGAGGGTTTTTTACCTTTTTATGACCTACTTGTGGGCCACCTTTTGGTGTGTAGTAACTGGCTGGTTAAACAGAGCAAGTGTTCTACTACTCAGAGAGGAGGGCTGTGACTGTGTGTGCCTGTCCCCTGGGTTACGCCATCAGTTGTCATTAGAGATGACGGTAAACTGAATTATGCAACTCTCCTGGAAAAAAAAACCTGAAAAACATGTAAACTAACCAGATCAAAAGAAGGAAGGATTTGGTCGTGACTCTTCAGTGGCAGCACCTCCCCTAGACCAACTAACTGTGAAACTGTAGCTTCAACTCAAGTCCGTTGGCCGATTTTAACATTTGCTGCTCTCCAGTTGCACCCTGGCTTGAGTGGAATATGTTCTCAAGTTAGTGCATTCCTCCTAGAGACAGTCAGTCTATAAATAATCCTTAAAATAAACAAATTTTGCTGTCTGTATCAGCAGTGCAATTTTAATCTGTTTCAAAATTATTTTAGGTGAAACCAAGTTATCACCAAGTGTAGTTTGTTTTACATTTGAAATAGAATGAGAGGTAGACACAGGTGAATTTCTGTGCACTTCCACAGAGCTGTAGGACATGGGTTGTAAACTCTAAAAGATGTTCTGCACAGACCCAGCCCTTTTAAAGCTGGGCCGTTGTGACAGTTGGTAATTCTACTCATGTCAAGCAGTAATAAGTTTCTACTATTGCGGTGTTTCGTGGTCTCTGAATTTGGATCGAGTATTTTTGGTGCCTAAATCATGCCGTTCAAAGGCTGCTCAAAGCATTCTGTAAATCCTGAATTCAAACTGCAGAGAAGAGAATTTCGCTTTGCAGGATCGTGGGGTGCCCCAGGGCAGCTCTGCGGTGCCCGGTTGTGGTGGCAGAGCTCGGAGGAGCGCCGGCTTCACATCTTAGTGTGATCATCAAATTACACCATAGGTTATTGAGCTGTCAAAACCCTGCATGTTTCAAAGTGTAGGTTGGTCTGATTCTGATGACAATAAGTTGCATGCTGCTTCCCTTGTTCTCTTTTAGATAGAAGGTGGTGTATACCCAAGGCAGCTCAGCGCGGTGGCTGTGCCGTAGCTGAGACACAAGCTGAAGGAAGCGGCCCTTGGCTTTTAGCTTTATGAGCATCGGTCTGATCTCGGTACGAAGTTTCAAGGTCTCTATGAGCAGCAAACTGCCTTGTGTTAAATATACACGGCACCCACGTTCTTTCTCGCCTTACCTACTGCAGCCATCTGTATGTATTTATTTTGCCAGTGTCATGTGTTTAGACTTTAAGAACCTTACCGTATTAATCACTTTCAAGGTGCAAGACACAGCTCTGGGTATCATTGTGTAGGATGCCAGTATTAGACTCTTTGTGTGGGTGAAGACTAAGGTGAAGAATGGGCAGCTAAGCTGAAGGAGCCTGTCCAGCCCACTCTGAATTTAGCTGTGTTTTGTGGATTCTTGTGCACTACCTATAAGGAATAGAATGCAGCTGTGTCCCTTTAATTTGTGAAAGGATGAAAAAATTAACTGGCTGCACTTGTGTATAATTCTGAAATAAATTAATCTTACAACTTTCAAAAAATGTTGACCTTCACCCTGTCGTGTTGTTCCATGTTAACCTGCTGTATTTTTGAATGGTTGCAATAAAAGACTACTGCATCTTTAATTTACGCAGTGATACAAGACGTTGCTGAGATAATCTGAAAATGCCTTGCAGATGTTACTGGGGACTAAAGCCAAACGTTCAAGTTCAAAATGATTAGACTTTGCTCTTTTGCGTGAGGCTGTATGACAAACTGGTATGTTGCAAGTGTTCCCCACCCTGCCTTTTATACTTATCTTGTTTCCTACTTGGTCATTTCTTACATTTACTGAAATCTTTCACAAAAGATCTAATTTTAAAGCAGATTTCTGAGGCTTCATTTATCTGCCTTTGTAGACTGAGACAGTATACTCAAGTAGCACAATAAAATATTCCCTTAAAAATACCGTTTAAAAAAATAGTTGTGTATTAAATCCAAATCCTGCAATGCCTACTGCTGAGAAAAAAAAAAAAAATTAAAAATCCCTGGGTAAGCTTGTGGGGAAAATCTAGAGGAACAAATTTATGTCCCTCAGCTGTGGGGTGCATGTGGAAAAGAGCAGGTTTCTGAGGAGCGGTGTCCTGCTTGGAGTCTGCGTGGAAGGCGCCGAAACCCTTCAGCTGTGTTGACGTGTGTCCACACAAAGCTCCTGTGTGTGATCGGTGCCGATACCCTGTCTGTCATCTTGCGGTGAGCGAGGTGTGCGCGAGTGCTTCAGCGTCCTGCGGTACCCACCGCTCCCAGCTCTTCAGAGCGTAATGGGAAGCAAATGTGCTGGCAGCAGGTGGTTCTGAGGCCCGTCCTGCTGCACGTCTCGGAGGTGACAGGCTGTGACAGCCCTCAGATGCAGACCTGTCCTTGGGAGGATGGGCAGAACCGTCCCCGCTGTCACAGCTCTGCAGAGGTCCTGCTGCTCCCTGGTCCCGATGGGCCTCTGTGCACCTCGGTCCTTGCTGTTCATGAGCAGCAAAGCCCATAGGGAGGAGTATTTCCGAGTAATTCTCTCTCAGAGTTCAACAAACGGAAGGTGAAGCATATTGATTTTCAGTCGTGGGCCTCTTCTCGCTTCCTTTTTTTGAAGGTAGGTTACAAATCTGCTTGCTCGTTTTTGAGTTGCTTTTAGTTCAGGCTTAACTCTGAGCAACTGCAGGAAAATGTTCTCCATTTGTGTATTGTGAGGACTTTTATATGTTGTGTTTTGCAGAAAAAAAGTTGCAGAATTTTCTCCCTCTCTAGCTCTGCCCATTGAAGAAAAATCAACCCCTCCCTAACCCTACACATAAATACAGTAGGATAGGAAGGGCCAATACTGTGAAGTTGCAGCAAGCCCAGCTTCAAAGTTGTTGCATAAATTCCAGTTGTTCTGATGCTGTGTTGCTCAAAAGTGTAAGGAGACTTTGTACCTTGACTCCTTTCCCTGGCTTGCAATGAGTTCATTTTTATTGTGATCTATGTCTAATGGTGATAAGTGCCACAAAGTTTCTGTTTATCACAGAATCCCATTGGAAAAATCCTTTATTTCCATTTAATTTTACTTCTTCCATTTTTACTTCAAAAGAGTAAGGTAAGATTTAGATAAGTAGGAAGAGAACTTTTTTAAGAGAGTGGGTTTTTTTATTATGTGCAGGTCACATGAAACAGATCTCTTAATTTTTAGTTGATAAACAAGGTCTGACACTGTGGTGCATCTTTTATGTCCTTTGATAGATGAGTCTAAAATGAGACTTTCTAGCAAGCAAGTCAGATATTAATTTTTTCATAGCTGCTTTGCCAATTTTTGATATTTCACCACTTTAAAAAATTCCTTTTGCTTGTATATTTAAAAAAACAAACAACAATAAACCATTTGAAATGCTAGTACACTGAGTAATTATTATTATTATTTAGTAAAGAATTGCTTTGCCAAAGAGAGAGAAATACTGTGGTAGATATACATGCTAGTGTGCGCTATTGGAGATTGACGTTTATTCACATCCTGAAAGGGACTGATTTCCTGGCTGACTTATTGCTACAGCTGCACCAGAAAAATGTTCTTAAATCTAAAGATTCTGTGAGCTTAGTGAAGTGGGAAACCTAGTCAATCAACCTGGGTTCAAATCAACAGGAATTGTCATCTGATCATACAGCTTTCTCATGTAAGGTCCAGCTGCTGCAAACTGATGTTGAGCCACATGAAAAATCAACATACTGGTTAACTGTGTAATACAGTTAAATATTAAGAATTCTGATATGTGCTTGCCAGTGGCTACTAAGTGAGTTTTGATTTTATATATATATAGAGAGAGAGAGAGAGATATGTCTCTATCTATCTCTCTCTATATATATGTATATCTATAACTTTTTGTCTGTTTATTTTCTGTCTTTCACTACTTCTATTCTTGGAGAACACGGCCCTTCCAGTACCTTCTTTCTAAGCAGACTGAAGACCAGAGAAACCTTTACCTTCAGGAGTGTTTGCTGGTGCTGCTGTAGCACTGTGCTTGCTCCAGCCAGAATGCTTTGGTTTGGTTTCCTTGTGCTGTAGCATTTCCTGCAGCAGAAATTTCGTTTGAGAGAAGAAACAAGACAATCTGTAAGTCTGAACAGCGGTACTGTGCGGGGAAAACTTGCAGTGGAGACCCAGCTGGGATTCTGTGGCACTGGAGAACCTGAGACACCGGCTCTGGTGACTGCAGCGTTAAAATCGCTGATGAGGGGAGGACAGAAGAGTAACAGTGGTGCCTTAGGAGTAAGCTACTGTTCTAAAAACTGAAATAGCAAAATGAACTGTTTCAGCATCTCTGCTCAGTTTGTCCTTACATTCCTGTAAGAATTGTGTCAGACTGGTTTTGTTAAGGTTCGTAGTAGAAAACCATTGGTACTGCAGCTGGAAAAGGAACCTCTCAATCTGTACTGCTGGGCGGTTCCATATATTCAGTATTGCAACGTAGCTCTTTGGAACATTTCCCAATGTCTCTAAAATGATTGCATTGCAGCCTAATTATGTGTAAAATCTGCCCAGGTTGGCTGGGATACGAAGGAAGGTGTAACTATGGAATGGTAGAAGAGATGGTAGTGTCAGAGGAGCTTTCAGTGGATGAGATGGAGATGACTGCTTGGCTTAGAGCAAAAGCAGCCTCGGTGAGGCCAGTCTCCTTGGCTACCTGGTGTTGGACAATGGTTATACCCTAGCGGGGGAGTTTTATTAGCTGTGTGTGGTGATACAAGGGAAATATGGCAACCTGCAGATCTCACAGGGTTTGTGTGTAAGTCTTTGTGTGGCATTAATGACACTTTTTTTTTTCTTAGTGTGCAGATTTCCCTGCTCAGTGTATTCTTTGAGAGAGGTTTGTTGGGAGCTATGGCAGAAAATACCCTCAGTAAAGGGATGAGAGGGGATGCATCCCTGGCCTGTAGTTAGCAAGGAACTGAAAAGGATTTTGAACACCAATAAGCCCTGAGCTGCTTTTACCTCATGCTGCAAGGGAAATGGAAGCAATTACAGCGCTGACCAATGTTCAGGCCTCACCTTAGACTTGGTCCGTGCAGGCTGCAAGCTTGTGATACCTACAACAGGTGCTCTTTTATCTGTGTCTAATACGTGCTGACTTGCTGGATGGACCGCGTGTCAGACTTGTGTGGTAACTCCACTTCAGCAGTTAACAGTAATTATCCTGTCAGCCTTTGCCTTCTAAGAATTCATCTGGGTCTGTGTTTTCTGAAAGCTTCTAAAACTTCAGATGAACATGCAAATGTTTCTGGTCTTTTTCTCCCTACTGGAGAGAACAGCATTGCGTATTGCATTTTAAAACTGTGAAAGCTGTGTGATCCTTTGCGGTCAAACTTTCTGATTTGTGAAGTGACTCTTCTTTACTAGACCCAAGTGTCTTTTCAGACTTTTTGTATTAATTGATACAGGAAGCTTTCTGTCCATAATGACTTAGAAATGCTCATTGGAGTGTTTTACGTGGCGCAGTTTAGGTTTATGTGTAAGCAGAAGGTTGCTGCAGGCTGTGAGCGGTGGCAGGAAGCACAGCCGTGTCACCGGGCCGCGATGTCACCAGGCGCAGTGTCACCAGGCGCAGTGTCACCGGGCCGGCTCCACCAGCACTCGCCGCTCACCGCTTCCTGTTGCTGAAGCGACAGAACAAAAGAAACTACAGTTTCTAGTTCGTTTTAGCCTCTCAAAAGTTGCAGTTGCATTTGTTAAACTTCTTAGTATAACAGAGGTATTTATGGCCTTCCCCTTCCCCTTTATATTTTTCTGTTAGCTTCGAAATTCGTCTCTGAGAATTTTGGTGAAGTTCCTATGAGAAGCCTCAAGTTCCGAGAAGATATCTTTTGTGCGGATCCTGAGTTTTAGAAGTGATCTAAGGGGCGGTTGTATAAATAATTTTGGCGCTGTGAGGGAAACGACAAGGCCCAAGGGCCCAGGCTGTGCACACAGATAGGAACTGCAGCGTGAACTTGGTTTTTGGGCCATCCCCACAGGAGCTGTTGCTGTTTGTGCCCGTGTCTCAGCGTCAGTACCTGGCAGTACACACAGACTCCTCTTTAAACCACAGCAGCTTCTGAACCTGGTTCTCCTCATAATTGTTATACTTAATTCTAAGACTTCAAGCCTAGACACTAAAAGAACTTTCTAAACTGAATTAATTTGTTGTTGTCCATGATACAATACCCATTCCCGAAAAAAAAACCACCTGTGTTTGTGCTTTTATAACTGTTTTAGCCAAAAGAAAATCCATTGAGAGCAAAGGTCATTTGTTTTCAGACCTGAGTACAATTACCTGTGATTTCAGCTAGTGTTGCATCTAGTTAGGAAAAAAAAAAACAGCTTTACAAGGGAGATGCAAAATCTTATGAAATGTAGAATGGAAATACTTCCCAAACTTCTGTTGCATATAATAAGGATTTTTTTTAAAATACACATCAGTCTTATGTCATTTTTAGAAGAATGTGAATTAATGACAATATCTTTTTGTCTGTAAATGTACTAGTGAAGCTTGGGAAAATGCAATTGTAGCAGTAGTTACAGCATTTTAAATTAATGCAATTAATTTAATACGCTGTTAAAAGTGCTGATGTGATATTTCTGCTCATAATTTGTTTTCTAACTAATGGGCTAAACTACATATCCATAGCACATCACAATTAAGTGGCTGAAACTTGGTGTTTTCAGTATATTAAAATATTAATATCTCATGTGAGAAGAATGAAAGTCAAATAGTTAATGAATTACTATGTTTCATATCCAAATGCTACTGTAGTGTACTAAAAAAATCCCTTAGCTTCCTGTTTAAGTGATGGATGAATTCTTACAGCTATAAACAGCATTTTCCCAATTAAGATACTCTTGGTAATTTTCATTTAAATTACATCTGAGGAAAGAAGAAATGAAATAAATAGTAATAAAATAACCTACCCCACCCCCCAAATCCTTTACAAACTGTGACTGTATATTAAATAACTATTTAAGATTCAGTGAGGAAAAAATGGGCTATTTGTTTCAAAACAGATTAATTGGGGGGTAAATGAGGGTGTCTGGGATGATTCAAGAATCCAGCAGTCACATAGTGGGGCTTTAACAGTCTCAGTTTGAGCTGTATTAAAGTATAGATTAAAATAGGATGTGAAAGTGAAAATAGTACAGGGTATGGGCTACTCTATTTGGAAATTTTGGCTTTGATTTTTAGATCCATTTGATCCGTCTAAACCTTATGAGTCCCATGTGTGAGCTACTTCAGCCACCTTCAGTAACTATCTGCATAGTTTTTATCTCCTGTGGTGCTTTACCTTTAGCTCTGATGTCCAAACAGATTGCATTAAACATCTCTTTTCAAGAGGAGATGCTGGTTTTAAAAAGGAACTAGGCGGTCATAGTAAGTATTTTATCCTCAGATCCAGCAGAGGTTCTAGGGAATTGATTTGGACTTCAGGGGCTAGTACAAAGTTGAGAAAAATATACATTTGAACTAGCGATCTTCTCAGTGTAAAATGGAATAATTTGAGGATTAAACCTTCCTCACATAATCTTGACAATGTCTAGTAGTGAGTCTGAGTTTGGTCAGTTTTCATTGTGCAGAATATTTTATCCTTGACTTGTTGGATGCAGCTGAAAACCTTTGTGCATCCTCAGCACTTCCTAGTGTTTGGAAGAAATGACAACTTCAGAATAATTCTTTTGCCTAAGTTTGCTCTTACCAAATTGTCAAAAGGAAACAGAACACTTCCTTTTCATTTATTGCAAAACTTAGACTATCTCTTTCTCTGACAGGAATTGACTTCAAGATCAGAACAATAGAATTAGATGGGAAGAAAATCAAGCTACAAATATGGTAAGTATTCAAAAATAATTTAAGTTTTCAGTGAGTATTTTGAGCAGAAATACTTCATAGGTTTTGAGCCTGGGTGTACCAGAAGTTTCATACGTTCTGTTCATTGACTGTCTGTGAGTTTGTGCTTTCTTCTGGCTTGTTTTTGAAATGGTTCTGCTTCAGCAGCACAGGAAACAGCATGTTCACGTGTGAATGTTACAGCAATTTCCCGTTTTGTCAAAAGCTGGCCCCTTAAATGCACTTCTAGCTATTCCGTGTGGAAGAGGAGTATTGTCTCCATAGCAGTAAACTAAAATACGTGACCTCATAAAATGTAATCTTCTCGGGTACTTTGATACCCAGAGGCACAGGTGAGTGATAATCTTCCCGTTCCTTGCATGGTGGGTTAGCAGAGATAGCAGCAGAGGAGTATTCATGGAGTAGCATTGTTAACACATGCCAAACTCTTAAAATGCTGCTGGTGAATGTAGGGCTTTTGCCGATTTCTCAGGTTCTAGCAAAGGTAGTTGTGACACCTGCATGCGAGCCAGAATTCTTGTGACTAAGGAAGTGCCAGAAGTGGTTGGTACGAATTTTCTGTCTGTAATGCCAGGCGAAAGGTGGGGTTTTGGGGGCCTTTGGGGTCCAGCTCCCCATAGGTATGACGAGTAGCCAAACACTTTGGTCCTCTTCTTCACTCACAGACGAATACTGCTTTGAAGTCACCTAGGATAAAATATCAGCACACTAAGGTATAGTGGCTGATTTTTAATAGCTAACTGTATGTGAAAATGCACTATCCTGAAATACTTTACTGGCGCATGTTTTAATTTTTGTTTAATGCATCAGAGCTCCCTTTTTAATTACTCGAGGGAAGGCTGTGTAGTGCTGAGTTTTATTGCTTGCATGAGAGTTTAAATGCTTTTGTGCCATATTTATGGTGCTGCTGTAAGCACTAATCTAAGAAAGATAGCTTGGGAGTGAGGGAGATGTTGAGGGCTGAAGAAACTTGCGCAAACAGCTTCTAAATGGTATTTTTTTCTTAACGAGTGAGTATCAGTATGTTGTTACTCTGTGTAAAAAGATATCTCTAAGTACAGAAGAGTGTGAAGATCACTTCCAACTTGTTTTCCCTGAATTTTAGGGATACAGCAGGCCAGGAGAGGTTCCGCACAATCACAACAGCTTACTACAGAGGAGCCATGGTGAGTGCTCTTACTTCAAAATAATTAGGCACAACTAGTGTAACTGGTTTGCTTTTATTAAGGTTATATCATGTAAGTCTTCAGTTGGAGGACTGGATAATTGTGGTTTGCAATGAGGGGAATAAAGTTTGTGGTTTGGTTGGGTTTTTTTGTTTTATGTGTGTTGTTTGGGTATTTTTTTCATTTTTTTTAAACCTGCTGGTACTTTGTCTAGTCCTGTTTTTGTGATGAAACTTCAAGCTCTATTGTATTTTTTAATGTAATTAAATTTTTGCAGGTTATAATAAGCTACGTTGCCAGGCTTTCATTAGACACCTTTTTTAATGCAGTCAACCCCTTTAAACACCTGAAGTGTCTGAAAAGTAGTTAATGAATGATTTTAATGTTAAAAATGTATTTCCCTGAGTTGCCTTTCCTTCAGCTGGTAGGAAATGCAAAATCTAGCCTAGAAATACAATCACCTACAAAAGCTACTGTTACTTCTTCCATTAAGAATGACATGAAGTGAAATAACCGACTTAGAGCCTGCACTGTTTGTGATACAACTGCTTGTAATGGTTCTTAATGCTGTGATTGGAGATACTTTATGCTGGGACACTTGATCTCAACTTGCTGATTACTACATGTTGCTGTCGCCTTGTACGAACAGATCTGTTCCGTTCGTAGTCTGGCCATGGGTCCAAATAACTCCACTGTTAGGGAATCAGGTGGGGAGAAATACTGATGGTCGTGGCTCTATGTTAGAGCTTTTAGCACTTAAAAAGGTTTTGGCAGCGACATGGTCTCCTCCCCATCTCCCAGTCCATGGCCAAGGACTTTTCTTTGTCCTACAAGGAATGATTGGGAAGGCAATAAAGAACCGAGGTGAACCTGGCCATCTTAATGCAGCTGCTGCGTGGTTTCCCATGCTGTGCTAATTGTTGGGAGCCCAGGCTGGCGTACGAACAGAACTGTCTGAAGGAGCTAAAGCTTCTTGGAGAGCACCGAGCATCAGCTTTGCTGGGAGCAGCTCTGGCCCCAGCAGGCTGGCTCTCAGGTTTGGCATCTGTGACTGCTTACAGCTGCTGCTTTTAAACCTGACTTTAACAACAGTCCTGGTTGCTGCTGTATTAGAGCTTCTGAATTTTTCCTAATTATAAGCTAATAATTTAAAACTTCATATAGGTAACGTATTCGACCTCTAACGGTGGCAAGGGGTATTAAACAGTAATATTTTGGGTAAATTCTCAGCAGCGGCATAACGCTTTGAGAAAGGATTGTTTGTAGGTGCATAAGTCATATGTTGAATTTCTTGCAAGTGTAATCAAACCAACAGCATACATCAAAAGTCATCCAATAGTGCTACCTCATCTAACTAGATTTTCTTGATTTTATTTAGGGAATTATGCTGGTGTATGACATCACAAATGAAAAGTCTTTTGACAACATAAAAAACTGGATAAGAAACATAGAGGAGGTAAGTGCTTTGAAAGTACTTCTTATCTGCTTCATCTTATGATTTCCCTGGGACAAATAATAATCAAGTAATTATTAACTTCCATTATAGTAGCCAACATAAATGGGCAAGTCAGACGGTGCAATGGATGCAACAGTGGTTATTAATGGGGAAAGTATTATCTCGTTTATCTAGGGATAGAAAGTAGAAAACTTAAGTTTAAAAAGTAGGCATAAAGTGTTTCAAAACTGCTCTTACTAGATGAGTTTTGTTCTTTTTTGCGTTTGGGTGTGTCTAAGGGATGGCAAGGAGCAAGATCTTAGCGTGTCTGCCTTTCACAGAGATGATGACAGATCTGCCTAATTTCAGTTGCTATTGTGTTGTGTGTTTGATGAGAGATTTTTGCCCTTTTCATTTGATCTTGGGTAAGCTTTCTTCCTGCTGCCTAGTGTGAGTTATTTAATGGGATGTGCTGTCAGGTAGGGAGAGGTCTTTATGAAGTTAGAGGAGAAGCCCTAATCTTAGTGAAGCTGTAGTTAGGTGACAAAATCTTACTACTTCTATTTTTTTTTTTCTTTAAACAAAATCTCTGGGCTTTTCTTTAGTATTGTTCTTTGGCTCTTAAGCCAAATGTCTGTATTAGTGACTGGGCTAGAAAAGTTCTCTTGTTGAAGTTCTCTTGCTGAAGTGATTATTACTTTAAAAGTATTTTATTAATCATTATTTCAAAAATGAAAATAAAATATATCACATAATGATACTCCAACCAAATATTCCAGATGTCCACGCACCACTCTGGTGCGTACCATTACATTTCCAGAATAGCCAAACGCCTGTACCTGTGCACAACCTGGTACAGAGCTCATGGTGCTGTATTTGATCTGTAAGAATACTCGAGTAAACTTAATCTAGGAGTATTTATTTCAACATATTTTTAAAATTTAAATGTTAAATTGCCTGTTTCAAAAATAATTCTCTTTCTCAGTAATGCCTTCAGGTCAGATAACTTTTTAAAAATAGAACATTCATTTGTGGATGAGTTTGACACATAAGTTTCTTTTACATAATTATGCACTTTGTTTCTGAGAGGTTGCTTTTTCTTCTTTCAGCATGCCTCTTCAGATGTAGAGAGAATGATCCTGGGTAACAAATGTGATATGAATGAAAAGAGACAAGTATCAAAAGAAAAAGGGGAGAAGGTAAGTTTTGGTGATTTGCCTTATTTAGCAGCCTACGTTTCTTAGGATTTTGACTGCTTGATATTTGGTATGTTTTAGGCATATGAGAGATAGGCCTCAAATCTCTTGTTTCAGAACCTTATATATTTTAGGATGCCAGGTTTATAGTTTTTTTGTTGTTTTTCAATAGCACTTGACTGTCTTCAAGTTTGAATAAACTTAATGGTACTGTTGTCTTGAGAGGAAGATCCTGTGAAAAATGTTGACTTTTGTTGCAGCATGAAGTATTCTAAATCTCAGTATAAGGCTTGTGTATAGTTTGATCATGTTGTACTCAATTCACCATGATGGTTACTTACTCTTGTCGTAAGTACTGTTATTAAAGCTTAAGCAATTAGTTGTTCTGCAGAACAAACAAGTAAGAATACTATATAACCGTGCACAGAGCTAAAGTAGTGTAGTTGCTAGTAACACAGCTTATGGGGTGATTGTATGTAGTTATCTGGTCCATAAATCCTTATCAATGAAGATTCTATCTTAATGTTCTTTTAGGTCCTGAATAAGTCTTTTTGTGAGCAAATAATGTCTTTGGTTTTGAATTCACACGAGGATGTAGCCTGTTCTAATATTTTGTCTAGTTGTCCAGTAACTTTAATGTTCTTGCAAGAGAAAAGCAGAAATGAAGCTTGTTTGGGTTTGTTTTTAAAGCTTGCTGCAGCATACAGCATCTATTCTATTATGAACCTATGTGAAACATTCCTTTTACAAAGGAACCCCCGAAACACTGAAAACTTTTAACCTCTCTTCCAGTTAGCAATTGATTACGGAATCAAATTTTTGGAGACAAGTGCAAAATCCAGCATAAACGTGGAAGAGGTAAGAGATGGGTGTTGCGCTCGTGTGCGTTCCTTGAATTCCAGCTGTGGAGGCATGTTACATCATCTGTGGGGCTTTCTGTCCTCATCTGGGACCTGCAGCCTCAGCTGTGCTCCTGGGTCACCAGCCCCGTTGTATTTACAGAGCTACTGTAAAATGCAGCACTTGTTGTTTTCTGGAATTGTTTTTAAAATGGGTGTTAACAGTGGTTTACTATTATTGTAGCAAACAGTTGCTTTAGAGTTCTGTGCCTTGCTACTTAAATTGCAAGTGCTTTTGGAGCGGGAATAGGTGTAATTTTAGAACAATGCTGTGTGCAGGAAATTGGATTAAAGGTTCTTTACTTTCAGAAAAACATGCTACTGTGTCAAGGAGCCTTCAGATTATTACTAAGTATGTGCTGTGCAGGTGAGATGTATTTTAACCTGGAACATCAGCACAGGCTGTCGTAAGCTGATGGTAGAGGAGGAAGAAGGCTTACAATACTCTATAGACTTGAAATCTGGTTTTATGCAAATAGATACTGTGCTAAAAATACAATATTTCTATTTATGAGAGCGTAAGGAAGTAGAATTGGAAGGGAGAGTGGCTCAGTTCCAGTCTGTCATACCATGAATCACTCTGATCATCTCAGGTAGGGTGGAAAAGCATGGACAAGAAAATAATGTGATATCAAAAGGCAGTTACATTAAGATGTATTCATTCATATACGGCAGATTTATTCTTAAATGTTGTTCCTATATCTAATAATCCAAAAGCCTTTCCATGTGTATTGATGGCATACCTTTTAAAAGTCCTCCAAACACATACTTAATTCAAATCATGCAGCTAACAAATTAATTAGAAACTAAAGAGGTTGCTACTTTAAAATAATGTGACTGATGCTGTGCCAGCAAGGGCTTTTTTTCAGATTGCAGGGTGATTGTTATACAGTACAGTTAGAGCAGACTTATTTGCATTGTGCTGCATTTGGAACAGCGTTTGACCCGATTTTCACAGCGTCATCGTGATTCCTACAGCAGACAATGGAAGTGTGAGCATTAGCAGCTAATAACAATGGTGGATAGCGATAGTGTCCTAATTAATAAAAAGTACCTGTCTTCTTCATTAGTTCCTCCAGGTGGTTGACTTGCTCTTTCATTACATGCCCTGCAATTTCATTTTAACTTGTGTAGGTCATTAAATGTACAATGTTAATTTGTGCTCACTCCAAACGACTTGGCTGTCTGAGATTTTTTCTAAATCATCACATGAATAGTGAAGAAAGCATTAAAAAATTGCAGCTGGTATAAGCGTTCAGCAAGTAACAATTTAGTCTTCTTTCCACTAAATGCTTAATTTGTGGGAAATGACACAATTGTGATATTTTTGTGATCAGAATTTTATTTGTTGCAATTTATTTGTGTAAAGTGAGTGTTTGTCTTTGGATGTATTTCTTCCAGGCACAATGAGAGGGGAAATGTTTACAGTTTTTTTACATTCTGAAACTGTCCTTGGGTGGTTGATACCTCCAGATAGCCTAAAATCTTGCTTTTCCCTGCTTCCGGAGAACCGCAGAATTTTTCTGCTACAGGAGT
This sequence comes from Pampusana beccarii, assembly GCA_013399365.1. Classification (NCBI taxonomy): domain Eukaryota; kingdom Metazoa; phylum Chordata; class Aves; order Columbiformes; family Columbidae; genus Pampusana; species Pampusana beccarii. The sequence continues at coordinate 166,760 of VWYH01005921.1, forward strand.
TTCTTTGCTCCTTCATAAGCTGAAGTCTGAGGTGCTGACATTTGCCAGAGTGATTTTTAAAAACTATTTTTAATTT
>VWYH01005922.1:6764-18353 GCA_013399365.1 Pampusana beccarii
ATAATTCATCAAATAATTTTAAAATTGCCCTGCAGTAACACAATATTGACCATTGCTCAGTTTCCTAAGGAATAGTGGTGCCTGGATGGACAAACAAGATTTTTTCTTTATAAGGAAATTAACAAGTAGAAGAAATCTATTCACAGGGATAAAGAAAATAGATTTTTTTGCTGTTTCTCCAGGCTGAATTAATAGTACTAACACTCTCAGGGTAACCTGACCTATGAATTATAGGGAACAGAATTCCTTGCTTTTCACAAACCATGTGAAAATGAGTTTTCCCACATTTTTAATCATACTATTTAATCAATTTCAGTTACATCATAAGCTTCAAATGTTCTTCTTCTTCTGGCACTTCTCTGCATCTCGCCCTTAAGGCTTGCTTTGCAGTTAAAACATCCAAACTTTATGTGCCACTTGCTAAACATTTTATAAAATAGAACCACAGCACATGTACTAAAAAAACCCAAGGAATCTATGTATTTTCAGGAATGATACTAGAATGTAGTCCCATCACTTTAATTCTTATCAGAAATTCAACAGTTTTCTCTACTGGACAGAAGGGCTTGGCCAGCCTTGGTAATGGAAAATGAGCCAGAAGAAAATATCACATTTTTAAAAATTCCCTACAGAAAGACTTCAAGAGTCAAAGGATGCACTATGCTTCCTACATGATTTGGAGTTTAAACCGTTCCCTTCTGACTCTGTTTTCTTTCAACAGATGTATTTGAGGTGTACAAACACTGAAAGTCTAGACTCCTTTTTTACATAAATTTGATTTTTCTACCTTAATTATTGTTTATATTGTACATCACTTAGGTGTGATTATGTTATATTTAAGTATTCCTAAATTAATTCTCATTAATCTAGTTACCTAAATTACAGTTGAAGAATTATTTTAATGTGACATCCTGTTAATTTGTTCCTTTGGTACTTCAGTTCTGCATCCCTGGGGCAATGCAACTGTATCCCATCTAATGCAAGAGTTTGAAAGCTGCAATACAGTATTCAAACTTGGGATCGTAGGAATTGCCATACATGATCAGAGTTACAGGCCATTTAATCTAACATCTTGCCTCCTGCAGGGAAGTCACTCCAGGGGAAGGTGGAAGAAACCCAGCAGTAGGCAATAACAAAATATAATTTGCAATGCAGTCATTTGACGCAAACAATGAAAGCAGTGATTTTAAGGACAGCTACCATAAGAACAGAGATGAAAAAAACAACAAAGTAACTGTTTTAAAAAACGTCAAGATGTTTCTTTTATGTAAGTTTTCATTCCAATGACTCTTGATACACCTCTGATATTCCAGCATGGGCTAAAACTAAAATTACTTTTCAGGACATAGCTATGGGCAAGAGAGCAAAACGTACATTTATTCTATGCAGTGCTGTTTAAGAAGTGCTACGTGGCCCACGAATGTTTATCCGGGGGAAATAAAAATTTTCTTTTTCCTTATGCTAGCTTAAATTAGTAGTAAATCTAACTGTACTGCCTTTGGTTTAGAAGGGCATAATGGAAAGCAGAATTCAGCCATTACACACCTTAGGACATACCTGTGCAGTATGTGAACCATGGAGAGGCTAACGATCAGCAGCAGCAACTGAATTACAGAAATTCAAGGGCCTGTGTACAGAGAAAGCCCTGACAAAAAGCCCCACTTCTCTTACCCTGTCTTAAATAGAGTATTCCACTAGGGCAGAAAGGCCTGAGTTTTTTTCCCCCCTCTCTAGACAAGACTTCAATCCACACAAAAACTGAGAAAAGAGACCTTGGTTTCCCTTCATTGAAAACTTTTGTAACAGCCCTCTTCCACATCTTCCATGAGAAGGCCCTGCACAAGGGAAGACTTACTGGAGAAGGTTTGAAATGAGCTTCCCCAAAAAGTACAGATCTTTTGCAACAAATCCGCACCAAATTTTACAGAAAAGGGGAAGATCTCCTTGAAGCACATGAAACCAAGCCTTCTAGCAGTGGTAAGACTGTAACTCCACATAATGGAACTCCGTTTTTTAATATTTTTTCTTTACATAGTAAAAGAAATTTAACTTTGAGATTTTTCAGAAAACTGTATTAGGAATGTCATATGGCTCTGCCAAGAAACTCAAAATCTTTTTAGCTCTACACCTTTTGTGTATACTTTACAGTACAGTCTAATTACATAATCACTTATTTGTCAATATCATATTTTTCTCCCACAAACCCAGAGACAGATATAATATCATATAATATTTTTCATTGCCATAATGGCCCAGTATGTCTTTACTGACAGACTTTTATGTGATTAAATTCTCATCTCTCTTCAGTAAATATTTTATTATTTTAGTCAGCAGTCATATACTACAGATTTTTTTTTTTTTAACCAGCAGCAATGCTGCCTTAAGTTCAAGATGAGATTTTACTTTGAAGCTAACTTAGCTGCAAGCAAAAGTATCCTACAAATGCAAGTCATATCTCAAGTCATATCTCACAATGTTCTTAAGCTTGTTGATGTACCTATACATCAAGAACAGAGCTTCGTTCTGTCCTGGAAAGTTAATTAAATATAACTACCCAGATCATCGGCCAGGCTTTAAATATGGATGATCACACCTGCAATGCAGAATAAACCAATGGAGCAAACAAGCTGTGGCTTATAGAATTATTCACCAGACAGTACTCCAACACTGGTGGAACAACAAATTCATGCTTTGCCTCTGACCACAGGACCAGAACACAGACCAGTGGTGAGAGACCACAGTAGTCACAAATGTGGACTTGGCTCACGCACGTTGAAAAGCTTAGACAGGTAACTGATTTTCCAGACTCTCTGGCACATACAAAGTGTTCAACAGCAAAAAATGCAGCATTATCTGAAGTGATATGATAATTGTACTTCAGAAACAGTAGCTGACAATGTAGTCAAGAGTTGCCACTTAAAGGGATTTTACCTGTGATATTTCTTACCTTTTGAATACTTAACCTTACTCTTGCTACATGCTTTTACCACCACGAAAATGAGCAGAAAAGAGCAGCACTGAAAACAATACTGTCTAGTAAGAAATTAATTAAAGCTGTACAATATTGATCGTAAGAGACGTATTATTTTGCAATCTGCAGAAAATAAACTCAGAATACACAATAACAAATACAATATTCTCATAAATGGAACATTATTATACTGTAGGTGGGCAAGGACTAACAAAGGAGAGCTCTTCTATATTGGTAAAGGATCATTTAAGGAAGGTGATCTTCTCCCTCTTACATCTACCTTGTCGGAACAAATGAGTCCCCTTTCCACTATCTTGTCTCACCACTGTTGGTGAAGTAGGGAGTTTGAGCTTCCAGACAGGCCAGATAATTTAGTTGTTACTATACTCATCAGTATACCCAAAATTGACTCAAATCTCTCTTGTCAAAAACCTTAATTTCCTGTTTGAAAAGTATATTAATGCATGCACAGTATTTCTGTGGCTCAGACTCAGAACATATTCACTAGCTGAAGTTGCTCTTATGGCTCCTTTCCTCTCAAGGAAAGTTACTGCTTTGGCTGAATTTTGCTTATGGAGTCATCTGATTTCTGCCTGATAGAGATTGAAAAAAAGCAAACCTCCTGGGAAAATGTATTCTTAACTTAGAGGCAAAAGAAAGGACATGTTCAGTGAAATCAGATTCAGTTCTGAAATGGGGAAAGTCAGTTTCAGATTAAAGAGAAAAAAAAAAAAGCTGTTTTGACATATGGTCTTCCTTTGTACATAGGACAGGCAACTTAGAGAAACTGTTTCACTGTATCACATAGAGGGTCCTGTAGGGCTTTTTCAGATGAAAGGAGAAGATAGTGTGATCTGCACAGGTGTCAACAACAGTCTAATCAGACAACATTGGGACTGCAGAATGTAGGCACCTAACTACACAATCATTACTATGAATGATGACAGAGGGAAAGAGCTTGGTTTAATGGTCAGACCTTAAAGTGAACTTGTAAGATCTATATGCAATAAAAAGCCTTTAATGCTTGTGCATTGAAGAAGCCTGATAAGAGAATCAGTGATATACAATGGAATACCACAGTGCTATTGTAGCATAGGTGTTTCAAATAGGAACACTATCTTAATGACTTCTTTGTAGATGTTTTACAATGTAATCAATCGCTGGAACACGTGTGTGTGTGTGTGACACCTACAGTGTCACCCCTAAATACAGGTTTAATCAGACGTGTAGGCTGTAAAGACTGATGGAGCTTTGACATCTCTCACCTTTATGAGGCTTTCTGTGACTGTGAGCACCTCAATATTTTTATAAACCTGGTCTTTGTCTACTGGAACACACGGACTTGTTCCTACATGAAAGAACACAGCTATGTATGAACTGCAACTGCGCTTTCTTGTAAAAAATATTTGCTCCATCTCTTTCTAAATAACTGCAGTTCTGAAATGTATAATACATGAGCACTTTAGATTAACAAGCCTTTCTTCATCACTTCTAGAAAAACTCTGATCTCTTTTCCAAACAGAAAATAATATTTCCAGAAAAATTCATTCAGAAAATGGAAACCAAATCTTTGGAGCCCCATACACTTCAGAACACAGGTATCCTTAAAGCAGTAAAACTTCATCTCCCAGATCTGTAAAAACAAACATATTGCCTTAATAAATATTTCCAGTTATGTGCCATGCAAAGAGCCTACTGGCAAGCTGTTGATCCTTTACACCGAGACAGGAGAAGAGGAAACTCCAGGGAAACAGAAACATACCTATGCTGGACACACAAGTCCGGTGCAGATTGTACAAGGTATCTAAAGGAAACTGTTCAATTTATTACTTATTTAAAATGCATTATATACCTTTGCTCAGTGCCTAGGAACCAAAGAACTTATGTGTAGGCAAGGCACAAGACTGAATTTTCCTCATCTAGCAGAACTTATCCCCTCTCTCCGCCGAAACACAAAAGCATGGAATTTTATACCCCCCTGAATTTGTAATTAATCTTACTATAAATTCCTTAAACACCTGTGACATCACTGGATAGAATGTTTGCATAACAGTGTGAAAATGCACTATGGACAGATCTTCTATTAATTTTAAACGAATACAGAGATTGGCTTGAAGTATCCCTCATCTAAAACTATTCTTATAGGTTCAACCATAAACAGCAATATAGATTTTTCTTTTTCCATTGAGTAGAGGTGTAAAGGACTAAAATATCAAAAATTATCAATGACATGAGATGACCAGCTCAAGACATCATAAAGAAGCTTGCTCACCTTTGAAAGCACAGAGCGGGCACCCAAATCACTCTCCACACTCAAAAAAATACGTTGCTCTGAAATGGCAAAATAAAGAGCTTGATCCTTACAGTCAAGAAAAACACAGAGGAATATAATGAAGGTATTAAGGTGACTAACTGCAGTAAAACTATAACACTGAATGGAAAGGGCAGAGTCCCATTGCTAAGGATGACCATTGACTTGTTTTCCTTATATGTTTTAGTGGGGACAGGCACAAGGTATCTGGAGTTGTTCCAATGAAAGAAGGTTATGCTACCCACCATCGACCCAGAATGCAAGAAGGGCCGTCTTTGGGCCTTTGCTACAGCTCCTCCATACACCTTGCAATGAAGTTAAAATGCGGCTTTTTATACAAGCCATGTTACAAGATAATTTCTCCTAAAAAATAAACTCATAAAAATGCTCTTAAAAAAATGCCTGATCTATGTTTTCAGCCCACATAGATATTAAACCTAGCTTCCTAGACCCTGAAAAGCTAATTATGCATTCAATTAGAGTTTCTTAATAAAGATTAAAACTCTGAAGTCTATTACAAGCCCATATTTAATTCAACTGCCATTTTATCCATGCCATGAAAGTGTGAGTGGTAACAATGAATATAAATTATAATACATGCCATAGAGTGAATGCTATTTGTCCAAGTACGTTACTATAAAGAATTAAATTTTGCTATCAGTTCCATAATCTAGTTAAAATTGGTATTCTTTATTTGGTCTTTCAATGTAGTCCAATTTCCTACTTTGAAAAACAAATTCTAGGGAATAAAGAAAAGAGATTAATTTATCATTAAGACTCTGTTTAATTGAAGTAAATTCCAAACAAACTTTAATTCAATTTCTGCTCATTAAATTGAATGTGCTCTGCGTTTCTCTCTGCATTGCTTTGAGCAAGCAGCTGAGAACAAGGGACTAACATCAAAATTATTAAATTGAGGAGATTTTATTTGGTCTTCACATGCCAGAGCCGCTTTGATGAGGAGCTGTTTTGGCACTGAAAGGAAACGAGAGCAGCTGGAGGAAAAATCAAATGAAACTAAGCCTCGGAAAATTGAAGAAAACACAAGCTTAATAATATTTAATAATTAAATTTCCACAAACAATAGCGGCAAATGAAGTAATCTGCAAAGTCTATGAACTCATTTGCATAATTGATGCCGGTCCCCTGTAAATGAATAATGAAGATAATAAAAGATGTTGCTAAAAAATGGGAACAATAACAGCAAATTTCATCAAGCCACATGCTCCGATTAATCTGCTCTTGCAAATCAGCAGTGAGAGGGGGCCGGGTGATTACCCACGCTGCGGCCAGCACCAGGCGGCTGCCTGCCCATCGTCTGTCCCAGCCCCACCGGCGGGGCCCTGTGGGACAGCCCGCGCCCTCCACAGACACATGTGTGGGGGGAGCTGCGCACTCTGCCCCTCCCGGGCGTCGCTGCAGAGCTCTGCCATTCAGGCTCTGCTGGGCAAACCACGGTACCTTGCCCAGCCATCTGCCCGCAAGCCCCAGCCCTCTCCTAGAAAACGCTCTGCCCGACTGCCCAGGTAATGGGACAAGGTCCCTACACACCACTTCCTGGTAGGGCCTTCAAAGATGGAGAAGGTCTTGCTAGGGCAGCTGTGCACCTGGAGCTTTTGCTTAGCCTGTCAGTTGTACCATCACTCATTTATTCATGCAGCCAGCCACAGAATCACACAGAATGTTAGGGATTGGAAGGGACCTCAAAAGATCATCTAGTCCAATCCCCCTGCCGGAGCAGGAACACCTAGATGAGGTTACACAGGAATGTGTCCAGTGCTGACGGAGCACCTATAGAAAGCTATAATATATGGCCCAAATGTTAATACTCTAACACTATTAAATGTCTAAGTCATAGACTCATCAAAATCTTTCTGACTAATGATACTTTGTTCTGTCAAGAGCATACAAGACCTTGAGTACTGATATAGAGGTACTGCAAATAAAAATGAATTAAGATGCTTTTTCAAAATAAACACTCTCAGTGATATATTTTGAATGTTTCCTATGCATTCCACAACACGTGGCTACGTACCTCCAGTAGAGATACTGTTCCTGAGCCAGAAACAGAAAGGATTTAGGTTCTTGTACACGTTTAAGGATTTGATCCCAATACTGGATTTACTACCATCGCCTAAATAGAAGGTTTTGACCACCCTGACTATGAAAAAAGCATGAAAGTATATCAGTCATGCACATCCCTTTGCCTTTCTTAATAACAAACTGTAAGTAGAATTTGGGATGTACTCTGCATCACAGATTTTGTAATTGCCTCCTCCACATCATTAGTGAATCTTAACTGAATGCATGTGAGAGTTTCCAAAACAGTAAGGATTTTTTGAAAAAGATGAAGTTACCAGGCTTTTAAATGAAGTTACCAGAATCTATGTGGAGAATTGCATATGTCACTGCAGTCATGTCACAAAATACATACACTGCACTGGGCAGCTACACTGAGAGCACCATACCAGCTGCTTCTAGAATAAACCTGTAAGACAGACAAGTACTGGAGATACTTGCTACTAGCTCATACACAAATTAGTTCAGAGCCTTTTGAATTATTTGTTCAGTGCTCTAGCTGATAAACCATGGCCTATTTATCACACTGGTTATGTCTTGTTGAAAATTTACTTGCCTATTATGAAACGTTGCTATACTGTAACTAAATGTAAATCTTAAATGCACAGTCTTATCAACTCTATGTAGAATATCTTTTAAAAGTATATCTTCACTTGGATATTCAGGACTGACTATTTGCCTTAATTTATGCAAATATAGCTTATAGCTAAAATCTTTGTATATTTGCTTCCCTCTGGTATTAGTATTCAAAAGATAGGACATTCTTTCAAGGGCATTTTATAAACGCGGAACTATAATTTATATAGCAAATTAAAGCTCATGCAAAATGTGTGCATCAAGGTACAGATTAACATATTTAATTTCAGTATTACCTGCAAACCTATTTTTTCCATGCACTGCTCTAATTAGCCATATGAAATCAAGTCAGTATATTATATAAACTGTTTTTAGTAGGAGTAGAAAGAGAATCTGAATTAAATATATGGTAAGAGATAATATCTTATGGAAATTAATATACTAATTTGTATCAAGAAAAATGTGTTCTAGCTAAATTTTATAAGATAGCTTGGAGTTCGAAAATATGACTCATGTAGAAGTTGTAGTTTTATAGTTACTAAGATGTTAGACTGTAGAACTGCTTTTAAGTTCCTTATTAATGTGCCAGTGCTCATTCTTTGATACTTGCAGATTGTCAGTAACTACAAATGTCTTTTCATATTGTGAAGTTTCTCCTATTATGAATATTCACTCCCCCTACAGTCAAATATATAAACTGTTGGTAACTCTGTATGTTAAAAGCAGTTTTTCTTCCATTGTTTAAATGTATTTATCATACTTGGCTCTTCCTATTTTTACTTTTGTAGCTATTCACTTAAGAGAATTAGGTGATGGTGAAAATCAAAATGTAATTTTTGTTTCATTCAAATCTAAAAGAAATGCTATAAACTATTTTTTCTTTCCCTTTTTACCCTCAAAAAGTCTGAAAGTGAAATATAAAAAATACTTTAAGGAATGAGAAAACAAAAAATCATTCATGTGATAATGAACTTCAGCTGTCTCCTCCTAATGCAGTTTCCAATTGTGATGGGGTTGAGACAGCAGAAACCATTTTCTAGCAGTAATAACATTTAGTTGATCAAGTTGCCGTAATTCAGAATTTTACACACAATTTCAATTACAGAGTCAGCAATATGTGCCATAGTTACCTTCCCTTTACAAGAAGGATAACGGACCCAGACATCTCCTCAGACTCCTTGCTCATGGTCTCAGGATATCCACTGAAGGCCAATACTAACCACATGGAAGTCTGATGCCTGCATAACTATCTTGTGGCCTTAAAGCAACTCTTCCCATTTCTTGGCACAGAAATTGCTGTCTGACATAGCTGCTTTATACCTCCACTCTGCCCTGGGAGAATGATAACAAGGAATTGTATTGCTTGGAAGGGCATACACAAAAAAAAAGCAGGCAGATAATAAAGGCTTTTAGAAGACAGGTACAAAAAAATGAATTATGTTTTTGCCTTCCTGCCTCCAGCATCACACAAGAGCAGTTAATGTGTTAGAAACTTCCTGGATCTAGAATTGTGAAGAAAAGTTTTCCCATCTCATGAAAATTCAAAGCTTTCAAATGCTTTACTGTTTCATACGTGGGTAAACTAGTGACTACTACAAAAATAGTACACACAAGCATGTTCTAGTTCTTCCTTTAGTGTTCTCTCAAATCCCAGCTGAGCATCCTGGCCATTTGGAGTCTGAGGTAAGTTGTTCTCAAACTTCCCACTGAAGCCTTTTCATCATGTATAAACCTAGACAAAACATCAACTATTGGACAGTCTTAAGCAGCTGTATTATATAGATATGTATTTTATATATATACACAAGTAGGGAAAATACATATAAGTATATATATACAGGCATATAGGCATATTCCTATGAAACAGCTGGATTTGGGTAAATCATCATCTCTAATGAAACTCACTCCCTATTCTACAAATCCCAAATAGCTTCCCCAACTATAGAAGGAATAATTTCCAACCCTCTATATTAAAGTGTACAAGTAAAAGAAGTGTGAATACAATATTTTTATTTAAAACTTCCCTTAACATTGTAGGACAAATTAGCAACATGGCCTCAACCCAACCTCTAGAAATATGCGGAAGGACTTCAGATGTGACAGCTAAACCTTGCACTCAACATGAAGTGCAGTAAGAGTGACAGAAAAAGTGGCAGACAAATTAAAGAGCTACCTCTGTTTTAGCAGGTTTTTGTGACAGCATTTTAAATGTTTGCTGGGCTATTGCTCTAAAATGACAGTGTGCTGCTGAGCAGATAGTACACCAAGTACATAAAAGAACTTGTCAATAGCTATTTCAATAGGGACTTTCAAACTCACAGGAATTTTAGTATACCTCATTATATCATTAAAATATTAAATCCTTCCAGCTTTCACAGATGTAAAATTTTTGCTGCACCAATTCTGCTAATTATCTCTGACATTTATGCTTATGGCATAATGTTACATTCTTCAGAGATGGTTCATTTCTCCATGCTAGTTACTGGTCTGTGGGTTGAGTCAACACAATTGTAGTATCAGAAGCAAAAGACCAAGTACTCAAATACAGAGAGCGTTAGGTTCAGTGATGCAGTTTTGCATTTAATTGTAGTTCCTCAGTTTCTACAACTGTCCAAGTCCAGCTTTTGGAGTACTGTAAAGAAATTATATCCATGTAGCATTTTGAATGCATTTTCATCTTATTGTAACAGAAATTATGTAAAGTATGAGTTGTGATTTTATGTCAAAAGAAAATTGTCTGCTTACAAAGCAAATACAAATATGGTCATGTAACAGGAAATATTCCAGTAATGTTACTAAAGAAATATTTTGCATCTGCTCTATGTTACGTACCTTCTGTGTGCTTTTTTGTTCATATTTGCTCAAAAGTAATAATGTACCATTTTGGAACGTAGCCTTGCTTAAGCAATTTAAAGATTCTCTGTGTCTTTCAATAAAAATGAAGGAGGTTTTCTCACACACATCAGAGGTTTTCCAATCACTTTCACAAGTATTGTCTTAACCTTTCCAGACAAAGTGACTAGTGACATTTTTCATCACATTATTCTGGCTGATGATGTATTAGAATAAGAATGATCCAAATTTAGTTTACATGAGAATTACTCAAGTGATTCTAATGCCTTTGGTAAAAAATCTTAATCCTGCATAAACTCTGCTGACAGAGGGTCAAAACACAAATAAATACAGTTTTTCACTTCTATGTCACCAGTTTGAACCTATTCTACTTTTGTACTGTCCAAAAATTATCACTGATGTAAGCTGGCCTGCATGAAATTACTAACAGGAAACCAGTGCTAAGACAGATGGAAGAGAATCTGAGATATGCAACACTACAATATTTTATTACACACTGAAAACACTGTTTATGAGCCATCCAAGCCTCCATTTTATCCCACCAAACACATTTAAAGTTAGCATGTTGATGTAGGGGGAAAGATAAATGGTATCCAAGATGACTTCCTATCAACCACCACAAGTATCTCACTTCGTGCTCTTTCCTCAGTCCTTCATGTGGATTTGTTCTTGGCGTCATCTCACAATTCCTGTTCATATGCTTGACCTTGGATTGTGCTGTTACAGAACAGAGCCAATGTGATAGCCTAGCGCCAGTCACATGAATTTTCAGAATTTCTTAAATATTTCTAGTTTTTAA
>VWYH01005923.1:8620-162210 GCA_013399365.1 Pampusana beccarii
TAGCATGGAGGGTGTTGGTCTCTTCTCCCAAGTAGCAAGTGATAGGACAAGAGGAAATGGCTTCAGGTTGTGCCAGGGGAGGTTTAGATTCGATATTAGGAAAAAATTCTTCACAGAAAAGCTTGTCAGGCATTGCAACAGGCTGCCCAGGGAAGTGGTGGAGTCACCATCCCTGGCAGTGTTTAAAAGGCATTTAGACGAGGTTCTTAGGGACATGATTTAGTGCTAGAGTTAGGTTAGGTTATGGTTGGACTCGGTGACCTTGAAGGTCTCTTCCAGCCAAAATGATTCTATGATTCAATAACTGTAAATATTTCTCCCTGTTTGCTTATAAGGCGATTCTGCTAGGTTCGTGTTTTTGTATTCCAATTAGAGGCAGTTTTCTAGCATTTTTTCTCAGGTGCTGTCTTTCCATTATTGGAGGACTGTAAAATAAAGATGGAAACAGAAAGTGTATGAACTGTAGTAGCAAACTGTCCAATTCTCAATCAAGAGAGGAAATATCTTTTATGTATGGGGAAAGCTAGCCAACTTAGTGAGCTTGCAGACTGATAGAAAAGTGCTAAGCTCCATGAGGCCTTTTTATAACCTGTTGCAATGACTACAATTACAGCTTCAAATTTGATCATCGACTAAAATTATAATAAGGCTTGTGATGCTGAAGTACTAATTAACAGAATTTTATTCCCTTTGTACAATTGTGTTCAACCAAATAAATGCAACACCTCATATGTATATGAGATTTTCTGGTTTTTAAAAATCACAGTTTCACGGTTTTCACAATAGTTGAGAATACATAGTCTCTGTGGATAATTTTTTTTTTTTTTATCATGTGTGCCTGTATTGTTGTATACTGTCATCTACTGGAATACAGTTAGGCAGTGGCTATCAGCATAGGCTGAGGAAGTAAAATATGATTAAACAGTACCTTTCCAACCAAGAACCAAATGGAATTTTTCACCCGCATTTGAAGCAGCGAGGCAACTGGGGCTGCAATAGCATCTATTGGTGACCAAAGAGCATGGGAAAAAGAGCCAGGTTTTAGAAGACTTTTTTTTTTTTTCCTAATCTGACTGTAATTCAGTGACAAACACAGCTGTGGTAGATTCCAGGAAAACAAGCTAGGTTGTGCCTGCTCCATGGACTTTGATCACACTTATCTAGAGACTACGTGCTGCAAGCTAACTGACTAGGAGATGGTTTTAGAAAAGCTGTCTGTGTCTCTACAACAACCTGTTCTCACAGATTTTCTTTAGAGATAAGCTCTCAGCATCAGCCAGTTTTGCCTTGCAGGAATAAATTCCTGTGCCGTAATGCAAAGGCAAGTCCTGATTTGAGCTTCACCTTCAGTTAGGACATTACACCTTGAACTGTTTTCTACAGGGAAGGTCAGGAAACTGTGCGAAAGTGCTGGGGGCTGAGCAAAGCCTTGTAACTCTTCATGAAACGTCACCTGGTTTGCAGCCAAGAAGATGGCCTCAGCAAAGGGAATGATGCTTAATTCTGAACTTCCAAGTTTTTCACCTTTTTTAAGTTTTGAACTTTTACAGCATAAACAGAAGGGCATTGTTTTCCCTAGCTAGGCAGCTCATGTCACAGGGGTTTTCTGAAGTCAGACTGAGTAAGTCATGGATATAGAGAGTCTGGTCCCTCAGTGCAAACAGGCAGGAGAGTTCCAGGTCATTAGTTCTCAGCTGGTAGCTAGAATGTGCATGTTTTAATCTTTTTTTTTTTTTTTTTTTTAAATGTAGCTAAGTAGAAACCACCCTCTCCACTATTCCTAAGAATGTGCTACAATTAAACTAATAAAAGAAATTATTTCTGTGTCTTTACTAGGTGTGGATCTATTAAAAATAATTGGCCTTGAAAGGAAAAATGTGTAGTTTTCTGTAGCTTGTAGGTTTGAGTCTGCAAGTTTTAGTGAATTTGGATTCCCAGAAGAGCTTTTCAGAACTGACTCTGATGGATAGAAAAGATAGATAGTACTGTATTGATATGTCTGAGCTGCCAAGGTATACTACCATTGATTTCAGCAATGACACTTTGGGGGCACCTTATTAAATGTTCCAACAGAATAAATCAATTAATGTTAATAGATGGAGTAGGACTATGGAGAAGAGGGTAAAGAAAGAATAAAATTAATACACTTTTTATTTAAAATATCACTTCAGAGTTGTAAGTAATGTGGACCTGGACATAAATTGACCAAAGCTGATATAACTGAAATTGACTGTAATTTAATGAACAAAATCACGAGAAAGTCATATATGCTGCCCACCAGCTTGCTCCTAGAAACAGAATCCAATTAAGGCCAGTGTGCAAAATGGACAATGCTAGCAAAGGATTTAAGCAGTAACAAAAAAATAGCCTACTAGCAGTAAAAGGCAGCTCAACCAATGGTCAGCACAGAAAATTAAGTATTCAATACTTGCGTACTTCTTCTTTCATTTGAAATGAAAGGGTCTGTTAGTGCCTAACAAAATTAAACACCTATGGCAAATTTGGCCAGAATTAGGAAAGAACAGGTTACAGAATACTTGTATCAACTGAATGGTTTTTTGAATCCATGGCACCTAATGAAATTATCCTTATTGTATTAAGTAACTATATACAACAATTTTAAAGCTATTAGTGGTCACCTGTATGTTTTACATCTGTTAAGACTAGGACCGTACAGTCACCACCTGGACAGCCTTGCTTTTTCTCTCCCATCCCTGAGTGTCTTTCTTCATCCAGTCCAACATGTTTTTTTCCCAGCAAAGGCAGGTCTTATGATCAAGCTGCCATCTCTTACACAACTCTGTCCTTCTATTTTCAGAAAACGGATGAAAACTGTCATTCTGTCGCCAAGGCAAAGGGGTTTGTTTTGGGATTCCTTCACTCCTCCCATCAGCAGGCAGATATTCAGCCACCTACAGCAAAGCCGGGCTCCATCCTGCTGTTGCTTGGGAAGGCAAATGCCGGAACTCCAAACATCCTCTCCCTTCCTCCTTCTACGGCCAAATTTTATTGCTGAGCATGACATCATATAGTGTGGAATATCCCTTTGTTCAGTTGGGGTCAGCTGTCCCAGCTGTGTCCTCCCCCAGCTCTTTCTGCACCCCTGGCCTAATCGCTGGTGGGGCAGTCTAAGAAGCAGAAAAGGCCTTGATGCTGTGTAAACACTGCTCAGCAGTAACTAAATCATACCTGTATTATCAACACTGTTTTCATCCAAAAATCTGATCAGCAGAAATGTGATCTGCTTCCTGTTGCACAGCAAAGCAAACGTTTGTTTGCCATGATTGTGAAAAAATGCCATTAAAAAGTAGAGGCGTTCCAATGGGTAGAATGAGTAGCAAGTGAAATTTCTCAGGAGAGCACAGTAATTTAGAGGAAGAGTTACATGGAGTTGTGGTTGGGCTTAAAAATAAGGTTTTGATGTGGCGATAATGGCATGTGGCAGAAGACAAAGTAGTATTGGAATCGGAATTCAAAATGCTGGAATTGATGCTTGCATATTTAAACAAGTGCAGAGAAGAATAACAAATGTGTTTGTTCCAGGAAATGAAGAACATGGCTCAGACCATTCTCTATTAATAAGAGCATGAGGTCACCAGATAAGAGTATTAGACTAGTTTTTCAGACAGATAATACAGGGCACTAAAGAGCAATTAATCTAGTAGAAAAACACTGATTGGATGCCAGAACCAGATAAAGAACTATTGACTCAGTCCTGGGGAAAATTAAAGGCTTCTGAAGTCCATCAGTTTGGGCAAAATCCAGTAACTTCCTCTGTAACCTTAGACTTCATGGATTTAAAAGTCTGTACAGCCATCCCAACTTTTGCACGTAACAAGAAGCTGTTATCTTGATTTATGCTTCCTTCTACCTAGTGATCTTTTTGGGTTTGGTTGGTTGGTTGGTTTTTTGGGGGGAATAGTTTCTTTACCAATTATTTTAAAATATCTGGAACCAGATTAGTTTTATGTAAACAGGAGGGATGCTGGTGGAGCATAGTGAAAGGGACTTTAGATTTTTTCTTCTACTCTAATGTACAGGGTGTTTCAGAAAGATGGAGCCAATTTGCAATCACTATATTACACAATTACTGATAATGCGAGAGTGGGGGAAGCTCTACAGCTGCCCACACAGATTGTCATTCCCAGTAATGCCACAAGTGCGACACTGGGAGATGCCCCAAGTGCATCTAAGAGGCACTTCTGGAAATGCAGCTGGCACTCAGGTGACACAAACGAATTGTGTAATTATAACATGTTGCCATCATAAAATATACTGCTTTGATGTTAGGTCCATCTTTTTGAAACACCCTGCATATGTCCAGAGAATTATCTCAGTCAGGTCTTCCTGGTGGAGGTACAGCCTATACTGGCAAAAGAATACTTTGGCTGGCAATCGCTTAGGACAGCATCCTAAATAGAACAAGTCACACTTGCAGAATATACTTTCTTTTAGCTGGTTATACCTTTATGTAGGAATGTGGGGGGGGGGGAATCACATTCATGACAAATGGTGTCAAAATTTAAAGGTATAGATAATGTAGTTAAAACTTTAATGTTAAAATCTTAAAATTCTGTAGAGATGTACAGTGTTCTTGTAAAGAGCACTTTCCACTATTTCAGCTCATCACTCTGCTACATACAAAACATTTATCTGGAGAGAATAAATGCCTTATGTCACTCTCACTCTAGAGATTCTGTTGCCTGTAAAAATACATTTTTCCTTTCAATATTATGGGCTTAAATATATAAAATGACTGTTACTGTAGGATTTATTACCTGATATATATGTATATAGTTTATAAAGTATTTGTATACTGTATAAAGTGTGTATATATACATCTATATGTGTATGTATATACACCCTGATCTATGAATCTCATTATAATTCTTATAGGATTAGAACGAGGAGACCATATACCTCCTTAGCCAGAGTTGATTGTTCATCCTGTCAAAGCCAAGGAAATAGGCAGCAGCGAGTCATATCAGAAAAAGGAGTCAGAAATTGCTCAATTAACTCAGAAACTGCTGCAAGATGCCCCTTTGAACACAGACTTTGTGAAGAAGACCTGTCTTCACTACCGAACACGAGAAAAATGGAACATATGTGAAATAAACTGCCCATGAGAAAGATTACATAGGAAAAGACTGGGAGGAATAAATTGTCATAATTGCATACAATTTGTTTGGGCTTGAATGGACAGAAATGGGTGACTCCTGTCTAGTTGAGAGAATGGTAAAGCTGGAAAAATCAGGGAATAGATGCAGCCTTGATCTGAGGGCAGGGAAGAGAGGAAGAAGAGTTGCAGCTGTGATTATAACATGGTCCCTCCAGAGTTCAGTGCAGGGTTATGCCTATGCCAGTCCTGTGATATTCCTGCAACATGTAGATTCCACTGCTTCTTTTGCAAGGCTAAAAACTCTTTTTCAGCTCTCCTCAGTGTCGTTTGACCCTTAGTCACAGCTCAAGCTCTGGAACTTGTTTCTTTATACGACTTCTTCACAGGGCTGAATTTTGATCAAAACCAAAGAGTAGAGGTGGTCCGCAGAGCATGGCTGCAGCCAGGGGGTTCACTGCTCACATCCACCTGTGTAACCTGCTACTGCTTCTCTCTGCTAGAATATTCTCTGTTTATATCTGTTTCTAGATCAGTCCACTGCATGCCATTATTCTGTAACAACACAGATGTACCCCTCTCGCTTTTTATGCGGTCTGCCAGGCCAGCCGTGTGCTGTCTTTGCTGTTTCTGTTTAACTTTCTCACAGCCAAAACCAAAACCCCACTCCTCTACCAGGTGATACTGGGCTAATTTCATTGGAACATACCAGCTTCACCAAATGCATTCTTGTCCGTAACTGAAAAAATCGTATCTCTGTTTTGCCTTCTCTGGCTGGGCTTTATCCACATGTATGGCTCATGTCTGACCTCATTCTAGCTGCTGGAGCAAGTTAGTACCCTACCATCTTCTTCCTTCCTAAAACACTGGCCTGTGTACACCTTTCCCATTTTTCCTTACCTATTGTGATGTGACCCTCTTGCAAGACCACTGTATTATAGACTGTCCCCAGATTTTACATGGTTCAGTTGATGTAATATTAGCAGTAATGATAGCAATGTAAGAGGGTTGTCCCCCTACCCCTAAAAGCACAGGGGAACAAGTTAGAACGTGCAGGAGGGTTATGCCCAGTCTTAGGCCACCAAGAAATCCCCAAGCAACTCCTGCCCCATGCAAAGAGGCTAATCCTGTGAGTCTGACCAAGAGACCCATGTACCCAAGCTGCCAGGATAACTATGGCAGTTCCTGGGGCAGCATTTGGGCTTTGCACTGTTCTGCAAGATACAAGCAACCGTAGGACAATGTGTGACACAAGCAATTCTTTTGAATTTGTCCATTCTAGCACTGGGCTCATCGGCTTTGAAGACTGCACAAGCTGTTGAGCAACCACTGTGCCCAACCTTTTAACTTGAATCTCAATAGATTAAAATCACATGGGGTTTACCAGTAGTAGTCAAAATGTTAATCTATTTTGTAAGCCTGGTTCTACAACCACAGGAACTATCATTGAAGATGCTTAGCCACACAAACAGTATCTCACAGAGCATAACAAAGAATCCAATCTATCATCTCTGGTTGCTCTGCAAGAATAGAATAAAAGACAACAGAATTTATACCTACAGTTAGAGGACAAGTGGTGATCAACCAGAATTCACTGGTGCATTTAATACTTACTGGTCTTAAGGATGATTGATCTTCCTCCGTAACTGGCAAATTGTCATCAGAGTGATTTTTTTTTTCCTCAATAGGTTTTAACTCCATGCTCTTACCTGGCACTCTGTCTACCTTAAAACCAGGAAGCCACCTGATACTTAGCCCAACAAGCATGTTGTGCACTGTCTCTTGGGCTAATCTGTCAGGGAACTTAGTGCCCACTGCAAAGTGAACTTCTCAGATCTCCCAAGTCTTCAGCGTATTGGCATTCCCATCCACTCCTCTGTGACTTTGCTCACCCTTTAAAGCAGGCTCGGTACCACACTGTACTGTACCACACCTCGGGTTGAGGGTCCACCCCACGTTTGGCAGGGGAGGGACATTTCACCAACATTGCCTTGTGAAAGTATAACAAACATCATGTAAAGAGTCTGGAGAAACAGACCTTCTCAATCTCACACCTCCCCCCATTGCCTACCATGCAAAACTTCTTCACCTGTGAGCTTTGATGCAATCATGAATTCCAGGTATAACCTGCCTATTTCTCCTTTGATCACAGTCTGCAGTCATTAGCTCATATTTGCTAAATCTCCCATTCTTATTTCAAGCAACTTTGTCCCTCAGTGTGCCACTGGAATGATCTGCTCACACGGTCCAAATGCCTGGGCCAGCTCTGTTTCTTTTTGAAGAGTTATAGCTGGTGCTGCCCAGGTTGCAACATGCTCAGAAATAGTTGAGTGTACGTGTCCCTTTCCTCATTCTGTCCTGCTCTGCTATCTTTTGCCATCACTGTGAGGCTGTTTCCACCGATGTCTTATTCCAGAGCCTGATTTTCTGCCCTTTTAGCAGAAAATGCCTGAGCAACATTTTCTGCATTCCATGCCTCTACCTTCTCTGAGTGAGTACCTCATGACCCTGAGGCACGCTAGGAGAATCCACACCTGGGCTGCTAGGGTGAGCCTTTATTCCCCACCACACGTTAGTCCCTCTGCTTTCTTCCTCCCATATCTCAGCCAAACCTGCTGCTTCCTGGCTGTCCTATGCCCCTAGACCTGTCCTTGGGAAGCCAAGCTCAACAGCACAAGGCATATGGCTCCAACCCAGTTTCCACTGTCATTCATCTACAGGGGTAGATATATGCTACCTTCCTTGCTACCTTTATGTCTTCAAGAATAAAGAAATAAATCTTCCCCATACCCTTCTAGCATTCTCCATGTGTTTGGCACCCTTATGACAGAAGATTGCCAGCTCTATCACAATCTTCCAGGAACTCTGGAATGAAAAGCCCCACTCGTTACCTGAGTCCAGCTATGTAGAAAAAGAACTGTTAAAGCTCAAGTACAAAACTGAGTTAAGAGCATAGCTTGTTTAAATTGACCATGAATTGTAGGATCATATTGGTTGGAAGGGATCTCAGGGAGTTGATGTCCAATTACGTGCTCCGGAGTTGATGTCCAATTACGTGCTCCAAACGTGTCCAGTTAGAGAAGGGTGCTCAGGACTTCATCTAGTTACATTCTTAAAGTCTTCATGGAAGATTCTGTAACATTTCTGTCCAAACTCATCCTGCATTTCACCACCCTCATAGTAAAAGTTATTTTTTATTTATCAAGTCATAGTTTCTCATGTTTCAACTTATGTTTATTTCCTCTCATCCTTCTACAGCATACTCTGGCTCTGTCTTATCTATACCCTCCCATTAGGTAGTTGTGGACAGCAATAAGATCTCTTATTCTCTCTTTGAGCCTGAACAAAGCCAGTGCCTTCAGCCTCTCCATGCATGTCACATACTCCTGCCTCCTGACCAGCTTGGTAATCCTCTGTTTGATTCAGTCCAGTCAGGCCTTTCTCATACTGGGGAGGCCGCAGCTGGACCCAGTACTACAGAAGCCATCCCTCAAATGCTGAGAGCAGTGATCTGTCTCACTTCTGTTGACCTCTCTTTGTGCCCCCCGACACAGCACAGTAGGCAGCTGACTGCCTCAGCCAGAAGGGTGCACTAACACATATTCAACTTGCTGCCCACCAGGACCCCCTGCCCCAAAGGTCTTTTTACACAAAGCTGCTGTCTAGACAATGGGCTTCAGCCTCTACAGTTGGCACTGGGGTTATTCTGTTCCAGGTGCACGGCTTTGTGTAGGTTTAGGCTGAAGACTAAAATAATTTCTCACAGTCAGGACTGGAAAAAATGGGAGAACCATGGGTTAAGAATTTAATTTATGTCATATGGGACTTTATCAGCTATTTCTTTGTAAAACATTACTTAGATTACTTAGTAAGTACTTAGACATCAGCTAACAGGTAAGATGTAGCACTCCTTAAATGCCTAATAAAGTTACCAGAAATATACCTTAAATAAAAATTCATTAATGAGTTATTTTATTGCTGTTTCAGTGGCATCAATGCAATACTTGTTTTTATCACTGCCTACTTCAATAGAATATAATTAGAATTGCATAAGCCTTTGAAGGTGAACTGTCCTTCCTAAGTAGTCGCACAACATACACTTAATTAGGAACTTTGACACCTATTTATTTGATGCAAACATACTGAATTTAAACACCAACCTAAATCAGTACTTACCCCAGGAGTTACCACACTGACTGAAGATTTTAATTAATGCTTCCTGAAACAGCATTGATTAATATCTGTTAAGAGGAATCTAACTTACTGGGTAAGCAGTAAATTCTGAAATTCCTTAAGTTGCTTGTTAGAAAAAAAGTTAAGCTCTCTACGTGTCTTGAATGGACCTCCCTAACTGTATTGTTTGATAGGTAACTGTCCAACACATCTCACTACTGTTTTCACCACAGCCTTTTATTTCAGATTTATAAAAAATGCTTTCTAGTAAAACATGTAAGCTTATGCTACATACACAATTTTGAAAGAGACAGCCCTTTCGTTCCTACCTACTATATAGTTTTCTATTAAGAAGAGTTTTTCTTTACAGTGATCCTGAATTTTAGTTTAGTTTCTTACAGCTACTTACGAATGAAGCCCTTTAGTACTTTGACTGGGATACATTTCCTGTACTTTAAGAGAATAAATATGGATGTAGCAAAAAGACTGGACCTTGGAATAAGCACACATTAGATCCAGTGGAAAGCTGGATCATTTACTAGGTGGCAGTTCCTGGACATGATTTCACAGAAAATAAAGTTGTGAGGGGCAAGGAAAGCAGATATCCACACAACACACGTTTTGCCCCTCCTTCCTCTCACTGGGAAGAGCTCCAGAGCAGGCAACAGTAGGTCATACAATGAGGGAGCCTAAACTAATTTACAGAGTATTGCCTGAAACACTAGAAAGGTGCTATGTCTTGGTCTGTGCTCTGAAAAAGATTCTGCCAGTGGCAAAACACATTTTCTATTGTGAAAGAGACCTGTATTTTCCATAGAAGTGCAAAATTTGACACCTTGACTTAAAAAAACAGTAGCTGATGGGGTGGTAGAACAAGACCTAAGTCTATACTGTACCACAGCCCTACTCTAGAATATTCTGCATATTCAGCAGCAGATTTCAAGCATTGTACATAAAGTGTACACCCAGCATACATTAAGGCACACTCACCTATCCCTTGGCTGGAAGCTAAAAGGATCCACATGTTGTTACCTGCAACAGGGTCCTGTTAACAGCAGAGGATCCACAGGATCCTTCTAGGACCTGGCTTCTCCCAGGACAGCAGCAACATTGTCTCCTTCCCTCTGCTCAAGAAGCTACACTACTTCCTCCAAAAATCCTGACATAAGAAAGACTAAGAAACCTGGTCTGGAGGCTCAGGAGCATACAAAACGCAGCCTTTCTAAAGATACCTTTTCTAATGTCTCTGGCATTGTGGTCCATGGTTAAATAACAAGTGTATAGAAAAAAACATGCCCATCAACCATCTGAAGAATTCAGGATCTTAATAAAGGATAAGAACACCATTTGTTAAATAGCAAGGCTTCTGCTGGGAATTCAGCATCTATGAGTCTAAAATACTCAAAAAATAACAGTATTTGAACAGTAGTATCTAATCATTTTTTATATATATACATATATATACATATATATTTTTTTTAGGGCACTGTTGTGACCACATCATAACTCAAATTACTATTTCCAAACATGGACAAGGTAAGTGAACAGAAAGCAAAACTGATTTGTCTTTTCTGCTGCCGTTTGCACACACTGATAATGATGACATGTTCGGTCAACTTCTAGTCAATGACAGTCTTGAACTGAAGTGCAAGATTTTTTTTTTCAGGCGGAGATTTCCAATTAAGATCTGTTTTGCAATACATACACATCTGCAACATGCCATCTTCATCCTCCAAAATATCCTGAAAAAAAAAAGTCCAAACTTAACTGGCATTTAAGGTAGTATGACAAAAGGTTTTCAGCTGTCTTTTGAAGAATTCTTCAATCTCAGATTATTTCTTGAATTTCTTTGAACCATCCTGCACTCCACCTGAAATTTTAGGTCAGTCAGGTAACTTTATGCTGCTGTTCTTCATTTCTGTGGCTTTTGCCATTGGAGATGCATTACTTTGTTTTACAAAAGTTTCAGGAGGAAGCAGTTTAAATAGTTTTCAACTTCTGATTTTCAGACTGTTTGCTTTTTGAGTCTCCCTGGCATCTACTGAACTGTCTTGGCAAAGTCCCTCCCCCACCACCCCAATCTGTAATCCTATATTTGTTAAATCTAATGCCCATAGGGACTTTTAAGTGGCATTAGTCCTCAGTTTCCCCAGCCCCCTGGCTCCATACCACTCCTCTTTACAGTCACTATTGCAACTGAACAGTGGGCAAACAACAATGAAGGGACAATGAGTCAAAATCATACATTTTATTGCCAAGTAGCATTTAAACTGACATAGTAAAGGGTTTTTCAGATAATGAAAATGTACATTTCTATTCAGATAGTCATCTGTCCTGTACTTCTGAATACTGGTAAGGTAGCAGATAATCCTTACTCTCCATTTCCTGGGGAGTCCCTCTTTACTTGCTTCATTCTCCTCACAGCATTCATTTTAAAATCACTTCAAATCCAGGAAATCACACCCCATATTTCAAAATTTGACAAAAAGGACTTCCCAGACTTCCATTTAAATCTTTATTGTTTCCCTGTGATATCTTCCAACTTTGGAATGCCAAGACAAAGCTTGCAAACAGTTCCAAAGCACGGAACTTCCAACTTAGATTTATTTCATGTTTCTAAAGAAAGTAGTTTTATACCAGTAACTTGAAAAAATATAAGACTTTCAACAAATAATTTAAGTGTTTTAAAACAATTTTACTTTGCTCAATTCATTATGCGGCAGATACTGTACAAAACTGCCACAGAAACACTGGTATTGAAGTCTACTCAGGCATCTTACACAATTTTAGGTTAAACCAAAGCACTGACTATTCAGAGCACTTCAAACATGTGAAACAGTATAGACAGGTAATAGCACAGCCCAACTGCCAAAGTACTGCCTATTTTATACACAATTTTAAAAGCACTTCATGAAGTTGCATGAATTTCAACAGACATCACAATTTATTTCAAAATATGCTTATTGCACAGTACTTTTTTCAAATAAGTTTACAAGAAACAATAGTGTTATTAGGGCTGTAGAAAATGAGTAGCATATCAAAGCTTAAGTCTTGGTTCCAGTAATGTCAATAGGATTTTTGCCACTGACTTCACTGATGCAAAGATTTCTTTTATCCACTAATTTTTCTATTAGATAAATGGTAAAGGCCAGCTCAGATTTACAAAATAGCTATTTGAAAAATATTTCCATGAGGCACACGTGCAATATGAAGACGAGTTATCACAGATATCAAAACTACAGCCTTTAGTGCTATTCCATATGAAAGTTACAGATAAATTGCAGCAAAAGCAAACCAGAACAGAGAGCACCACTGTTAAACTTTGCTGAGTTCCTTCTTAAGGCTATGTAACTGTGTTCTGAGAGGAAAGACATCAATACTTTATTTTTGGTATAACTTTCCTGGGTAAATGTATGATATCATGTTTTTAACCAACTTATTAAAAATGCATTTCAAAATAAATGTTTCTGTACATGTGACTTGCTTCATAACTACAGATATGCTCCAAACCCCATAATTTAGAGATATGTAACACACAGATCTAGAGGAATACCTTAACATTCATGTAAGTCAAGAGATTTAGTGATGAGAATTATGACTTCTCAGTATGAACAGATTCAGTAATAAATTTAATCTCATTTTTAGAAGCTGAAGACTACCTGGGTTTTCTTATTAAAAGCAGTGGCAGACTTGACTGCTGAAGTGCGTCTCACCAAGGTTAACGTTTTTATGTTAAAGCCATAATCTGATAAAAATTCCAAAGAGCAGAGCTAGATACAATGCTATTAAAACCTTTTAAGTTTTAAATTTCAAATCAGAGGTGCAAATGTAAAGTTTTAGCTACATTCATGTGAAACTGTGTGAAAAGATAATAGGCTCCACCTTTATTCTATTTATTATCAACTGAATCACTTTGGTTTTCTGTAATGTTAGGTCTACCTGTGGTATGCCAACTGCGTGTACTCCAGCGTACATGCACCTAAGTTTCTATTCTCAGCTCAACAGACGTGTGTGCCAGCTCCTGTACAGAACCTACCTCTGCAGTATAACTATGTACATTCTCTATAGCAGGTGTTACTAGCTTCAAAACAGTGCTATATTAAAATAGCTCTGAGTTTCAAAACCAGAATTAGACTTTGCCTGGCCACATTGAGCTGGCACTTGTCTGCAAGCACTGGAACAGATACACTCCTCACAACGAAGGGATTGAAGAAATACATTTCTAGAAAGATGCTCAGCAACTTATTTTTTCAGCTGAACTTAGCAAAGCAGTACACCTTGTAGAATCAAACATTAATTTGCTTAAGAAATTAAGGGCAATACAAGCCATGTAAATTTATTTTTCATTTCTGTTCACAAAATATTAGACAAAAAAAGGAAAAACCAATTTAAACCACTACATGCAAATTAAAAGCCTGAACACTTTTGAGGGTTGAGAATCCTTCTGGTAACTGTTTTAGCTGAAGCATATGCATTTCAAATGTTTATAAACATGTAAGACTGCTTAATATTTTATGTGAAATAATAAGCTCCTACAAAAATAGGCAATAACAGCATGCATTTTTATTTTCAAACATTTGGGGGGATAGATACAATCTGTGAGCTTGCTGCTCATTCTTTCATGTTTCACAAGCTGTTCAAGATGCAATGTAGCCACA
The DNA here is from genome assembly GCA_013399365.1 of Pampusana beccarii. Taxonomy (NCBI): domain Eukaryota; kingdom Metazoa; phylum Chordata; class Aves; order Columbiformes; family Columbidae; genus Pampusana; species Pampusana beccarii. The sequence goes on from VWYH01005923.1 coordinate 22,568, forward strand.
GAATGCTTCACAGTTAAGGCTCAGGGTCGCGTCTAACTCTCAGTGAACCTAAGCATGGATAACTGCCTTCCATTTTCTTGGCAACAAATATTACACTACACCATAGTAAGCTGACTGAAAAACAAATCGACAACAGACAACAAGTCTTCTGCTAGATCCGTTTCTTCATTATGCTAAGTCTGTTTTAGCAGCAGCCTCTGATGCCAGCCACAAGGAATGAGAAATGAAAGTGCATCAAATTTACTGAAGTTATTCATTCAAAAAACATCCCCCTCAAGTGAACAGACATTAGTCAAATTCAGAGCTGTGCCACCTCTTATGATCTCCTCTCCCTACTCACCTACTTTAAGTCATCTGGAAACAATTCACCATCTATGATACCACTTTGATGTCCTCCACTGTTTAAAAACATCATTCCATTTTGTTTATGGCACTTCACTTAAAACAAAGATGTTCTAATACCAAACAGTTTAGACAGATGGTCTTATAAATTTTACAAATGTTGTTCCAAATTCATAACATACTTAAAACAAACTTCATACACTCACCTTAAGCTTGCATAGCACAGAAAAAGATTATAAACCCCCAATAAAACCATGCAAAAAAACCCCCGAAGACCATCAAGCTAATGTACCTAAATGCAAATTAAACTAAACAGAACACCAAAACAATATATGAAATCTAATTAACAAACTATTAATAATTTTATGGTGGTGTTTTTTTGGGGGGTGGGTTTTGTGTTGTTTGGGGCTTTTTTTGGTGGGGTTTTGGTGTTGGGTTTTTTGGTGGGTTTGTTTTTTGGTCCCTTTTTTTTGTCTCCCTCCCCTCATCATATTTGAGATAAAGTAAAATAAGTCTTAATTCCCCACCTTCCCCAAATCCTGGTTCTTCAGATACCAAAGGAAGTCTGTGCTCTTAAGGGGCATTTAGTGTAAATATTCGTGCTTAGACTAAATTTTATATTTCTTTCCACGTAGAAGAGTAACTCAAATTCCCAAATTTACCACATTAACACAAAAGTTAATTATTAAAATATGAAAACACTTCAAGAACATTTCCATCAGTGTTTTGATAGAGATTATTTCCGATCCATTTTGTTTGGTGAGATATTTCAAAATAAATCTTTGAGATTTATCATTGTTCTTACTACCGCCAAAAATATATTCCATTACCAGTTCTCTCACTTTAAAGGCATCAATGGAAATCTACATCATTCTGACAGCACATTAGGAAAAAAAATTGCACCAAACCCAGGTTTAAAAAGCTATGCTACTGCATTATGCAGTTATACAAACTGTAGAAATACATAGCTTTTTAAAATATCACAATCAATCTAACTTTAGATGTTACATCATGAATATGCTGAACAACTGATCATTTGACAGACAACCAAAAAGTGTTCTCACGCAATAACTTAGTATCTTCACCTCTAAGCTTCTATACCATAGTTCTACATCAATCATTTCAGTCCTGGACATCAAAGTAGTCAATTATCGGCTCTTCTTTTAATGGTTTGGATAAACCACTGTTTCCACTACCTCTGAAATTATAAGAATATCAGATGTTACTTAATTGCATGAAAAACAAGATACAAAGTAAACTGAAATTGACAACTCCCATAATGTCTCAGTGTCCACATGAACACTGCATTGGTAAATGGCATGCATTTCTAAATTATGTTTTAATGGAAGTACCTTAATGCTCCTTAAAGCCTTTGTTAATTGATTTTTGGAAAAAATGTATACTTTATTAAATTAATGTACACCAATCTGTGGCTGAATTGAAACAATTTGTTTTGTGGTTTTACCAGAAAATACCACTTATTGGTAACATTTATTACAAAAACAATACTTTGCTGAAGACTAAATGCTCACCATGCCTTTTTAAAAGAAAGAGTGAAAGAAATACTGCTGAAGTGAGTTGATCTAATCTGCTTGCTTTTAAAAGTCAGAGTAACAAAAAATGAGTAACAGAGTAACAAAAATATGGTAATATCCAATTCAAACACTGCAAAGATGTTTTGATAAGACAGTATTAGACTTCGCAGAAGATTTTGTAGAATTGAGCACTTCTAGGCATTACAAATAAATGGCTAAAGCCCTTTATTAGGGTCACTGAAGACAGGAATCCCACAGGAGTGGCATTAAAGACTAACGACCTTTTTAAAATTCACATTGAGTTACACCATGAGCAGTCATTTTAGACATGTTTTGCTCTAGATGCTTAGTTCTGAAACAACTTAAATCTTCTCAGAACAGCCTACTTTGTATTCCAGCAGCACCTTAAACATCCAAACCTACTGCAAAATTAAGCTCTCCCTTTCTGCAAATGATACTTCACAGAACACAATTTCAAATGCTAATTTGGAAATAACCTGGGTGGAAAAAAGTTCTGAAAAGTAAACTTGAACAAAGAATAAGCCATACGTTATTTTAATTCATAACTATGAGATTCATAATCCATAACTATGAAATGATGAAAGGTAACTGAAGCTGGCAGGTCATACAAAGTAAAGGCTGTTCTATAAGACTATTCACCAAGAAGCTTTATATATCCCATCTGCAGTAGTTTTCACTGAGAAAAATACGGTAGTTCACCTTCAGCCAACTGTGTAGTCACATCTACACAAGAAAAATACATTTACTACTTGTCCAAATCATTTTATGCCAGTAAGACGTTACTCTTTTAAACAGAACAGTTAAAGGTAAAAAAAATCCCAAAGTCTCCAAAACAGTCACCTCTTCCCAACTATCTAATATTTATTAAAAAATGAAAAAAACCCTCCACACTATTTGTTACGTTACTACTCCTATACCACATAGCTAATCCTACATTTTCTTAGCACTTCATTTCACATTTACTTCTGTGGGAAAAAAAAAAAAAATCTTAGTGCAGGCTGCAAGCTCCAAAGCTGTGTGTGGGTTGCAAAAACAATGCAACAGAGAATATAAAGCTGAAGCTCACGAACACTCAGGAAACTCAGCACAAAATTGAGGAATACTGTTTTATAAACAAATTCCTTACCTATCTGTTTGTTTGTAATGAGGAACAGGAGGTGGAGGCCTGCTCTGCAATTCTTTATCTAGCACAGAAGTTAAGGTATTGCTTGGACAAATGGATTTCCCTCTAGAGAAATAAAAGAAAGGTTATTTAATTCAACAGGAAATTCTGGTGTCATATTTGCATACTTCAATCACCTATTAAAATATTCAGTTTTCCAACCACTGAGACCAATAGTGTGCAGAGCCGGTTTTCATTAAGAAGAACAAGATAACCTGTATTCTAAAGGTCTCTTGATTGCTGTCTATGAAAGATACAGAAGCAGCAAGATTTGAGTGTTGGTGCCCAGACTCCTTCCTTTCTGCATGTGAAGTGCACAGCTCTTCTCTACCATGAAGTATACAACATGATCAACTGTTAAAATACAAAAAATGCAATACTTGTCTTCTGGGGCAAATAAGCTGAATAAATTAAAATTCTTAAACCTTGTCAAAGTCAATTTCTTACCTGTCTTGCACTTTCCTCTAAACCCAAGCTACTGACATTTTAAGACCCAACTACTTCTGGTACACTAAACTGGATTGCTTCTGTAACTCTATCTGAATGGTTTATATTGGATATTAGGAAAAATGTCTTCACTGAAAGAGTTGTCAAGCATTGGAACAGGCTGCCCAGGGAAGTGACTGAGTCACAATCCCTGGAGGTGTTTAAAAGATGTGTAGACATGGTGTTTAGGGACATGGTTTAGTGGTGGACTTCATAGTGTTTGGTTAACAGTTGGACTCAACGATTTTAAAAGTCTTTTCCAACCTAAATGATTCTATGATTCTGTGTCAACCACGAAATAATGTTTCCTCCTTGTTTATTTTATTCATGATTTTTTTTGAAGTCCTTAAAGTGATAGAATACCTTCAGGATGTCATCAGAACTTCTGTCAAATTGGAAGTGAAAGTTATTCCAGATACCAGAAAGGCTGCAGACACAGTTAACTTGTTAAGTAAAATGAGCTTGTACCTGGAGATCAAGTACTGAAATGTGTCCAGAAAAACTTAAAAAAGCCAAAGAATAAGTCTGTTTCCTCAGAGTATATAATTTCCTTTCAACCCTGCCAGTGGACTGTACAGTTTTTGCCTTCTGTGATGCAGCTGCCATGATCTGACAAGGGTGTTCCATGTAGTTACAGGGGTTTTAATTTCTTCAGGTCTTTGTTCCTACTGGTCTTGTATAGCCTTCAACTAGGTAATCACTCCTGAGCTGTCTCTAGACCGACCTCATTAAAAGAAAACAAAATGCTTGGTGAAGAAGAATAATAGAGAACACCTTGATGAGACTATGGCAGGATGTGGTTTTCTCAGTGAGAATAATGTGCAGAGACTCTGAAACCTTCTTGAAAAGTCCTCTTGTTTTTGAGGAGAGACATACCCTATTCATGTTCCTGGAAGGCATAGGAAAAGGATGGGTCTTACAGGGATGACTGTTCTCAAAAACAGCTCCAGGATGTCTCAAGCCAGTACAAGCTGCTTAAATACTGATCACTACATAACAACAAGCAGACACCCATTAATAGGTTATAAATGTAACAGTTATTCATAGGAGGAAGAAATTAAAATGACTAAAAGACTTAAAACACCGACAGGTACAGTCAAGTGCATGTGTTGACTTGGAGAGGAAAGCCTTCCCCTTTTCATCATACCAGTCTGGACATTACCTTTGAATCTGGTTCAGAAGGAATCTGGTATTGCAACTGCTCAAAAGATGGTGACTGCAAAGATGACCAACAGGGAAGCACAGAGAAGGGCACTTGCAAGGATTCACTCAGAGACTTACACTTCAAACGATACCAGAACTGTAATTAAGATCAACCTTGACAGTCAATACTGGGAATGTTCTCTGTGTGGTTAGACACTGGCAACGCTGTACGTCAGTGATTCTAATGAAGCTAATGTGCTCAGCTCTTACTAAGGTGGTGTAATGATTATGGGGGCAGGGGCTGAGGACAAAGCAGATCTGTGGTGTTTGTTTGCTTCTAGATATTTGAAAAAGGAAGAATGGTCTCTTTGCCTAGCATAATTTTTAATTATCCACACTCAGAGGAGCCCATAATAGAAATCTGTGGGGAATCCTGAGAACAGGATGAAACAAAATTAATCAAACCATTTGGACTTTCTGGTGACTTCTAGCCTCTGGACTTGAAGAAACTACTGTGAAATACTCAAAAATATCATCTTTGAACTTGAGCTATCACTTGTCTGTGGCTTCAATGCTTTCTATGCCTTGAAGAAGTGGCAAATAAAAAGACAATAAAAAGAAGCTTTGGATGAATCCACTGAAATAAGAAACACTGCTATGCATCCCTGGAGATGTTTAAAAGGCATATAGATGAGGTTCTTAGGGACATGGTTCAGTGTTAGAGTTAGGTTATGGTTGGACTGAGGGCCTCTTCCAACCAAAATGATTCTATGATTCTTAGTACACCACTCAGTGTCTGTAAGAGTGGCAGAGGTCCAATAGCAGCATGTGTGTTCTACACAGTACACTGTTCCAATGCAAGGGAAGGAGAAAGCGTGCAACCTCTTCTAAAACCACAGGGGAAGACCTCCCATTTTCAAGACGCAAGATACATCTTTGTCTTTAAAGCACAGTCATCTAATTTCTCATTCCAAACCCCAACCACATCTACTTCTTTTTCTAAAATAAGCCTTTTTCCAATATGATCTCTTTTCTCACCTTCCTTTACTAGAAATGAAATTAGCATCTTAAATTGTTTCATGGAAACAGAAAGGGTTACCAAAGTGGTGTTCCATCTCTCTTGCAAGAAATCAAGATTGTCGCTAAGCTACCAACCCGTGAACAGGCTCAGGAACAGCTCATGGCACTTTAGTAGCACGGAAGGTTACAGTTTGTTTTATAACTACAGTCAATATCTACAGTTGAAAACAACTGGTTGTCAAAGAATCACAATTTTACAGTGCTAAACTAAATATGCTGCTCAGTGTGCAGCAGAAGCAAGGAAGCCTTAATACCTGATCTGGGAAGCCTTCTCATATTATGTCTCCAGTGTAATCACCTGGCTTTTCCCCCAGCTATATTCCCTTCACTTCCTTCTCTAATAATTGCTTTCTGCGGGTCTTCTCCAACTATTACCAGTTTTGCTTAGAAATGTCTTAAATTTGCAGTAATTCCAGCTCCCTCTTTGTCCATTATCTAAAGAGGGAGTATACTCTGTGGCAGTTTCAGATAGAGGAGAAAGTAGTTCCAATACCAGATTTTTTCAAAGAATGTGCAAATTTAAGTATTGCTTCTCAACTCAGAAATTATTTTCTGTAAAATTTCATGATATTTATTATCTTTGATACATCTATCAAATCTAGCTGATGGCAATAAGACAAAAAGTTACTGCCAAGATGAACGGAAAACAGCCTTGCAAAAATATTTTCTTAGCTTTTTTATTTCTAATTGTGTTTTCTTCTCTGAAGATTTACTTGACCAGTGGAAATAGGAACCTAGGAAATGATCAATTTAAAAACTGCTTTAAAAAAATTCTACCAGAAGTTACCGCATGTTGCAAATTGCATTGTAAAAAAACTTGATCAAGTGATACAAATCCAATTATTTAAACTATAGTTAATAGATTTGCAAAAAAAAAAAAAAAAAAAGCATTACATACTTCACTGCAGTGATAACAACATTACGCTTTGGTTCGTTGTCATAGCTCACACTTTCAATGCCATAAACCTGAGCTAATTCATGGATGATTCTGCGATGATCTCTGTTCATTGGTGGGTAACAATGGCTCTTCTTTGTATGCTTGCCCTGAATTCAAGAGAAAAGGTTAAAGAAAAAAAAGGTGAAGTTTTCCTTTAAGGGGAGGCAGAGGAAATTAAAAAAGCAAGTGCTTCTACCTCTAAAATTTTGCTACTATGACAAAATCGGTACCACAAATACCTCTATATTGACAGAAAACTCATCTAAAAATGTCCATTTATTTACAAAAAATTAAATTACATGTTCTCTGTTGTTCCTATCAAAGTATGCATACACAGACAACGTATCTTTTAAGTTTGACATACAAACTCTGACTGTATCCATTCTACTTACAACCCAAAGAAGCAGCATAAATTTTTTTTTTTCTGAATTTTTAGTTTTCAGAATGATCTGCCAATTTTGAATTAGATCTGATTTTATTTTTCAGACTGGCTTTGCAATGCACATATTACAGATAGCTACAAAGATGTCAGATTTATTTATCACCTCCCTCTCCCAAAGAAGCTATTTATCTGCAAGATCTGCCATGTAATGGCATCAATAAACTTTTTATTAAATAAAAAACAAAATTGTAGATTTATTTCAGTTAACAAAGACTGATAACACTTGATTTCGCACTGATTGCTATGTAAACAGTACAAGAACAAACAAAAAAGAAGGGTCCTATGAGCCCTGTCCTAATGGGTTGGGCGACTTTTTAACAACAAATGCCAATGAGGATGAGACACACAGTGCTTCACTCTGCTTCAGGGACTCAAGATATTGCTTCAGCTTTTGCCTTGGTCATCACCAACAAAGGCTTCTAGGTCTTTGGGTCTATAGAGAGGGCTCAAGGGGAAGACAAACTACCAGCAGTGGAACCAGTTTGAGTCAGGGATTTCTAGAGAATCACAGAATACCAGGTTGGAAGGGACCACAAGGATCACGTGGTCCAGCCTTACTTAGGCAAAATGCACAGTCTAGACAAGATGGCCCAGCACCATATCCAGCTGAATCTTAAAAAGTGTTTAATATTGGAGAATCTACCACTTCCTTGGGGAGATTATTCCAGATACATGAAGGAGAAGAAACTCCTCAGTAGTCAGCATGGCTTCACCAAGGCTTCACTGACATGATAAACTTCTACCAGGCACATCATCATAGATAAGGGGAGAGCAGTGGCTACTGTCTACCAGCCCTTCAGTAAGGCCTCCCTGTCTCCCATAAGAGCCTCACAGCCACTTAAGCTGTTGCTGTAGGGGCTGGATGACCAGACAGTGAGGTGGATTGAAAACTGACTGAATGGCTGGGTCCTAAAGGATAGTGATGAGTGGCAGAAAGTCTAGTTGGAAGCTGGTAACCAGCAGTGTACCCTGGGGGGAGAGGTGGAGGGCTGCATACTCAGTCCAGTCCTCTTTAACATCTTCATGATGTTCATTTGATGTTCTTTATTAGTGATTTAGATGATAGGGCAGAAATTACCCTCAGCAAGTTTGCCAGTGACACAAAGCTGGGAGGAGTGGCTGGTAGGGCAGAGGGTTGTGCCATCATCCCAACGTGAGCTTGACAGACTGGAGAAATGCACTGTCAGGAACCTCACCAAGTTCCGCAAGAAGTGCAAAGTCCCACACCTGGTGAGGAACAACCCGACACAAAAGTATATGCTGGGAACCACCCAGCTGGAAAGCACCTGGGCAGAACAGGACCTGGGGGTGCTGGTGGACACCAAGCTGAACAGGTGCCAGCCATGTGCCCATGTGGCAAAAAAAAAGCTACCTGGTATCCTGGGCTGTGTTAGGCAAAGTAATTTCAGCAGGCTGAGGGATGTGCTCCTTTCCCCTCTGCTCAGCACTGGTAAGACTATGCCCGGAGGCCTGTGTCCAGTGCTGGGCTCCCCAGTACAGGAGAGAAATGGACATACTGGAGAGAGTCCAGGGAAGGGCCACAAAGATGATTAAGGGATTGGAGTGTCTTGCCATTGTGAAATGCTGAGAGAGTTGGGACTGTCCAGTCTGGAGAAGGCTCAGGGGGATTTCATCAATGATATTTCATCAAATATCTGAAGGGAGGGCGTAAATAAGATGCAGACTGGCTCTTTTCCATGGTGCCCAGTGTCGGCACAACTGACAAATTCAGTGTGGGCACAAACTGAAATACAGGAGGTTCCTTCTGACCATCAGGAAACTTTTTTTTACTGTGAGGATGACTGAGCACTGGCACAGGTTGCCCAGGGAGGCCTCTTCATCATTGGAGATACTCAAAAGCCATCTAGAAACGGTCCTGGGCAACTGGCAGGGGGTTTGGACAAGATGACCTCTGGAGGACCCTTCCAAATTCAAACATTCCATGATTCTGTGAAACAACTACAGCCTTGTGTTGCAAGGCACAAGTCAATCTACTGTTACCAAATGGGCTCATGTGCAGAAGCATAGGAAGTTTGTAAGCAATGCAAATAATGCCAATCTAGAACAGGCATCTAAACAGAAAACAGAAAATCAGGAATCTAAACATTTCAAGAAGGAATTTAATAGCCTTGTGAAAGTTGATATGTAACTAAATAAAGAATTTTTACGGACAGAACATTCAGATTGTCATAGAACTCCCCAGGTAACCATTGGGCTTGCCTACTGAAGACTTCATGAATTAAGAATGATTTCTTATCTGCATTTGCATTACAATATATGGATACCAAGCTTCAAGGTTTATCACTTGCCTTTGGTGCTCAGAAAGAAACCTCTTCCTCTTTGAAATATAATTTCACTTCTGGGGACTTCTTGTACCCTATGAAATAGCAATTCCCAACACAGCCTGAGGGGCAGCATAGTACAGAACTGATCTTCGAGATATTGGGCCTAACTCATTCACCCTGATCATGACAAAAAGCTTAAGAAACCACTTAGTAGCTCTCCTTTTAGGTCAGACAGGGAAAAGATGGCCTTATCTGGTTTTCATGTTTTCATTCTCTTCTGCAATGTAGAGTCACGATTTAACAAATAGTTGGTTACTGCTGACAGCTAAAGCATTAGAAATGCTCTTGAGCTCTCTGGTTCTCTTGTTTCGTCACTAATTTGATGTCACTAATTCATTGTATATTGCAAATTCAAGACCTGTGTTTGCCCATTATTTACCATACACCACATAACTTGTTTTTATATTAGTATAGGCATATACATTGGTATGCACACTTATCATACATAAACAGGCCTGAACATTATTATACACAGATGGCCCACTTCTAGAATTTCATTCTAATGTGGAAAACAACGGGCAAGAACATTAGACAGGTAAACAAGCACAATGATTGTTTAAGAAACTTCATACATAAAAAGAAGGAATAAAGTTAACTAACTGTCCTCAGAGGGCAAAGGGAGGGAAATTAATGCTTTCTACAGAACATTAACTCTTTCTTGAGCTAAGGGAAACTGAGTATAGTATGGTTTACACTGTAATTTGAACCACACCTCATTAATGACCTCATTAATTTTTATAAATACGTAAAAGGGTAGACAGAACACTGGAACAGGCTGCCCAGGGTGGTTGTGGAGTCTCCTTCTCTGGAGACATTCAAAACCCACCTGGACACATTCCTGTGTAACCTGATCTAGGTGTTCCTGCTCCGGCAGGGGGATTGGACTGGATGATCTTTCGAGGTCCCTTCCAATCCCTAACATTCTGTGATTCTGTATGACTCACACATACTGGGTCAGGCATGGTGCAGCAGGAGGCCGGGACTATGCTAACCTGACAGGCCTCAAGGCAGAATTCTGCTTTCACTGAAAAACCTATGATTGTGTCTGAGATATAAACCTGGCTAGATATACTGGAGTTTGCCAAACAGCTGCAGCTGAATCCCAGTCTCCTTGGAAAAGGAGGACTATCTTGCATCCTGGCAAATGCAGGAAGGTATCCACAAATCTGTAAGAAAGTTCCACTACAAGGATCAGAAGAACCTAAGTTTTCCTCCTCGAAGTCTGAACCATTAAACACCCATCCTTGACTTTATTAATGGAGATACAAAAATAAACAATGAATCTATTGATGCAAAGCATTGATGCAATGATGCCTAGCACTGATTGAATCTTTAAATAAAGCTTGTCTGTCACTGAAGTGATCATGAACTACTATGTCTCCTGAATTTTTTTTTCTAATTATAATTAAAATGTCCACTCTATTGGAGCCCAAACAGATGTAGTGTCACCTCATAAGTATTAGTATTAATAAAGTTAACTTTTTCTCATAATTAAGTCATACAGAATATCTGAATACTCACCTTATTCACAGCTTCCACAAGCATTCTCATTTCCTTCTCTATGTCACTGACAAATTTTAAATCCTTCCTGCAAGAACAGCATTCTAGGTAAATGAGGCAAGAGAGCGTACAAAGATATAATATCTTCATCTTTTGTAACATTATTTTCAACAAGAACAAAATGAAATAACTCAATTGACTGAAGCAGAAGCAGGAGTGAGAGCACATTTGGATTTATATATGACACTATTTACATTTTTAAAGTGTCTCATCACTATTACAAAAATAATGAATTATTTTCTCTTCAATCCTTGGAGCCCCGCATAAAATTCTATGATACAACTCTGCCATCTGACAATAGAATTCTATATTTGCAAATGGACAACGTATATTTTTAAGTTGCCATCTCAGTGTTTTTAAATTACTTGTAATTAAGGCAATTCACTTAATTAGAATGTATGGTTAGATACAAAAATGACGATCGGGTAAACAGAGTGGAGATCTTTTCCAAGACAGAGCAAAAGTACACTGACTTCAGACATCAACTTTTCTAGCAATAAAAACAAAAGAAGCAGCACAAGGCTACTTGCAAGCAAAGTGTTCTTGATATGAGATACTAAGGATTTTTTAATTTTTTACCTTGCTTTATCACAGTAGGTCAAGTGTTTCACATAAGGGTGAGATTTGTGTTCTGTTCTAAAATAAGCAGATAAACTAACTCCAAAAGTAAGGTTGTTGTTTGTTAGGACACCATCCCCAAGAGGAAAAAAGACTACCTGAAGATTTCATATCTCAAACCTGTTTAGTAGTAAATAACCTTGTTTCTTCAAAAATAGGCACCATTCCATACTAACACACCACCACCTTATGAATGTCAGAATTTCATCTGTCAAGAAATGCCTACCAAAGCAGGCAGTACCATCTTTAGTAGATACCCTACCAAAGTTCTGGATGCTGAAGTGTGTGTATCATCAAAAGACCCAGTGGATTCAAGCAAGCATACAAAATGGCAATATTGAGTAGTTCAGCTCCCAACATCACTTGATCACTGCTATGATGGACTCAGCCCATCACTGGAAAACCGCCAAAGTTTTGCAACAGTGGATGGGCATGGCATGTAGTTGTCAGAACTCCTGGATCTTCAGAGGCAAAAACCATTACATTGGGAGAATTGCAAAAAGGACCTGGACTTGCAGGGTTAAAAAGAAAGGAGCCTCCAGACACATAGGCTATGAAATACACAGGCAGCCCATGCAGCATGAGGCTTTGGAAAGAATACAACAGCAATAGTCTCAGGTTAAAACAAAACAAAACCCAAAAAATGCCAACAACAACAAAAAAAACCAACCAAAACCACTTATCCCTTCAGGATGAGCTTAACTCCATGGAGTCAGAAAGCAAATGCTACACAGAGTGCCAATCATGAACACTCAAATTTCAAGGTGAAGTGATCACAGGAGGTTAAGAAAAAAATGGAACCAGCAATCCAATGAGACAGTCCACCAGTACCTGATGTGTAATATTTAAAAACCTACTGAGGAACCAGCTCACTGACTGGAGGATATGTTAAAAAACATTAACTCTTCAGGAGCCTACAAAAACAGAGTTATCAACTGGAAGTCACAAGTGAAATCAACCAGCTGGGAGTTCTTTCAGAAATACTTAGAAAGTCTCTCAGCTTCAAGAAAACCCAAGATAGTCAAGACTGAAATACTCAAATAGCAAGATAAAACAGAAAGCATGCTACGCTGGAGACAGGTCCAGGGGCTGATTGGTGACAGCAGAAAAAAAAATTATTAAGAGAATATTATTTCCCTGTATGAAAAGGTGAGATGGATTGGAGTAGATGAACTGTACAGAAACTAATTTAATGGGCAACACCTAACATCCCTAGTTCCAATAACTCTCTACAGAGTAGAGGCAGGACCTTACTCCCTGTTGCTTGTAACATACCACACAATGGCAGAGTTATGACTACTGATACGTGCATTCAAAGGTGAGGCAAGTGTTCTATGTGCACTTTGTACCTCCCGAATCTTTCATATAGAAGAACTACAGACCATTCAGACAGGAACAAAGGGCGTGCTAATGTACATGGTGGGAGAGACAAAACAATTGCTGTTTCTTTGGAATCATCAAAAAGATTCTAAAAGAGCATAACTTGGGTTGAGGAATGCTCAAGGAAATGACAGACTTCAGTATTCCTTAATCCGAAATTTTCCTTTGAAAGAGGTATCATCAACAAGTATCTGGATTGTCCTATACTGTTCTGCCTGTGTCAGTAAACAACTGAGGCAATCCAATGGGAAGATGCATCTTCTGTATCTAGATGTTCAGAGTGAAGAATATTCCTTCAGGCTGTTTACTCCTCTGCCACAAAGCACGAACAGGATTTTCTTTACAGCATCAAACTTCCCTTTGAGATCACCAAATGAAACAAGAAAGAAAAAATAATCTGTTTTTAACAGTGTGAAGTCTTTCCTTTCCAAATTTGGGAGTAAGCCTCATTAGACTGCCATGACATAAGAGGAAGGGAGTGTCAGGTCAACATGCAAGGAAATATACTCTTTATTCCTAGCTATACAGAAGAATGAACCTATGCTTCTCTGAAGGGCAAAATGAAGCCTGCAGTTGCCAAGTAACATCGGCAAGCTTGACTATTAGCAAAGGTCTCAAAAGGCCAACGGTAATGGAAACTATCCATTAAGGAAGAAAATAAAGCCTATTCTAAATCATTTCATAAGACGGAAAAAAGAAACCTCTGCAGGTTCAGTAGTTTTCTGTGTATGATCCTGATCAGATACCTGGGTGAGGAGGGACAGCAAGAACTGGCTACTGCTTATTTCTCACCTGTACTTGTCTCTGGTTCTGGTCTTGCAGTTTTAGGCTGCTTGTTTTGGCATTTCATCAGCTTGCTCATATCCTGTTTGGGGAATTTCATTTGTGGTTGCCCTGAGCTGGAATTCGCTTGTGTATTTCCTGTTTAAGAAAGCTACAAAGGTCTCCTGTCTCTACCCCTGTACACTGCTCCTATTACCAGATCACACACAGGAGTGCTTGGCTCTGCCTTCATTGCCTACAACAGCATGTAGAGTGTTAATCCTTGGGAAGACTGGCTAAGAAGATGCCTATGAAGGACCCATTTCCCTCTCCATGTCTCTAGACTTAACCATTTGATCCAACATTTCCCTGGTCCATACAGCTGCTGTGGGGTCTTGCACAGCCAGTGACAAAATAAGGAAATTCTTTTCTGTGTAGCTCCATGTGGCCAGATATTCCAGATGTCCTTCTCCAGTAGCCTTAATTCATCAAATAGCAGCCTTAACACCATCCTTGTCCAACTGGGCATTGATACTTGTGTCAGTCTACCCTCCAGCTTCATATCAATGGGACAACTTGAGCATTTCCTTGCTCTCTCTGTCTATTTCTGGAGCCTCTTAGAAAGGTCAGTGCTGAAGTGTCCACACAGTGGATCTGTACCCCCAATCTGCACTTAGTTGTGCTGGCACAGTCATCTTCATGCTAGAAGATAGGTTCGCTTTGGCAGAAGCATATCTCCCCATGTAAAGCTCTCCTGATGTAGAGACTCTTCTAACTCCTTGTCAGATTCTGACGAACCTTATCAGCAAGATCAGCATGCAGCAGCATTACAATGCTATTTCTGGTCCTCCCTTCTCCTGTCACCCTCCTACAAAGGAGACATTATCTTGGAATGCTTCCACTTGCTTATATTATTCCTGTTACCTAGAGTTGTACTGCATCCTGGAGCTTTACGATTCTGTAAAACATTACAGCTCAAAATCAGGAGTTTTCCCACAGCTTTCCCAAGTTTTCTCATTTCTGGATACGCTTTTTTTTTCAGCCCTAGCTTCACAGATCAATGGATTGCCTAAACAAGATAATAACACAGCGTTCTACTCATGGTTTTGGCAGCTACCTTCTTCTTGAGGCAGTGACCCTCAATGCACAGGAAGGTGGCTGTCATATTTCTCATCATTCTGAGATCCCATACATAGATGTATAAATTAAGCTCTGCAGAAAACCACAAGCCCTGAACTCATGCGTTACTGAAGTACCTGCTCAAGCAAGAATAAATGCATCTGTCAAAACTTACACAGAATGCTGAGCTACCTGAAAAAAATACTGTAACAAATCCACTTCGTAGATCCTGCCATTGTGAGGGAAAACCTAGATCTTTTCCAAGACAGCCAATATAAAAGATCATCAAGAGCAGTCAAGGAAGTTCATAAAGCCATAGCTTTATAAATTGCAGATTGCTGCTCATGTAAAGAGAGAAATGTTCATACAGGGAGAAACTAATTTATCTTGAAGACTACACAAATAAAATCCAGTAATTCAATGTCCAAAGTCATTGACTTGAGGACTAACTAAAACTTTTGCTTTAGCCTGTGAATCAGTAAGAACAGCCTGAGTGTACCAGTTTATTGTGAGTTACCATTATAAAGTGGCTACAAAGGAAATGCAAATAAAATCACAGAATGACTGAGATATTTTCAGAGAAATGTGGAAGGATTAAGGCTACTTTTCAAGGTATCTGTAAGACCATCTGGAATACAGTGCACTTAAGAGAATAGTCCTTATAAAATACCACTTTTAAGTTCAAATACTAATAAACCACTACCTCCACAATGCAAATACTCAGCTCTTTATCTTGCAGTAGGCTAACCAGTTGGAAGCAAAGAAACACGTGATTTACTCTTAAATTCCGCATGGCTATTTACGTAAAATTTTCATTTGTCTCAACACATCAGCACATTAAATAAAGGATTTTCAAGTAGAAAACATCCTCACAAAAATACGGAATGTATCATTAGGATAGTGAAGCAAGAGCAAACCAGATTCAGCTGTTCTAAAAACTTAAAGCTGGTAAAAACTGTCATGCCTAAAAACACACACACAAGAGTAAAAACTTCTCAGATGACACTTATCATTCAAGCATCTTTCTAAAAACATGTCTGATCCACCCCAGATTTCAAAGTGTTTATTCCTGTGATGCTTTGGATATTACCTTGACTTTCTATTGCCTCATCTTCAGATGTTTCAGTCTATCAACTCACTTCGCAGTCAGCACTGGCATAGGCTTAGCTCTGCATCAATAATTTTATTAACGCCATTTCTTTATTTTTAAAATACAGGCAGTAAGGCAAAAAAATAAGACTGGTGGAAGGAAATAATGTCAGGCTACGAGAGCATATTTCATTACTTAACTATCCCTTTTGTCTTTGTCTTGAAAAATTTACAAGAAGCACTGAGATGGGGATTGGTTGTGTATGAAAGCAGTGGACATGCAAGAAGTACAGGTACTGATTGGTGGTGAGAATAATGGTGGAAAATGGAGCTCCTGTTCTAAATCTGGTCCTGTTACAGAACAAAGCAATCCACCAGGCACTTGTTACTCTTCAGGTTCTCATTTTAGAGGTCTTGAGAAGTGCACATCACCTCCTTTGCCTCAATTATCACCTATTGCCTAGTCTGGAGAGAAGAGTAAACATTTTTACAAAAGTAAATAGAATTACTCTGCATTTCCCATCTTGCTCTCAACACTCTTCACCTGTGACACTTGTCATCATTTGAACACATACCTTGCATCTTCTTTTAAAAGTTCACTGTACTTTGGTCCAGAAGAACGGATGTTAAAAGGATCAGAATTATGATCTATTTCAAGAGCCTCAGCAAGACGCCTAAATTGGAGGAGGGAAAAAAAAAACAAAAACAAAACCAAAAACCACAAACATAACAAAACCACAACCAAACAAAACCAAACACACAAATTCCCCCAGCCTCCCAAACATGTTGTCATTGAAGAATAAAGATATGGGTGATAAATACAGATTAATACAGATGAACAGCTCGCAAAAGATACAGTCCGTATATTTGAAACTACTAATTTAGGACTTTTCACTATAATATTCTAGCAAATACTCAGATCACTCAATACAGATCCCTATGGCATCATCACTAGAATCATCTTCACATGTACCAGTTCTCTAGGTCATGAAGGAAAGGATTTTTTTCCACATAGCATTAACTTTCTGAACCTGGACTTGTTCTGAAATAAAGCAAACAAGTTCATTGCCCACCTGTTCCTCTGAAGAGCTAAGCATTCTTCATCACATTGTAACCTGAATTATGAAAGAAAAATACAATTAGAATCGCTGCTGCTACTCATACTTTTCAAACTTTGTTGGTGTCACATCATTATCACAGCCTAAAGTAGTAAGAAGGGTTTATGAGAATAGTTTATTGTATTAGATCAGATAATAAAGCTAAAACCAACCAAACAAGATCTTTGAACACACAAGCCCTTCACCAGGTCTTGAACAGAAACAGCAGTTACCAAAACCATATAGAAGCTGAGCAAAACAGCTTCTGAATTGGATTATATCGGTAAATTAGATCATTTGAGAAAAAAAAATGTGGTTGATATCAGCCTTGAGTGGACACTAGGAAGGATGGGAAACTAGCAGAGGAAGATGTGACAAGGTCACTTACTCCTATGCATCGTAAAAAAATCATCGGCCAGGGAAAACAGGAAAGTTAGCTACGCGTATCGAGGATTGTGATGCATCATAAAAATCAGTATTTCAACCAAGCCCATAACTTCTAGTGTCAGTAGAGTTACGAATTCCAGTTTTCTGTCTCATCTTTGGAAGGTATTTTATAATTTTAAGGGATTAAAACATCAGAGAAGGATCAAGAGTTCTCCAGAATTTCACAGTGACAGTTAGAAACTTCTGCCCTTTAGAATGCATAAGCAAGTTGATTCTGTTGATTACAGCTCCTTGATTTCAAATGAATAATTTCTACAGGGGAAACTGTTTGATTCAGTGGTCTGTATTATGTTTGGAGACACATAGCTATACGATCCAGAGCTCCTGGTGGTTTTCTCAAAGGAGACAGAAGAAAGCCATCATACTTGCACTGTAAGATCAACCTGTTACTGTTTAAAGTCATTTGCTTGAAGAATCATTTTTTCATCTTCTAAAAGAGGAACGTGACCAATTTACAGAAGCTACTCTAGGACCGACCAAATTTGTCACCAAAAAATCCCAAATCCTAATAAGGAAACCAAATTAAAGTATAAAATGTCTACAGACCGGACGAAAGAGAGAAACAAAGAAACGAAATCTCTGCACGGTTTGCATAAAATATTCTGCTATTGCAAATGAATTAAGCAGATATGTAAGTTACTTTAAAAATACTGGAGTTTGCCAATAAACTAGAAATTTAAGAATAAAGATTTAATGTGCCATCATCTGCTTTCCCCCGCCCCGCTCCAGTATCTGGTAGATGAAAAGATGAGGAAAGGGAAAATACTTCCTCTGGCTGTTATTGAATAAAGGCTATCGGCCACAGTTCAGATAGCATAGTAGGAAAGATTTGCACAAAGAAAAGTAATCTCCGGTAATTTCAACTATTCAAGGAAAGGGCAGTAGAAGTCTGCCTGCAGAGAAAGATGCATGACAGTGACTACAACACAATTTATATTACACATTTCAAAGCCTGGGACACCAAGAGAGACACTGGTGACTTATTTGCTCTCTTGAAAAGTATGCAGCTGTCAGACACACGTGCAGCTTCAGTAGCTGAAAAAGTCATCCCTCTTTCTTTTACCACTGCACACTCCCATCCTCCCTCCCAAGTTCTAGCACTGCCAAACGACGTCTTTCTTCAAACAGTGACTCTTTCTTTGGAGCAGCTGAAGTTGACTTCATATTGTTGAGTATATTTGTATCTGGTTAGTATTGTGACACAAATAGGAAAAAAGTAGTTGAGGCTTAATCTGGGTAAAGCAGAGATTATTCCACGGTAATTCTAGAGACAAAAAAACATGCTTATATTGTATATTTCTGAGTATTCGATTAATTGAAATAAATAGAGTAGGCTGAAAAAGGCTCAATTACTGTTTCCTATTTGTGTCTGCCTTATACTGTGCCCACACAGTACTACCACCACACTCTAAAGTTGTTGCAAGAATCAGCATGGCTCTCCCTCTTTCACCTTGTTTTTTCACCCCACTTTCTTCTGAAGTATGACACCGGCCCAAACAGAACGAAGCTGGAGACAGGGATGAGCAGGTGCTCCCATACATCATTTCTGCTCTTAGTTCATCTTGCCCATACATTCAGAGTTAAAATTATTTAATTGTAGAAAATTATCCAAAAGGACTCAGTAATAATGTGCTCCTGTTTCATAGACATTAAACAAATAAACAGAACGACTTGGTGAAGTTCTTGAAATACTCTGGTATTAGCTTTTGATATAGGAAGTCATGAAGCATCTGTATGGGAAATTTCACTATTTTGACTTTACACAATATAAAGGAATATTAGATTTTAAGATACATAACAGACTCACAATTAAGAGGAGAGAGAGTAACAGAAAATAATCTAAACAGAAATTAGGGCCTTCAAAGGCAAAGACTTCAGGAAGTCAAGTTTCTAACAGAAGGATGTTGGAGAAACTTGGGAATTCCTTAAAAAAAATGACACCAAAAGTAAAAAGACAAGCTATTGCAGTCCCGAGGAACATCAGGAGGAACAGAAAAATCACCAAACTTAAATCACAAGTGGTTTTGTGACTTTAAAATAGATCTGCAGTGCCAGCCAGTATGAGAACACAGAAGTGCCAATCAAATTGAGATACAAATGTAAGAAATCTAAAAACGGTAACAGAAAAATATTATAAATAGTAAGATGATGACTAAGGGAAAATATGCCCTATTAATCATCCAGAAAGGAATGCTAGATGCTGAGAGAAAAGATAATAGCAAAATGTTATACTGTCTAGAAATAAAAAAAAAAAATCCAGAGGAACTCTAAGGAGTTTGCTGGGTAGCAACAAACACTAAAACCACAGTTATATTCTTCCATATATAATTATAACAACAAACCAGCCAATGATGGTGAACTCATTCTACATAAAAGCAAAAACATGAACCACTAAGGAATTGCAAAATAATCTTTTAGCAGTATTGTTACAGTAGAGTCAGGCTATTTAATGTCTTCTTATTTTAGCTGGGATTTTGCTCATAATATTATGCATTTTCCATGTCACCTATGATTCAGGTACACACAAGGGTTTCAAGTATGTTTCTACAGGTATCTCCTTACCTGGCCTGTTTCATTTCTTTTTTCGTAATAAGCCTACTGATTTCCACTGAATCCCCAAGCTGTAGATCTGTTAGCTTAGTGGCTATAGATATAGCAGCTATTCTGAAAAAGAAGAGTGTTAGATTTCATTTGAGGCAACACATAAACCTTTGAAAAGGTGTATAAAGCTGAGATTTAAACATCCAGGTGGAAGAAGACAGACAGACTGACCATTGCCTCATCGTATTACAGAATGGGACTCTAGCTCCACATCACCTAGTTTTAGAAGCCTAATCTAGCTGTGTAAATTAAGAGGTTACTCTCTCTCTCATTTCCCTCAAGCAGCTAGGAGCAAGACTAACAAATGGACGTGCTTCTTCAGGGAATGTTTCAGAGCATCAATTCTAAGCAAGTCTAAATTAGGCAATGTGAATACTTTCTTCTCACCTGCTAATATTCAAACCATAGCTGACTGTATAGCTTTAATTGCCTTTTTAATTTTTACATGATTCTTCCTTAACTGTGTGCAACTAAAACGTGTAGAGTGAATTTATAAAGTACTTAAATTTGCTTAGAAAACAAGGATTATACAATCCATAAAGGAAGAGCAAAAAGCCTACTGTTACAAATTTTCTTTATTATAAAGATTCTTCATCATTCCTTTAAATGACAAGCCTCCCCAGTCTGATTTTAATGCTAAAATTTCTATAACCAAAATATACAGCAAGTTTCTAGGGAAAAATCCCACACTATTCTCAAACAAAATCCTGAAAATGGAACATTCTATCCTCTGAATCATCTTTTCTGTCAAATTCAGATAAAAGGATATAATTGTCCCTGTACGTTTTGCATCACATTCAGAGTACTAATAATCTGTCAGGAAGGAGGATGATTATATTACCTGAAGACAAAAAGCATTGAAAGGCACCATCAGCTTCATATTTATTAGGTGGTGACAAAGTCTAGGTAATGGGCCATTAGATTATACTACATCATCATTATTATCATGCGTACACATACAGCAGCACACTCCCTTTCCTGTTCCCTTGGACATAATTTTTTTCTTTTTTTTGGGGGGGAGGTGGTGGTGAGTGGCTTGGGTTGGGTTTTTTTTGGTTGTTTGGGTTTTTTGGGTTGTTTGGGGTTTTTTTTTGTTTTTTTCTTTACAAGTGTGTAGGTGGTTGGAAAAAAGCCAAACCTAACTCCCAGAAAATCAGAATATTTTAATATTTCAGCATCCTGAACAGCTGGAGTTATCATACAAACTTAGCTAGCATTAAATCCTGCTTTTGTTAATATCACATTGGCCAACAGTAATTCGTAAGCATATATGAACATATTTGAACAAACACTTGTTTTAAACTGATTGTTTCTTTCCCTTCCTCTTGACTTGTGCTCTGATTAGATAAATAAATATGTGTTCAGCTTATGCATGCAAAGACTCTCACTGATTGCAAAGAACCATTTCCTCCTATGAATATTTTTGCAATGCCTGAGTTATAGAAACAGCGGAGAAATAACCACCTTCAAAACTCTGGACTTGTAATTATGTTACCTTCCCAGCTTATAGTTAGTGAGAGGCATGTGTCAATTTAAACTGGTATTTCAAAGTTGAGTCAGTCTTCTGGATTGTATTAATAGTGACACAGATCTCAACAAAAACCCCTTTTTTTCCTAAAAAAGAAAAAATTATCATCCCTACTTTAAGTCTAGCTTGCATGCAACTTAGTGTTGACTATAACAGTTCTTAACTGTTTCCAATTAGCACATTTTTCTCATCTTTTTATTATATAGTATTAAGCACCTATTACACAGATGCTAAGCCATCTTCTGTCACAATTTGAATCTGGGCAGTGTTCAGCAGGAACAAGGCAGCATATCTTAAGATGACCTAGTATTGGCCTCTCAAACAGCAGTTTGAAATAAAATAATAATTAGTAAGTTTTCTTTGAAAGACAGGAAGAATCTGTGACTGCTCTCCTATCAGCTGGGATGCAGAGCAGAACTCAGGTTGCATACCAACTCTATAGATCAATTTTTTTACTCCCTGTCAATCACAGCCTCAGACTAAGATGTTTCTTAATTATTATTTACAGTTTTGCTATCTTCGTTTCAAAAGTTCCAAAGACATACTTTTCTTCTTTTGCTTATCCCTTCCTTGCCCTCTCTCATAAGAGAGAAAGAGAAGTTTCAAAACAGGACATGGAGACAAATCTATCGCAATAAATGGAGCAGGGTAGGACTCCACTTGCATATTAAGAACCAAGATTTATATTGACAAAGCTCTCCTGCCTAAATTTAGCTAATTTAGAATGACTTGAAATCACTCTCTCTTCCATCATCTGTATTGACTATTAATAGATTCCAACACACATTAAGGGAAACTTAGACAGCAACTCACGCATGGACTTCTATATGTAATCACCTACATTCAGGAACCTAAATCTGGACCTGCCCAATAAGTCTGTATCTAATTGCTCTGTATGGGTGGAGCAGAATTCCAGAGATCAGAGATTCAAGCTTTGACACACCACCACAGTTAGACTAACAACGGTGAAAAGAGGAACGTGTTCTAGTACACCATAGCTGGTATTAAAGCTCAGGGGAATACAAAAGAAGAAATCATACAAAAGTGCAAAAGAAATGTAAAAAAGCTTGTGAATTAAATATATTTAGTCAAGCTTGAAATTTAATCTAACTGGAAAGAAGAAAGTCCTATAAGGAATTAAAATAATTATTACAGTACAAACCTTTGATATGTATTAGATGCTTCCGAGCAAATCATACTCTCCTTTCTTCTTCCACACTCACACTGAAGATCAACCTGTCATATCATATAAGAGAGCAGCTTTTTCAAACTTTGGCTTTTTATGGCCATGGAGGGGTGTGAAGGAGGTAAATTTATTTCTTCTGAAAGTCTCATTTTAGTGGAATAATGACTAATTAAAAGCAATGAATTTTTTTTTTTTAATTCTATATTATAAGTTCATGCAAAAAATGTCATGCTATCAATATACTAACACGTCATTTTTTGTTACAACTGCTACTGGCTGACAATTAAACCATACAATTTGCCTGTGAACTTGCAGTGACTTTTCTTTGTGTATCCAACCTTTGCAGAGCAGGATGTTGTCGGACAGGGTGAAGAAGGATGACATGGAGCCATACAGGGATGATTACAATATAGCCTTGGAATAGTACATGGTTGTTTACACTCTTCATCTATAAGACATTCTCCTTTATGACAGATTCTTTTACATTTGTGCATTCCACATTTTAACATTTGATTGCAGCGAAGTCCGCAGGAAATGTCAGTGAGATGACAAGGAATATTACTTCGCAGCTGGAAGAGGGGAGTAAAGAGATGGCAACTAAAAATGAAAAATGATAAACACATATCTTGAAGTACTTTTACTGTTAACACCTCTATTTGGCACTGTCCACGCAAGAATAGTAATACTAAAATATCTTGGGACAAAGACTGAGTTTTTCTTTATATCATAGTCCAATACAGCAATGTGTCTGAATGTGTATGTCAAGAAAGATACACTTTAATATTTTAATCACATTTAAACTCCAGTAACATATCCCATTCCAAAGAGACCACAAAAATCTAAGCCTAGAGTCCTAGAACATTACGTAGTATTCAAAAACACTAAGTGTCCAGACTTACTTCATGCTTGCCCATACACCATTTCTGAGTGAGATAGGTACAGGGTGGACATTTCTCCTCACTGTGACATGAATGGTACACTGCAGTCACAGAAATAAAAAAGCCAGCACAGTTTTATTAGCATACATCAGTCAAGTGCATGAAAGGAGACATTAAAGACTATTAAAGATCAGTTTGCATTTCAGAACTACACACTTTACGGGAAGTAGGATGCTTCATGCAAGGATAATTGCTCTATTAAAATTATGATGGCATATTTCTAGATGAACATTCTCCCATAATTTCTAAATAGCAGATAATTTTTAATCCCACAAGACTGGTTATTCTATCAGACAGAATTTGTCAGAAATCATATCTGTTTGACCTGTGCTACATTTTTTGTGACCAGCCAATGTAATTTCAAGGAATGTAAAGACTAACTGCTCACTAGATTATCCTACTGTTTCAACAGAGCGCTTAATCTTTGGAATATAATACTTAATGTGTTGTGATAAATAATGATCAAAATAAAATACAATTCTTTTAACAGTCAGAACTACCACTACTAGTATTCATCTCACATTTTTAGTTTGTTGGCTTTAAAGCACAGACTTTTGGAAATATTCACAACTACTGAAAATGCATCTAATAAAAAAGCAAATACTTTTGCAAACAGACCTGTGTACACTTTTCTACATTTTCATAAAAAAAATCCCAACCAACCAAAACCAAACAAAATCCCACACCAAACACCAAGCAAAACTGAATTGCCTGACTTACCTGGATGATCGCAGTCATGTGGCCTGGTGCACGTTTTTTTACACTCTGGTGGCTGAGTGCCACAGGGGACAGGGGGGTAAATCACAGATTCACCGCAGTAACAAGTTAACTCCTCAAAACCTGAAAAACACAAGTCAAATATATCCCAATGGCTACATGTATTTACACTTCTCCACTACGAGAAATCTAACATGCAAGTGTTCTCCAGCTTCGTTTTCTGATGTTAAGCATCACTGCAGAAAATTTATTAGTTTTTGTGGCTCCTACAAGAATATGGGACTATGATCACCTCATTAGGAATTACACTTGCTTTTACAGAATGGTTCTTTGACAGCAACATTTTGAACTGGAGCAAGAGAAATGCTTGCATCAAGTTGAAAGCTGTTGCTGTTCTATCCTTGACTTTAAAAAAAAGGGAAACTCTCTTGAGTTTCCTTACAGAAAGCGAATGATCCCCTGCCATCACTTTTTCAGATCAGTGGTTACACTTTGTCCTTTTGCCAAGCCCTGCACATGGTACTGGGAAAATTCCAGAGAAAATTATCAAGAGGCTGCCAGTCTGTAGATTTCCTTCTATAATTTCTTCTGTATACTTCCTTATGTCATTTAGTATTACATGGATACTCATAAGCAACTTATGAACCCATCCAAATACTTAAAAGCCCATTTTGTATGTTCTGGACATTCACTGTCTCAAGCAGTATACCTTTTCTTCTCCTTCTCTCTCTTTTTTTTTTTTCCCTTCCACATTTGGAAAACAGCTTTTAAATTCTTTGTCGTGGTTTAACCCAAGCTAGCAATACAACCACGATAGCCGCTCACTCACCGCCTCCCCCCCAAATAGGGGAGAGAATCAAAAGGGAAGGGAGAAACTTGGATTGAGATAAACACAGTTTAATAAAATAACAAAATACTAACACACTACCAGTAAATATATATAAAACAGAAATAAAAGATAGTCAAGGCAATTCCCCATGAACTACACCCACACTGAGCAGCCAGTCCCACAAAGCAGCACCTGGTCCCAAAGCTGATCCCGGAGAGAAAAAAAGAGGAAAAAGGCAGAAAGGCTCAGAGGCCTCTGCAAAACGGCAAAAGGCAAAACTAAATGTCCCGAACTAAAGCTCCCCTGGCTTTGGCAAAAAGGAGTGAAGGAAAAAAAAAAACATGCACAAGAGAAAGTGCCTGAGAGCCAGAGGAAGAGCAAGAATGCCTGAGAGAGAGACCAGAAGGTCCCAACTCTCCTTAAATACGAAGCATGATGCTAATGGGGTGGAATACTCTTATTGACCAGTCTGGAAGTCAGTCAAGCTCTGCCCCATCCATGCCCCCCTTCCTGAATGCCTCACACCTGTGGGCAGAGTGTTCAGAATGTCCTTGGCTCTCAGACCAGAGCAATTAAAAATATTGACTCTGTGCTGGGGTGTTATCTCTTGTTCTCAAACTAAGTCCAAAAAATGACTGTGCTAGCTATGCAAAAGGTTTCTAACTGCACAAAGAAAATTAACTCATTTTCAGTCAAACCAGCATACTCTTATTAAAAGATTCCAAATCCCAGTGGTAAATAAAGGAATCGAAATAGTTACACACACCATCCCAACTAAAACTTAACACTGCACAAGAATGAATAAGGTTCACTGCTGGTTTTCAGACTATAAAGAAACTGCGAGAGAGACTAACTGGAATGCAAACTACCATTCAAACAGATAAATCCTTAGAAAATCAGGACACTAAGAGAAAATATTAACATCAGAAGGCATACAGAAGGAGATCCAAGAACAAAAAGAGAATATGATTGGTCTATAAACTAATAAAGAGAAATTAGATCAGGGAGAATGAGAATGATGGGGGATGTAAGAGAATGATAGGACAATAAAAATACAAAACGATAATTCCAACCTGAAGAGAAGATGAGTTTGTTAAGGGAGCTGCTGAATTCAGCAAGTTCTCTGACTTTGGAAATCACAGGATTCTTCCTTCCTAGCCTACCAAAGCAAAATCTGTTGAACTCTATAAAACCCCAAAGGTTCCTGCTGTCCCACTTCCATAGATACGATCTCTGCTGGATCAATATGCAGGTCCAGCCAGTAGCAAGACTGAACACATATTCCAGAAAGACAAGACACACAACATATACATGACAATAAAACGACCCGACACATAGACTAAACTGAACAACAGCAAAATTCACATGAACAAGAATACCAATAGCCAAGTCCTCTTCTTCCTCTCCAGATCATCAGGATTGAAGTTCACTAGTGAAGACAGTCATATGCATGCAATCTAGATTCACACGCACACCACATTCATGGATCTCAAATATTAGCACAGGCTCTGTCTAATATCCATATGTGGATAGACCCCTTACCGAGTCGCTGGCTGAAACCCTGGGTATTTCCAGATGCAGATCTCCTCCTACTAGCCAGTCAGTCCAGCTTTGAAGCAAGTTAATTAACAAATTACCCAGAAAAACACAAGCACACACAGGACTGAAATTAACAAGGGAATCACATGCACACCCTGGTCTCTCCAGGTGCTGGCACCCAGACCAAGGGGCCCCTATAACTTGTGATCCCACTCTCCAGCTGCTGGCACACAGTATACATTGGTCTGGTGTCTCCAGTTGCTAGCATAGAGACTATGTGCTCCCACGATCTGCAGCCAAGTCTCCAGCTGCTGGCACTTAGACCTCTCACGCACAGAACAGAGAATGAGATTACAGTGAAATATATTAAATCTTACTCTTAACTAGGACAGGATAGACAGTTGTCATCAGGTGCACAGGGCTCTGTCAGAGAAGTGCACTGACCAGCAGCTTCATTTCTGCACTTGGTGCCTTTTAATCTCCCTTTCTCTTCATTTTCCCATGCATTAACCTCGACTTCTCCCAAACAATCTGCCAAAATAAATTACTACCCATTGGTCCCAGTTTTGCTACATCTGTATCCAAATCTGCTATTTCCGGTATCATTACCTAGGTCATCTCAGTATCACACAACAACCTAAGTTCTGTTGGCCTTGCAATATTCCACTCCCAAAAAGGTTCCCAATACCTCCCTCCTCCAATTACCTGGGAAGCTCAGTCATCTCTCACCCTTAACACCTGTGAAATCCATCCACTCCTCATGGCACTATCTGAAACTTTTGTCAGCTTTTCACTGTGTATTTTGTTATGTTCAGAAATTTCTCATGTCAGGTTGTTTTTTATGGTCTGTACAGTCAGTTAAATCTCAGGCCAGATGCTAGTCATTTGCTCCTGTATCTTGGAGTGCAGCAGTTAGGATCATAATTTTTGTCTAAGGAGACTCAATTACAATAAATTCCAGAAAATATAAATGTTGGGAGAACAAAACATTAAGGAGGAAGTAAAAAGAAGTAGAAGAGAGAGCTGAGAAGTTTTGAACATCCATGGATTTTCTGTGGAAAGCAAGCATGGGAATGAGTAGGGCTTTTGTTGTCCCTTACTACAGGTCTTGAAACAACCCATGATGCTCCAAGCTTCAAAGCCACAAATCTTCCTTGGCCCAGGAAGACCAAAGACCAGAGGCCAAAGGTCCCTGGCAGACCTGTGCATTAGCCAGCTACACTGGCTGCTCTCTATCAGTGAGAAGTGATAGGTGAACAATCAACTATAATGAAGGTGCCTTAACTAGCACTAATTGGGATAACAGGAAGGGAGTGCAGAGGTCTGATCCAAATAACAGAAATACATCTGAAAAACATTAAAAAAAAAAGAACAAGGGCAGCTCTCTATTGCTGACATTTATTTTCCCCAATAGATGTATTGCTGCCTTGAAGATGTGTATAAGGTGTGTATAAAGAGACCCTGGCACAGAAAGGGACCTCACCTCTCTGTACTGAAGAAATGACGCTGGAAAGGTGAAATACCTGGGAAGCACACAAAACCACAGAGGTGCAGATGCACTCTAGTATTGCATCTTGATGCCAGTGCTCAACACTTCCAGCAAAACCAGCAGTAGAGATGGAGGCAGGGGCAAGAAATCCAATCTAATGAGTGGCAAGTGGTTTGCAGCTGACCATGCCATGGCACACGATAACATGGTTGATGCAGCTCAACTGCAAAGTGGTGTCTAGACAGGTGCATCAGAGCCAAGAACGGACTTCTTAGTGCTGTGAAGCACTCCCCATCACCTACAGGGTCAGAATCACACAACGTATGTCTCTGAAATCTCAACTAGCAGCATCCAGGGAAAGCAAGTAAGAAATCTTTGAAGATCCTCCTTAGCTGATTTACTTCTAGAAAGATTCAGGATGGGAGACTTCAGGGACACAAAGGTTAAAGCCAAATGATCATAAATATCTGGTTCTTTGAGTAGGCAGCCACTTTTCCTGCACTCAGAAAATAGCATCACTGCAAAATTTCAGCAGTGAAGCTTGACCTCTCAATTGCATCACATCCAACACTGGAACAATTTATAGGGAAAGCAATTAGGTCTCTCAAGGCTAAGACAGGCAGCAATGTGGAGAAGTTTAATGATATTGAACATCAAACCCATGAAATCCAGTGAGGAAAAACAACTGCTCGGAAAAATCTGTGCATTCAGACTGAACTAGACCAGAGGTTACTAATAGAACCTCTGAGATATTCAGATTACTATTTTTCTTTGTCAAGAGAAATGTTTGGACACAAAAACATTTTTTTAAAGAGAGGTACAGCCAACATGCACTATTATTATAGGCTATTATTCATAGGCTATTAAGACAGGCTACAACACTATTTCAACCAGTGACCTTTAGAGTCTCTAGCACCTTCTCTTTTCCAGGATGTTTCCACGAAAAGTTGGTCTCCATAATAATTGAGTTCTTTGACTATGTCCATGTGCATGATATGAGACACATGTGCTACTGCAGCTAAGACACTTCCAGGTGTAAACAGTATCCTTACAATGTACACCACCTGTCTGTCTCCTTTTCACCTAGGTCATGAGGTCTGGTTCACACTTTCAGCGTCTCACTGTCCTCTTTCCCACATTCCAGTGAGCAGTTCCAAAGCAGTACCCAGTTTCTGAGAGAGAAGACTCACTTTTCTCCAGCAGTGACTGCAGAACTACTAGATGAAAGACAGTATTTGATGAAAGCCAAAGGGAAACTACAGGTGAGTATTTATATTCCATTCTAGAAACACCCTTCCCTCACAGTTTTATTGTAGCTTACAACAGATGCAAA
This sequence comes from Pampusana beccarii, assembly GCA_013399365.1. NCBI lineage: Eukaryota > Metazoa > Chordata > Aves > Columbiformes > Columbidae > Pampusana > Pampusana beccarii. The sequence goes on from VWYH01005923.1 coordinate 52,293, forward strand.
AATAAACCTAGAATTCACAGCCACAAGACTTAACAAAGAAAACCATCAAACTTTAAGTACACACGGAGTGGAAGGATGGATACAAGCTGAAGAATCCATTAAGGGCTTTTTCTGTCCAACCTTCAAATATTGCATTTAATAAATAGCTTATAATTGCTGTCATAAGCTACATCTATATAAAGAAAGGGGAAACCTATATTAAAATATAAGACTGAGAAAAAAAATATTAAACTGCTATCACATTTGAAGATGTTTCAGATCAACTAAAGGTTCTGCTAGCAGAAGGAAACATAGAACCATTCTTCTGTCTGCTTCAGGCCAAAATCAGAAAATGTAGTATTCCCTACCTATGGTGCAAAATAATCAATATATGGTGCCCTACATTAAAAAGTAAAAAGCAGTTGTAGAAAACTAGTATATCCAACTGGCACAGCTTTTAATAAAGTACATATCTGTCTAAAACTATTGCACCAGTTTAAATCTTCAAGTAGTTCAGCAATCCTAAGAAAATGAATAACTGCTGGCGGTCAATCTATTTCTAGCAATTTGATACTAATTTTCACCATCCAGACTGTGACCAGATACAGACAACTGGCATCTTGTTTCTTCAGATGTCTCTGTCCAGAGAAAAATAACTAGTATACTAAGGAAAGTCTGAATTCTAAGAAGCTGTGGGAATATAATGGAAGACTGATGAGGAAAATAATTGTAAATACACTCGAGTGACTGCATCTGGGGTGTAGAAACACACATATGTCACACTAATTGTTGTTTAGCCTTGGGTGCTTGACAAAGTAGAACCTCTGTGTTTAGACAACACAAGCTTGTGAAAGACTTAGAGGCACCTTATCAAATATCCTTGAAATTCCTACTCTACTGCAAGCAAAAAGCAGTGTGGTAAACTGTGCCTGTATGAATCCCCTAGATACAGGCGAAACCAGCAGGCTCGTTGATCTTCAAGGACGGACTGAGCTCTCCAGTGCCTGTGTCCCCCCTTGTGTACCTCTGCCCTGGTGCTTTGGTGCTTTTTTGGAGATCCCCTGCTTAGGAAAGTAATAAAAATATATTTACCCTTTTCATTTCATCCATAGTTTGTGGCTGTTCCTGTGGCCAGCATGTGTCAGCTCACAGAGCAGCTAAACAAATTCTGCTACACACACCTATATCTTTGATAGGGATTACACTGTTAAACAAGAATTCCCTTAACTTAAAAATTATCTTTCTAAACTGCTTTTTTCTCCTTACATGATTCCTCAAATTTTTAAGTGATTGCAGGATCAACCTACATACTGAATATATTTCATTATAATTCAGTTTTAACTATTAAAATCTAACACTTAGCAAAGTCATCTAAAATGAAATAACTTTCACTTTCATGAAAAAACATAAAATCAAAATCAAGTGCATATTCTTCAGGTTCTGGTCAATTTGGATCACATTCTCTGTCCAAATCTGACCAGTTAAGTGAATAAATTTGTATAACACATAAGAAATAACGTACTCTTGCACATAACTCACTTGTTTGCCAGCATGTTTGACAACTGCCCCGATGACAGGGTTCTTCACATCTGTGAAGCCCACAGTTGAGTTTACGACCACAAACCAAAGAACACTTATGTTCTGTGTCCTAGGAAAAGGCAAAGAAGAAAAGGAGAATTAAACTATAAACCTCATTGGTTTACTTTTCTTTGTGAGGTCATAGTCTACTAATTGACAAAACTGTACGGTGCAAAAAATAGCTCAGGCCTGATCTATACAGTTTTTCTATCACTGTACGGATACACAATTTTTAAAGCGGATTCTGTCAAGATCTCTCTTGCAGACATAGTTACATTATAGCTTATGCTTCTTAAGTAATATTGTTCCCCTCCTCATTCTCCCTGGAATCACTGCATTGACAAAAGCACCTTTCCACTGATTTAATTGCATCTAGGCTGGAATGTGTCTTTGCATTTACAATGATAGCTGTAAAACAAAAGCTGCAAAACAAAATCACATACGCAAATGTTTTGAGCATGAACAATACTGTAAACAGAGAATGAAGATGCACAAAAAATTGAAAGATACAAAAGCAAAAAAAGTCTTTTGGCATCACAACCAAAGCCAAACACATCACAATGAACAATTTTATAAAACCACACATAAACTTACCACACAGCAAACTTCATTACACTTGTGTCGTCCACATGATCTTTTTTTGTTGCACCTCTTGTCACACATAAATGTAATAGCAGCTATTAACAAACAAACAAAACAATGGAAAACAGTAATAACTTTTGTGTCTTTACTTATGCTGAGAACAAAAGCTGCGATCATGATATTATGCCAAGGCTGTTGCAGAGCATGGTCTAGAAGAGACTAATACAGAGTAAGTCAGCAAGTAAACTTTTACATTACTTGCTCCTCCACATTAATTCCCCATGCAAACATTTGGCTTCCTTTAAGCTCACCCTTGTTCATAAGGATTTTGGAGAACATAATACATTAAACTGGTTTATTTCACATTAGTCTTTGTATCATAAATTCTGCAGAACAGAACACAGAAAACAGGATATCCTGATACCATGAGTACCACAAACATCCAATTAAAGACTGCTTAAATTGATAAGGCAGTAAAAGTCAGCTAAAAACAGCTACTGCTGATATGCTCATGAAACTAGTGCTAACAAAGAACATCCTTATCACCATACACAAGTAACAAAAACAATCACTTCTGGACTCTGAAGAGCAAAGTCTTCACAGATAAAAGCTCAAATTAGGAAACATACATATTACTACCTTTGCATCTTGAAAATAAGTACCTCAGTATGACAGGGGGCCATCAACTAAACATTTAACTGAGATGAATTTTGAGATGCTACCTCCAGAATACCAAAAAGTATCAAATGGGAAGTCTCTGCCAAGCTCAGATGCAAAGAGAAGCAGCATACCATTGCTAAACAGAATCAAAGCTTGTGTTTCCCCAGGAACTTGGACAAGAACAAGAGCAAAAGCATTACTTTGTATCTGAGCTGTGCAAGCTGACCCAAAGATAAGCAGGATGCTGAGAGGGCAACCTACTGAATACAGCAGGTGGTATAAGAAACTGTTAAAATTGAAATAGCTTGTCTGGAATCCTCAAGATCAAATGCTGAAGAAGTCTTTCCTTATGTACAGGATGGATAGAAAGGAAAGAGGTTTATTTTAAACCTCTTCCCAAACACAGAAGCACCTCAAAAATTACCAACTTGGCACAGAAGTGTGGATAAAAGAAGCAGTAATGATCAGATGTTTGCCAAGTTCATCAAACCCAAAATTAATGAGTTGTGAAATTGTTTTTAAAATTATATACATTATCTACATAATGTAACATTGTACCTTTATTTCTGAGGAGAGCACATGGGACTTCCTAGGAAACAAGCAGGGAGCCATTAGGTTAAAACAGATGAAACAATTGAAACTTACTTATCTAGAAAACACCTAGTGACATGACATAGAACTAAGCAGAATGTGTGTAACACTTCCGCATACAAAAGTGAAACAAAAGCTGGAAAAAAAATCTCAAATCTTTTAACACAACATGTTTTCCTTAGAGATTAAATACTAATTTAAAAAATGTAGGTTTGTATTCCCCATTTGATTCAGCAGATAATACTGTGAAGTGATAGAAAAACATTTGTTTTAAGAAACCATAAACTTGCATGGAGGAAACCAAAAGAGCTCTCTCAGAGAATACTGATAGAGTGCATAAATCTGTGCTTTGACCAACCATCCAAAAAATGTGAGTCTGACTGGATTAAAATAAATAAAGAGTGAAGTCAAACCTCATGATCAGAGAAGTTTTACCTAGATTAAAGACCTCAACATTTAAATAAAAGGTCATGAATGAAAAGAACATTGTAAAGTTGTGATGACTGAAGGCTTAAACGTAGTTAATCAACATTGTCATTTCTGAGCATCACATTTTTCATGACTGATTTAAATAATCACTGTAGTTCACTCATAGTTTTTCAAGAAGCAGCTTTCTGGTGTCTGAGAAGCAGCATAAACTGAAACCCAAATCTCATTATTTTGTTTCAGGCCTCAAAATGAAAGATAATCTGAAGCCTTCTACCCCATAACTACCTTCAGCAAAGTTGCAGGGGAAAACACTTCCAATCTCAAGCACAGTCTCAAGCATTTCTGTGTACTTATAGACTTATATATTCAGAAGCCATCTCTATTTATAGATTTTATATATATAATGGGTCAGAAAAGTCATCAAGGCTAGTGTGATAGTAGCTAAAGATTTCAAAGGTATGATTACAGAAAGTAGTATAGTTTAAAAATATACTATTATATGAGAATTGCTGAGAATCTGCTGGGTCACTACATAAATGTACAAAGAACGGGGACCAGTAAAAACTTCATTTTCTCTCTAAAAAATCCTACAAAATACAACAAAACTACAAGCTATTATTACAAAGTTTTAGTTAGCTTTTTGTGTTAGGCTACATTTCTTCTCTCAGTTTACATTACTCTTGGTAAAACTACCATTCTTTGTGCTAGATAAATACTGCACAGTAATATAGGATTTTGCAGCAGCTTAAACAGAATTCTGTGTAAACTGCAAAAATACTTCAATAAATTGACTTCAGTAAATAGCCTATGTTAGCACTTCACAGTATGATCTAGTTTGTGTCTATCAGTTAGTATGCAATGGAGGTTCTTGCAACTAAGAAGCACAGCGCGTTTTATACTTCTTAGCTTTCTTTTCATCAACTACTTCAGCTCCTTTTCCTCCACAGCTTTAAAAAACAACAAAAATTACCTGTTTCCATGATCAAGCTTTATACACTCACCTTTTTTTTGAAGCCACACCTACAATAAATATTTGATGTGTGAGAACATGGTCTACAGTCTCCTTCATGGCAAAGGCTTTCACATGTATGAACAAACTCTAGCAAAATGAAAATACAAAGATTAATAATTAATGAAAAATAAAATCCATGACCTGGAACTTCATATTTCGTAGGATCATCAGCAGTCAGAGATACTAAGCTTATGTACAGCTGGGTTTCCCAACAAATTAACTATTTTGAATTAAATGTGCATTAAATTTTGCCATTATTTTCAACTTTTTAATCCTGAATCTATAGATCAGAGTTTCAGGTCTACAATTAACATTGAAAATGCATTCATTTTAAATATTATTTACATTAACATATGAAAAAAATATTTTGTGAGACTGTCTTACCCATGTTCTAGGAATTTTAAGTAATTTTTTCTTCTTTTTCAGCCTAAAAGAATGACTTACCATGCACACTTTCATATTTCACTTACTAGGTTAACTTAAATTCAACTAAAAGCTGAATTAGTCATTCCCTTTCTACTTGTTGTCTTTGGACTGACACAATGTATGAGTCATTAACAAGAAGCCCTCATCCTGACAGCATTGGTCTCTCTCCTCTCTAAAGTTTAAAAAATCACGATTAAATATGTAGCCTGTAAAACTGGAGCTTCACAAAATCTCACAGCTAAATACGCTTGAGCTACTTAATACACTCACTGAAGTGTCAAATTGCTTCTGCAGGTAACTTTCTCCAACTTTTCAATGCTACTTTTTATTTCATGACCTTGTTCCAGCAGCAGGAAATCAGTATTTACTAAAGACATGTGAACAAAGTCATTTATCTCTACCAGTCTCCACAAAAAAATCAAAGATCTAGATGGGCTTTTAAAACACACCCATAGATACTACTCTCTGGAAATTCCTACAATTCTGTTCCTCTACCAATATAGGAAAGGTGCATGTAAACAAAATTCAAAAGGCTAGCTAGTGTTAGTGTTTCCAGGACACACATATTTCCTGATTTTAAGGTATAATTATGAACAAACAGCCAGACTGCAGGATCTGCAGTGTCTTTTAGACTTAGTTTGGTTAAAACCCCAAACCACTGATCAAATATTTATTTCTTGAAATTAAACGGTTAAGAACCACTTTTAAAAAAATAAACAAACAATTTGAATACTCTGATGCAGAAAGTTCTAATTACCGTAGCTACCACAGGAGAGAGGCTTGCCACATGTTTTTCCACATGATGGAATAGGGTCTGTGCATACTTTACGTTCAACACATCCTAGTTCCAGTAACTTGCTGAGAGGAGTCTGACCACAGGGACAGCGATGTACTACTTGTGGAAGTCGTGGACAGAGCTGGCAAGGCTGAGGATGGCATACTTGTATACAGTTGTGCCTCCCACAGTTTAATTTTCTGAAAAAAAAGGGGGGGAAGATTATTTAAGAGTATCATGATCACTGTGAATAAAATGACCTTTTTCTTTTCAAAAGCCTAAATTATAGTGACCTTACTTGCCACAAATATTCTGACATGAGAAATTCCCAAATCCATCAGAGAATTCTTCCTTTGTCCCACACAATACTTCTTTAAAGCTGCTTCCACAGTAACACACTGAAAGAAAGCAATATTACACAGAAAACAACACAAGAGAATATCAACGACAAAACACATCCAGCAGTACAGCAAATATAAACAGGTAAAGTGTGAAAAATTGTTACAGTTAGTTTTTAGAAGGATAATGAAGTTGTTCTTCTTTAGATTTATTTGGGCAAAGGTTTCTCAGTCCTACAGAAGCAGGGATTCTTGTTTTATTTGTTTTGATAAGGAGACAAAAACTAAACGGGAAGTACTACCTGCACAAAAAACTTACTTATTAAAGTAGTATGCATAAGTTAATTATTACCTTAAAAGTCAAGAAAATTAACTTGCAATTTTCTACATAAACCATTCAACAAAATGTATACTGGCACACATACCTGGACAACCTAATTTCCATTCAAGACCAAGTTTAGAAAATTTTAACAGAAGCCATGAGTAGCTTGTTGAAATGTGCTTTCCTATAACTCTATTCTTCTTCCATGTAGTGTTTAATCACGTCTCCGAATTACAGTAAAACATTAAGTAGGATCATAGGTCAATTCAGATCAGAAGGGCCCTCAGGGGCCACATTACTCAGTGTTTTATTCAGTTAGGTCTTGAAACCTTCAAGTTTCCAACAAGAGTTTTTCCTTATAGCTAGTTATAACATTTCAACTTTGGATGATTCTCTCTCATCCTCCTGCCATGCACAGCCTGTCTCTGTCTTCTTGATTAGGTCCTATTAGCTACTGAAAGGTCACCACTCAACCTTCTCAAGTTAACAAAGTCCAGCAGCTCCAGCAGCCTAATCACTTTGGCAGGATTCTTTCTGGTCATGTTTATATTCTTACTTAAATATACAGTGATGCTGACACATTTTCATTTTTTAAAATATTCTAGCAATAGGCTTTGGCTTGGTTAAGTAAAAATAAAGCACTTGCCTCCTGGTACTAGCTTTTATTCACCCTCTTGTTTTCATAGTATACAATGGATACACATAAGGTATCACAATACTTACCTTGCTGTACTGTTAATTGGCAAGGTGAACATTTTCCTGCATGGCACACTTGAGTACAGCTGTGCTTACCACAGTTTAAAGTATTTCCACATACATTAGAACAATGAATTTTTGTTGATTGGCCACAGCGAACTGAATGACTGCAGAGAAACGACACCATGGTCTGTCAGCTACCTTAATATCTATAGAGCATTGATTAAAAAAGAAAATACTTTTTCATTAAAATCCAAAGCCTTCAAAAGGGAGCATAACTTATTAATGAGAGTGGTTTTAGGAAATAACCCCATTTTTGCCTCTGCTTCCCCTCTCCCATCCCATTAAAGTAGAATATTTATCACAGTAGTGAGTCTACAGAATTTTATGTCAACAAGATGGGGAAACAAAACAGAGATGACACTATAACTTGAATCTAACATATGGTTATGCATTATGCCAGAAGAGCAGATATTTCTCTTACAGACATCTTTCTGAACACTTAAATGATCCTAAGTCGACTGATCACAATGAAAATAGGGATGTGGGCCTTAAGAGTGAGCCAGCAGTCTACAAAGAGAGTTGATTTTTTAAAAATTAAATTGTTAAAAAAGGGACAAAACAATAATTTCTCCTCTTTTTACATTCTGGCTGGCCTCATATAATGGCTGTAAAATGTACATTTGAAAGAGTAGCTTTAAAACATCTTAAAGTCAGAAGTGCCATACCATACATCTGGGATGCTAATACAGTACATATGAAAAACTGCAATTTAGAAGTAAGTTTTAAGTATTAAATGCAACACTACAAAAATCAACAATCTGGTGAAGGTAGCTGGCACCTAGAAAAAAATATTAAAGCAAAGTTGGTTGCATCTATTAAACTTTTAAATGCAAGCAATAGCTAGAATAAATTTTACTATGTAAAATAAAATTCAGTAATCTACAACCAATCCATCTTTCTACTGAAGACAAAGCGCTTTCAACTACATATACTGCCACGGAAGTATCTGTACCTTCTTTTGAAAAATTAAGATCATTTAATATTACATTCAGACGTTCAGAGATAATTTTAAAAGTCTGAAAACCGTTTTTTCTAGAGCAAGAATGCTAACAATGAAATTAGTTTTTGTTTGTTTTGGTTCTGGAAGCATGCACAGGCAAACATTTTGTTACACAGAATCAGTTCTCGGTAGCTAGAGCAGGGACTCTAAAGACTCGGAACAATTGAATATGAGCGATCACAGACAGTACAGGCAGTACTGTCTTGCTGTAGGCAATGCATGAAACGTGCAGGGAAAAGATAGCCTTCAAGTCTGGAATATACTACAGACTTCTCTCTCACTAGTGGTACAGCTTCCCAGAAATGTATATGGTATTTTTTAAATTATTATTTCTGGAATAGAGTAACTCCAGATTACATTCCATTCACATAGAAAAAGTGTGAACCTTCTTCTACTTTCTTGTCTGTGTCTTCTACAAAATAAAATAAAATAAATACTAGAATAGGATTTCAAAATCAAATCAACAAAAAGACTGCATGGGCAACTCGGCTACATGTACCATAAATTGATTTCAACACAGACAACTCTTTAAAAACTATTTTTCTTTTTCTTAAAAGATTAAAAGTAATTGCACTTCTATAAAATATAAAGTCCTCCAAATTATTTTAGTGCACAAATAGAAGTTATAGATCAGAATAAACTTTGTTCTTCAAACTTTTAATAAACTATAAGAAAAAAATTATTATATAAACTTTTAATAAACTATTTTGTTTGTATAATAGAAGCATCCTCACCTTGTTTGTCCACATTCACATGTTTTTGTCACAAAGGCTGGGCACGAAGGGCAAGGTCCTGGATGGCACAGGCTTAAAAGTAAGTCAAAAAAGCAAACAAAATTGTAAAGTTAATTTTAGTTTTACTACACTCCCAGAGAAACAATCCACCATGATCTAATCCACAGTGCATTATCAGAACACCTATGCTCTTGCAGGGTACAAAAGCGTTATTAACATAAGAAAAAAATATTGTATTATTACAGTTGCATCAGTCTCAACTGTCATTGATACTGAAGGAAAACTTCAGTATTCCTGCTGCTGTCAGTCAAATCAACAGTGAGTGCTACTAACACATTTCATATTTTGCTTTTCACCAGCATACATGCATCAACTCAACCATATTCATCACTGATAACACAAAATAAAATCACATGTCCAAACCATTAATACATTTCTTTCTTCAGTGATCTTAAATTGATTAGAGACAAAAACTTCTCTAGGAATTTCTTCTTTTGAGTTGGCAGCTTAATCTTTGAACTCAGGATTTCTAATGACACCAGTAAGACCTGTTGTGCCTCTTCTGTAAGGTAATGTGTGGAAGATGCAGCAAGTCGGCCTCACTTTTCTTTCTTACCATCAAGTGCAACTTCCTTTGAGTGTCATCAATGCCAGTCACCTTCTAATTCAAGAAACACTAGATGGTCCCTATCTGCATGTAAGACCTCTGTTGGGCACATACAAACCCAGGTTTGTGGAAACTATACTTAGTTAACTTGTCTGCACTCTTCCTTCACCAGCTCTCAGTTCCCTTTGCAAAAATAGCAACTCTCATGTGGAACAATTATTACTGGCCAGGACTGACCAGCACAGATATTCTAGACAAAGAAGAAAACAAAAAACAAAAAAAACCCCAAACAAAGCAACCAACACCACACCAAACACCAAAACACCTCATAAACAGAGTAATTACTAAATTCCCCAGGTACAGCCAATACACAAGCAATAATTAGTACACCAGTTACTATAGTCATATGCAATATAATTGAGTTACATCAGCAGTTTGTCAACAGCAGTGTGGCTCCCTTCTTCCTCCCAGCTGACAAGGCCTAACCTATCACCCAACTTACACCAATTCCAACAGTAAAACTAAGTGATTAAATGATAAGCCAATCAACATAAAAAAACACCACCAAAAACAAAACCAAAAAACAAATGACCAAAGAAAGCACAACCCTCCCTCTTTAATAGGTCAGTTTTATGGCATGATGAAGAGTTAAATAAGCAGTAGAGCAGGGATCAGGAAAGGCAGAAAAGAGCAAAACTGGACAGAAAAACATGATACTATGAATTCATAGCTTGCAATAGGCACAATATTGTCACCACTGTTCAGAAGACTTCCCAAAAGAGAATGTCAGAGACTGAGCCTCTGCTATAGACTGAAACAGGAAAGAAGAGGAAAAGCTGTTTCTTCCAAGCACTATAGGACTAAAGTTTGCTAAGTACCAAACTGCAGCTGGGGAGTTCTCACAGCAGTTAACGAATCTAATTATTTTTGACTGCACAAAAAAGTCCTCCATGGACATGCTCTTCTCCTGAGATGGCTGTCAGTACCTGGCCTTCATGAGAATTGGTGTTCTGCTGAAACAAGATATCAGCTACATCAACAAGTGTAGTCTAAAAGCTAATCTGTGTTTCAGTTTTACCCTGCAAACCACAGCGACAAGGACCTAGTATGATGATGAATTAAGAAAACAGCTATAGCACTGAAAGGATAGTCTGAAAAGAAGTGGAATATTTTCATGTGTCAGAAAGAAGTATTAAAGTGTAAAGAAAAACTGAACACGTTAAATAAAAAGTTCAGAGTAAAGTTCTGAGTTCTAGTAAACATTGGAAAAAGTGTAAGATGACAACCTATTCGTTGAAATGACTGAAGTTTTTGATCGTGTACCAAGAACAGAAACAATTGCTTCTGACTATTAAAAATTTCTCAAAACACAAATACGAACAGGCATTATGGTTCAACTTCCATATGTGAAAAACGAAGCTAGATACACTAGGAACAACACATCATTTGACTAGCAAGGTGAGTTCACCTGGGACCTTCGGAAAGTGGGAGGCGCTGAAGGGTAAATGCTAAAATTCCCAGAGCAGCTTTAGTGAAAGTACTGCTGCAGCTTGTTCACAGGTGCACAGCAGCGTAAAACACACAAATACAAAAGAGGGAGCGCATGGCCTGATCAGCATAAGGCACGCAAATTAAAGGGGCATTACATGGCCTGATCAGCGTAAGGTGCACATAGTATATAGTTAAAGACAGCGGGGAATACACTTGGCATAGAGGAGGGGACACACTTAACTGAGGTATTACAAAATTGGGAAAAAAATTTATGGTACAGTGAATTTGTCAAAAAAACCCACACAACGACCTTACGACAAGAAGACTGGCCATTTACAATTAAAAACAGAAGTCCAGCATAACTGTGGCCACTGCAAGATTCCTTTGATCAGCAGAAATGCACCTTCTTGTGATGTCACCTAAAAAACAGATTCCTGGGTTAAATGGATTATTAGTACGTTTGAGATGACCGGGCGTGCAGGAGAAAGCACCTGAGTCAGGGAATCGTAACAAAAGAGGTAATGCTTGCCGTAGCTGAAGCTACTGCTCCAGATGATGGAGTTCAGGCTGTGTCTGCCACACCTTTCACTGCTTCTTCTCTGTCCTCTGATACTACTCTGCCTGCTGCCAGACTCTGTCTTGTGATTTCTAACGTGCTGCCTAATCATGCTGCTATGCAACCAGGAGGGTGGGGGCTTGGATTGTGAGTGTCTAATAGTCCGAGGTTTTTTTCTGTTGAGGGTCCCTCTTTAGGAGGCACCCAACAACTCCAGCTGCTCTACACTGTACCTCATGAATAAATTATTTATTTAATAAGAATTCCTGGAATCCATGCCTGAGTCTCTGCTATGGGAAAACTAGAGAAAAGGAACTTTCCTAACAGTTTGGCCATCAAAAAAGCTCATCTAATGCTCTTAACCTTACCAATATAATACTACCACACAGCTAAAAAAAGATCTAAAAGAAAGCACCCAAAACTGAAAACAAAATTGTTCTTCTTTGCCTCTTTTAGTTGAATTTTACCAATAAATGTTAGCAAAAAAAATCGGAGTTACAAATACTGATTAAGATCTCCATGAGAGATTCTGGTTCAAACATCTGGTGGTGTCAACAAATGGATAGATACATATAATGCCCTCTTATCCTCAACAGTTTACAAGCCAAAGAAAACAAAAAGAAACAAAGGGTAAAGGCGATCCTCCAGTTTTACCAAGTGCCACTGCTCATAGATTAAGATATACAAACACTATTACATGAAAAGCAGCATCTAAACATATGCTGGACCACTGCATACACGTTTTAAATTACTTCTATTCATTATTATTCCTCTACTTCAGTGAAAGTTCTGGAAAACAAGTCAGGCAGCTGGTTCAGTTCGTAAAGTATGGTGGAAATGCTGCTACAACTATTGCTGCTGATCTAGTGTCCATTCTCTCATATGAACTCACCTTAGATAATACAAATAGCCTCCATTTCTTCCAGGCTTCAGTTGAGCTATAAACCAAATACACCTCTAAGCACATCCTGTAGTCAAAAAATATCCAAATACAGAAGTTTTCTCTAGATCATTTCAATATTCATATCATAAACATTTACTTACATGTTACAAAGATGGGGACAGTCCAAACACTGTCTCTTCTTTCCACAAAGTTCCCCACAGCTATGTGGGATTTCATTTCTATTCCATTCAGGATTGTGCACCTTACCTAAACAACGTCAAAGACAAAAACATATTTATTGCCTTGGATACAATACTGAATGTGACAAATATACCAAAAAAAGCTGTATTTTCAATACGGGCAGTAGTTGTCTTTGAAAAACAAAATGACACAAATGCTCTATGTTTTTCTCGGCTTTCAGTGCTGATATATACCCAACTTCTTTGAAAGTAAGTGCCACTGGAATATCAAGCTCCAGAAGATTCTTTCCTCCTATGCTCTCAGCAGGTACTTAAGCAGCTGGTATTTTAAATTAAATTAAATTGCTGAAATATAGGAAAATTAAAGGCCCCCTTTACTTTGTTCGGCTGCGTAGCAGGTAAGAAAATTAAAGGGTGAAACTCCCTTGCTGCCTCAACACAGAAGAAGAAAAAACCAAACAAACAAACACTACAACAACCAACCAACCAAACACAACCCACCATCACACATACAAAAAAAAACCCCAAACAAACAAAAAACCCACAAACATTCCCAGAAAATACCACCTAGCTGGAAAGGTGATGGGGAATAGGAGAAGAATTAAATGACTGGGCAAATTATATGTCACTTCTCTAAAGAGAACCAGACTTGACATAAATCTAAACATTAAAGGCTGACATTTTGATGAATGCAGCAGGAAGTCTTGAACAAGAAGTGATAAATCCAGCATGTTAGCTTCAAGTATTCTGTATTTCATATAAGCACTGAAACCATATTTTATAATAATTAATCTGACATACTGTTAAGAAATCTCATAGCTCCAAGTGCATGAGATGATCATCAGGGTTCAAATTAATTGCCATGGTTAACACATGCAGATCTAATTTGGCTCTCTGCAAGAGTGGAATTAAATTAGCAATGAAGCAACTCAGCCAAGGTTACAAATTTGAGTTGCAACAGTTAAAAACACCAAGAAAATGTATTTTGGGTGACACAGATAATTTTAACTCTTTTAGTACACTTTTGTATATTCCACAAATAGCAAGTTAGGAAAACATGAATGAACACCGCAGATGGCATTTATCTACTTGAGTTTCAATTAAACTAGTTAAATACCCAGGAAAATCCTGAAAATGACAAGATTCAGAATTAAAATAAGTAAGGAATTTCCTCATGGAACAGAGTGAAAAAACCCACCCTTCATCACAAAATACATCATCAGTATTTTGCATCAAATAGAAAACAGCTTTGTGTAAGCAACTGGTGATGTCCAAATGCCTTATCACTAACGTAAAATTATCTATAGAAGATTAAAATCTTATATTCCCACCTGGTGCTGTGGATAACTACAGGTTCCTATTATAGATCTCCCAAAACTATGAAAAAAATCTTTAAGCCTAGGCAGAAATTCTTTCCTATTTAACAGATGGACCACCTGTCTTTTCATTTGGAATCATTCATTTTAACTGAATTATTATCCCTATTCTCATAAGATTTCACACATTGTCATACAAAAAAAAAATCTCTTACCTGCATTCTTAACTGACTTACTGACACATTTAGATAAAAAGAACTTTAGGTAGAATTTTTACCTATTACAGCATGAGTCTAGTTTCGTTAGGGAAAGTTAACTGCTTCCAGTTCTTATCTCAATTCCAGAATATTCTGTTTTGTAGAAAGCAAGGTGAAACCTTCTAGTTACTATGACTTAAGGAAGGGAAAGATATGTGAAATCAACAGAAATTTCAGAAGTGTAAATCCCAAACAAAATTTATTTGCAGATATGCAACTTAGTAATGTAATTCATTTCTCATAGCAGCCCAATTCTATCATTATTCCATGTAAATCATTGTTTCTACATAATGGTATGAAAATATTTACCACACAATTTAGTATTTCATTTTTTAAATGTTTTAAGCAACATATGTCCGATTCTCTGCGCAGCCACTTTCCAGTGTCAATAAAGTTTTAAATGGGGTTAAATTTCAGGGATGTAGGCAAACAAGCAGCAATACTGTAATTCAAATTTAAAATAAATAAATAAATAAATAAATTACAAAATAGTTTTTCTTTGCAAAAGCAAGCAAGTAACTCACCACAGAAACAAGTGTAAATTTTGGGAACTTGCATAGAAGCATTCTGACAAGCTGGACATCTCCAACCACTATTACCATCTGTAATTAAAGATTAAAATGACTTGAATAAAGGAGTTAATTTGCAAACCTAGAATAAGTGTTCACAACTTGTTTCTTACCACAGCTGCAACCAAACCAAGTTTTTCCATTTACTCAGAAGTGGTGAGAAAGCATGTTAATAAAAATTCATTTTACACAGTATCAAGATAAACACAGCAGCAGTACTTCATCTTACCAGACTCCAACTGTATATACGAGGCAAAACCAAATTTTTAAATTGCATTTTTTCTATTATAATGTACCCTGTTATAAGACTTTCTACTATAATATAGAGATTGTTTACCATATCTAAAGATGTGAGAAAAAAAGTGTTTAAGTGTGGGAAATTGGTGAGAAAAATACAATTACCTACAGTCTTAAGTATCACCTGTATTTTCCTTTTCATTATCCTCTCATGTTATGAGTTTATGTGTCTTGTAAAAGACCAATTTAGTACTGCTTCATGTCCAGAATAAATTAGTGCTATATAAGCCACTATAATCTACTTTTATTAATGTACATGTGACAATACCGAGCTATTGACTAGGACATTATTCTTCAAGTTGGCCTCTCCTATCAACATCTCTCCCAGAGCAAGATGCCTAGTCCTCTACAAGCAACAGTTTCTCTAGAATACAGTGAAGGACCTTGTAAAATAGGAGCCCTTTACCAAGCAAAACAACTTTTCAAGATATATTTTGGTCTTCTTAATCACTTATTATCCTTTGCTCCTCTAAGACATAACTACATTCATGTGGATCCACCCACAAGGAACATGCACAGTTGCCTTCCTCCAAAAATACAAGAAATCAGAGTTTTCTTCCTGGATTCAGATGCAATTACAGTATGATAGTAGGATGACTCCCGACACCCACATTGTAAGGAGTGGCTACAGAACCACTCCTTACAAATCCTGATTACTGAAGAAAGTAAGAATGAGGATGAGCCTACAGAATGAACATTCCACTCTTGTGAATCTTCTCATGAACAGGAGAGAAGTAGGTAGAATTCCAACCAAAGGCACCAAAAGGACAGTTGTCTAAGCAAAATCAATGCACCTCACTCCTGTTTACTAGAGATTCTTTTAGTACTTGCTATACTCTCCCTCCTTCTAGGATCAAGAGATTCCTTACTTGTAATTATTTACCAATTTTTTTCCCATACACTTTCATATTGCAAGTTGCAGCACTTTCAGCCACAAAAATCTTTATCAGTGGTAGCATGCCCAGAAGCCTGCCCCTTCCTATTGCATATCTGTTGTCATAATAGCACAAAAAATTATCTCCTCAAAAGAACCTAGAGTAGAAAGAGCTGTGAATTATACATACAGACCAGGAAATGTGCAGTTTTAGACAAGTAGCTTTCCTCTTTACATGCTTGCCTAGATGAGTCATAGGTGATTACATAAGAAAGGATCCAAACACTGGACTAGTGAATGCTAAAAGGCTACATTTCCAAAGGCAGCAGTACAGCAGGAAGTTTCAACTTTCTTGCAGAAAAACAGTGAATTATTGAGTTAGGTAAAATACACTGTTCTACTTCTCTTCTGGTAGAAAAGAATTACTGCCAGGGTTCTAGTGAATTCCTCAATAGTATACAAAGCCTGAAAACTAGTCTCTACACTGAAAAACTACCATAAAAAAATACACTCACCAGTTCTAATCAAGACAGGGTAGCAGAGCCTTCCAAGTCAAGCAATATGCATAAGTGCCCTTACTAGAGCTATGGAATCAGTTCTGCTGAGGCCACCACCTTTAAATTCAGATAAAAATTAGCTCAAATTCTCTCATACACAGGATACAGTAACATATTTTGTCCACAAATTCTTACAAGGAAAGCAAATGGCCAAAAAATATGGCTATTTGAAATGCTGTCAGGATTCACGCATCTAAGGTCATTGTCTAGACAGATATGCAAAACCTCCATTATACAAGCAGACACTCTTTTGATCAAGCAATAAGGTGTTTCAGGGAGATAAAACTGCTCCAAAGAAGGTGACAGAAAAACAGCTAGCAGATAAAGGTTCTCAGCAGTCCCTCTCAGTTTGGCTTGGGATCTCAGTCGCACTCAAAAAATGTGTTCCCTTCTCAAACATTCCAATGCCTTTATGTTTCAAATCTTGTGCCAATATTTGTAACTTGCTTTCTACTGTCAGTATGAAGCATGATCGGCCCTACCCAGAAATCTGCCTATGCATCTTCAGAAAACAAATAACTTTGGAACCAATCCTTTCTGCAAGAGATTTACAGTCAGAACTTCTCTCAAATATTTGGAAGTGGCTGACAGACTATATTTCCTCAATCTGCCCAGAGAGAAAGACATATGAAGAATAGTAAATGCTAAACAAGCAAGGTACAGAAAAAAATAACTCGACTTCAAGATTAACATCACAGTCTTCAGTGTGTCTACATCACACAACTGAACACAGCAGAAAGGCTGCAATTCAGCCTTAACTTACACCAAAGCATTCAAAGGGCAGAATATAGTGGTACAAGAATTTCAAAAAGTGGTATAATACAAAGAACCTGAAACTGTTTAAGCTGATGACAGAGGCAGAAGCTTTCTGTCTTCTCTGAATTTCATTTCACTGTGTGGCATCAGTGATGGATTTCAGGAATACTTCATCTGAGAACAGAACTAAGAAGTGGGTGAGTAAAACCAGACAACTAATGCTTGGAGAGCTTCTTCTGTTCAACTGCTCAGCCAAGCACAGATGAGAGAAGATGAGACATTTCTTGTGTAAAAACACAGCCAGAGCTTTGCATCTTGATGCACTGGGTTGAGTGATCTTACACTTACATACCCAAACGTGAAAACGAATTTTAGCTAGGTTACTAGAAAGAATCAAAATAGTTGGAAGCATCCAAAGAACCCTGAAAAAAACCACATCTTTTTATTTAAAACTTGCTTTGTTTACAGCTTACTGGTTAACTCAGATAATACGTATAAGTAGTTTTCCAAAATAAGAAACACATGACCTTTGTTATTATATGTATCTCAGAAAGTGTGTGCAATAGTGAATACCAACCTTCAGCTTGTGAAGCTGGTGATCGTGCCCACTTCTTAATGCAATTCAGGTGGAACACGTGGTAACAATTCTGACAGCTCCACACTGGGGCTACTATTCGGACCACTTCACAGCATACCATGCACTCGTACTTCTCTGTGGTCAGCTGTTCAATCAATGACCCTGCAAATAAAATATATTACTTGTACATGAAATACTAGCTGAGAAACAAAATCCCAAGATTTCATTTAAATTATAACAGAACTTATTTTTCCTGTGTGCCTATAAGCAAGGTACTAGTTTACTCCAGGAAGATTCCAGTTTGATACTCGGTATGCATTTCTCCAGTTTCAGAGCAGGAAGAAGGAGTATGAGACTCCCACAAATATGGCAACAGTAATTCCTGTTGATGAAGAGCAATCACTCTGATCTTATAAATTAGTTAACAGTTTTAAGCTCGGCAAAAGTTTGAGATTTTACTAATTACTTTACATAAGAACTTATCTTTGCTTAAAGCTTAAACCAGAAAAATTAAACCTTTTAACTACAGAAGTTTCAGCCAAAATCAATTCCCATCCTCAAGTATTCCTGGAAGATCACACAACAAATATTAACAGTAAAGTACCCAGATTATGGAAATAAGCCCCTCATAAACCGACTTCTTTAGGAATAGAATGACTGGGAAACAATAGTCAAACTACAGGTCCTTTTAAGCCATATGAAAGAATGTGAAAAAGTACTTTGAAAATAAAGCAAGAACTCCACGTGAAAAACATAGATGTGCAACTATAACAAAGGCAACACATAACTCCAGTTCTGCCAGATTAATTCTCATCAAGGAAGGCTACCAAATGCACCCTTAGAAATGCTATTTGATCTGTGCCCACAGAATTTAAAATATCTTAATTACAAGTGTAAAGTACAAAAATGTACCATTTTTAGATGGTATAAATACAAGGGAAGTTACAACTCATAATGAAGGACAAAAAATAAAATAATAAAAGAAAAACTAATATAAATTTAAAATGTGCTTGTACCACACAGGACTGGAAGCAAGCCCATGGATGCCTTGAAATTTGGAGGTGTTAACACTGGTTGCCCTCCTTAACAGGATATAAGCACTTTCAAGCTTTTTTGCCAGCCCTCCTGCATCAGACATCACAAGATTTAGAATTAACGATTATTTCTGCTTTCAGTACCCCATGAATATTACCTGCTGCAAAGAAATCATCCCCACCTGAAACATACTTCTCCAGGAGACTAAAGCTATACTGTACTCAGAAAGGATAGCTGTCTCATAAATAGTTTTAACTCACAGTCTCAGTTGCACAGTCTTTTAACGCACAGACTCAGTCCCCGGAAAACAGTGGCAGATACTGTTTCCAAAAGAGCTTCCAACTAAAGCATGCAAAGAAAGATTGCCATTTTGGAGGGGGGAGTTCCTTAAGTTCTCTGCAAAAAATTACTACGATTCTTCCTGCTTGTTGCATATGATGTTTTTCATTTAATAATAATGCTGGGAGAAAGATGGAGCTATCTGTAATTTTATAATTCAAGTAGAACCCAGGAGCATGAAACTTAATGTATTTAAGAAAGGATCAAGGAAGATCTTGATCCTTGAGCTTCCCCTATGGGAACGAAGCTTCTGACTGAAGCTATCTATGCTTCCCAATTCTGAGAGAAAAGAGATGCTGAGAAAGAAGCAAAATCTTTAAAAAACTCAATACCACAGTTAAAACAACAGTAACTAGTCTACCCATCTCTATCATCCTGGGCAGCAGAGATGCTTCATAAAGACCAACTAAATATAATTTTTAGTCTTTGTTCAGCTAGAAATGGATTAAGAAATAAAAAAATGTCTCCTTATTGTCTCCGAAAGAAAACAGGGCTTCTTCTGCTGGTGCTATGAATAACATGAGACTGTGTTCTTAGTGCACACTTAAGCTTATCTAAATAGTGAGAAAAAGCTACCTAGGTTGTCCAGAAACTGAAACCAGTACTGCGGCATTGAAGAGACTTGGCTGATTTTCATTTAATGCTTTAAGTCCCTCATGGTATAAGTTGGCACAAAATTCACCCACACAATCAAAACCTGTGAGCCTGCTTTACACAGTCAACAGGACATTCCTATTCTCAACTTCCAAAACTAGTGAGAGACTCTATTTCTAATTAACTTTTGATACTACCATTGCAAAGAGAAAAAAATCCAGTTAGGAGCAAAATACAGTTCATCTGTCTGGCATTTTCCTACTTCTATAGAAAACATGAGAAAACTTGTTTTGCAAAGATCTGTTTTAGGATTGTGCCTCATAAGTCCCACTGCTCAGAATGCTCTGAATTTTACTTCCCACTCCAGCAACAAACATTTTTTTAACATGGTACCTGATCAGGCCATCATTTGCAATTTGGTAGTAAAACAAAACTCACTTTAAACAGAATCTGTTCTTCCCTAGTAAGCTTACAGAACACCTCCCCACTCAGAAACCACTCATTTACATATAATTCTATCCTCTGAAGCTGATACTGACCTAACGTGAAATAATAAGTCTCTTCAGCTAGTCAAATGTGAAGGCAGTTTACATTATTCAAGTTTGTATCTTCAGAACAGGAGTACAGGACAGTCTAGAAAGCTTACCGGTATGAGTTTCTTTGTTTTTTGGTACATCACTTTGCTTTTTCCAGTACTGGGTCCAGCTGAAATGAAGTGCGGGCGCCTGATCCCCTTTTAGCAGGAACTTTCTTCCATTACATCTCACAGAATCAGACAACTGATGCCTGATTTCACTGGTCAAGTTTTCATCATTTTTGTGAACAGAGAGTTCTTTCTTCCTCTGATTTTTATCTTTTGGAGTATATGCAAGAGAAGACTTCTTACCTACTTTTGTATTTTTACTACGGTGAGAATCATGTCTTTTCTGACACTCTTTTTCTGCCGGCGGTTTATTCCACACGGGCTTCCTGGGATATCTTTTGTTTACATAATTGTAGCTTTTCTGCTCATCCCCACTACCAATAGGTGCATCACAGAATGCCTTTCCAACAGATGATTCTGAAGAGTCAGACTGAGTCAAATCCAAAGATGGAACATTTTCAAAGAGCTCTGCTTTTTGTTTAGAGCTCACTCTCTTTTCCCGGTCATGTACTTGCTTTCCCTTCTCCCTGAAACCTCTTCCAGATGCATGCATCAGATGTGTTTTCTTTGGCTTTGCTCCTTTGCTATCTGCATTAGGTGCCTCCCTGTCACTCTCTGAGGACAGAAAGTCATTGTATCCTTTGGGAGGTGCTCTTCTCCCAGGTACTACTGCAGCATCTGGTATTCCTGCACCTGCAGCAGCATCTGCAGCACTTTGCCTTATCTTACTTCTAGTACACGTGCTATCATTTCTTGATCTGTGCCATCTCTGGCTTTGCAAGTTGCGATTCTTCAAACTTTTACTGGTACCAAAATACTGGTGCAAGTCTTCAGAATTCCCATACTGACTTTCTGGATTACAGAGGCCATAATGCTTTGTGGGTAAGCTTTCACAATCTGTAGGTCTTTCAGAAGACAGACCAGGAAATGGTAAATTACTTCTATTCTGATTAGAGTCTTTCCTGTCTTTATTTACCCAGTTTATATCTGTGGGCTGTCTTTCTCCTGGAATGGAATCAGCAGCATCAGGATTGAAATTCAATGCACCTAAAAAGTGAAAAAAATAAAAGCGCATGTACAAGACTATGAAATAGTGAACGTTTCTTTTCAGCAAAATTAGCATACAAGCAAAGGGACAGAAATTCAATCAATCCCACACTCGACAGAAGAACTGAAAACAACTTTCCAGAAGCTAGAGTTGAATCATACACTTCTTCTCACTGTCATCTTTAGAGAAAGACTGCGATGACCCAGAGTTAAGAATATAGAAACATAAGGTGGAAAAAAAACCAAAACCAACCAAACATTTGAAGCAGCCCTGTACATATACAAGATATGCAAGTGTGATAATCAGTGTTTAACACGTGCTGAAGCTTTTCCTAGCATGTTTATATACACACACAAACCTGAAGAAAACGGTAGCCTTTAAATACGTCTACATCTGAGATTTTAATAGTACACAGAACTTAGAAAATAAATCAATATCCAACAGAATAAATCAATATCCAACAGCCAAAAGTAGCAATAGTAAATACTTGCATGAATTCTGATTACACTGTTCTACATATAAACATATGAAATGGCAGAGAGGCTACCCAGGGCAGCTCTGCAAAATTATTTTTCTGTTATGAGGACATCGACATGAACCATTCTTCTACTCAAGAGGTCTCCTGTCATTTCTGTGTGTCTAGATAAAAGAAAGAGGTGCACATTAGAAATCCTACATTGTTGAATTTCATACCATATCATGCCAGCAGGGCCTGCCTGCAAGAGGAAATACCAGGTGAATATCAGGGACAGTTTAATGGGTTTTGGCATATTGGTTAAGTCTTACACAGTAGTTTGAAAAAGAGAAAAGAATTCTAAATTCTCACGGAGGTAGTACCCACTCTACAAGTCAGGTAGGTTACCTAGGGCAGATACAGTTTATTCCTGGTTCAGGAAAATTCAAAGAAACAATAAAGCACTTGAGCTATGAGCATAAGACTCTCCAAAAGGCTAATGCTAACTGGGTCTCTCAACTGCCCATTATCTCAACTTTTCAATTAAGATCGTGGAAATTAACATTTTGAAGGGAAGAACTGTGCTGCATCATCCAAGATAGGTTAATTTCCACAGCTTGCTGGGGGGACGAGACAGCCAGGACAACTGACCCAAAACTAGCTGAAGGGGTATTTGATACCACATGAGATCATGCTCAGTTATAAAAGGGGGGCTGGCCAGGGCAGCAATCATTCTCCCTTGCTGCTGGGGAACAGGGCAGCCTGGAGGACTCTCGGTTCTCTCTGGACCGCATGGTTCAGTGCTGCTGTGTTTTGGGCATGAGCTGCTGTCTGGGACATGGGCAAGAGGTTTCAGTGCAGGCTGCTGTTGGGAATCCACAATTGCTGCTCTGAAGAAGGCGAGCTGCAGCATCAGAAATGACATGTGGTAAGAGACTGGACTGTGTATCCATCCCTTTGTATATCCTTTCATTGTTGTTGTTATTGTTTATTTGTTTTGTTGCCTTTTTTCGCTGCTCCATTTAACAGTTCTTATCCTAACTCACAAGTTTTGCCCTTTGTTTCCTGATTCTCCTTCCCCATCCTACCAGGTGCGGGACAGGGGTGAGCAAGCAGCATGTGGTTTTAGTTACCGGCTGTGGTGGGGAGAGGTTTGGGCTAAACTATGACAAGAACAAACCAGAATACTTCAAAGCATTAACATTTTTTTTCAGTGAAATTCGTTTACTTTCAATTGAAAGAGGATCTTTTTAAACTTCTAGGAACGGTCATCACTACTGTGAGGGATTTAGTGACCAAAGAAAAAAACTATAACATACAACTTTGTGGAAGTGAAGCTTTAAGCTTACTAAAAGTTAGGAATTTGAAATTACATTTAAGGATGTTCTTAACTGCAAAAACTAATTCATACCTGTTTTTAAAAAGACTCAGTTGAAATCACTTTGATTTTTTGCCTTTGCAGAGACAATATATACAATCATATATAATTATATATATAAATGACAAATACAACATGTTTGTTTGGTTTTTAAGCTGTAATATTAATGTGATTTTGAGACAACAGAATCAGAACACGAGACAGAGGCCTTTCAAAACAGCTGGGGATTGAGTTAAGAATCAATCTGAATTGGAGGTGAGCAGAAGTAGAGGGGGAGGTGCTGAGCTCTTCTTCCAGGTACCCAGTGCCAGGACGTATGGCAATGGCTCAAAGCTGCGTTTGTCCATCAGGGGAGGTTCAGACTTGACAGGAGGAAACATTTCTCCACTGAGAGGATGGTCAAGCCCTGGAACAGGCTTCCTGGAGAGGTGTGGTTGATGCCCCAAGCCTGTCAGTGTCTAAGAGGCATTTGGACCACGCCCTTAAAAATACCCTTTAACTTTTGGTCAACTCTAAAGCGGTCAGGCTGTTAGACTCAATGATCATTCTAAGTACCTTCCAGCTGAACTATTCTACTCTATTGTTACTGTAGGCCCTCGTAGATACAAAATATTAGGCTTATACATATGAAAGTATTTGGACTGCAGGCAGCTTCACTGGTAACATTGTATTTTTTCTCATCTTAACACATCCTGTGCAAAGAACTCAAAATATAAAGTTGTCCTTTTTACTTCCCACAACTACACTTATTTTCGATTTTTCCAGTGTTTTGCCAGTTTCTTTTGTATCACTAATAAACATGACTACAAACATAAACCATAGTAGATTTACATTTTAAAGTAAACAGCAGTCATTCAGTATAGATTACTTAAACTAGAGTTTCACATCTTGATTTCAAGACAGGATGCAATCCTATAATTACACACAAATCTTATTTGAAACAACCCATTTTATTAGTTGGCTTAAGATTTCTTCTGCACACCCTAACATTTAAAGTCTGATGGATAGATATAACAAGGTAAATCAGATGGCTTAATGTTTAATAAAAATGTTTTTAAAAAAAAATCACACAGCTTCCCTCTAAAATGCATATTCTACTTCTAAGGGCCATTGTTTCTTCAGTTATGAGATGTGGGATGTAAAATGTGTGCATGAATCATAAACAAATTGCCACAGAGGGCTTTCAAATGAATGCAGTAAGCATGAATAAGTATGTTTTGAACATCAGTAAAACATACTATCTTATACTGACACAACATACATGCTGGAAATGGTTTTAAAATGCTGGTTTTCCAAAATACAGTCAAATTGACTTTTGAGCATGGCCTCCAAGAAGTATAACCAGGCCTTGAAATGTAGCTGTGGAAGTAATATTTTTGAAAGCACTTTCCAAATAATCTATCAAGTTTGAAGAAACAGATGGGAAACCAGGATTCAGATATTTAAAAGCACCTCCAAAATATGAATAATTCATTAGAATTTTTTATATCACCCATGAATATGATTCCTATTCTTACTGACAGCTTTTACATTATAAAAAAATTCCAAACACGTGGTAAATTTTACTAAAACTGATTTTTGTCTGCCAAGACTAGAAACAGCAAAATACATATACAAGTGCAATAATCAGTAGCTAGCACTGACTCATATTTCCTTTGATATGTTTACGTGTACATACACAAAAATCCCAAGAAAATGAGAAACTCCAGAGTTAGATTCCAGCCTGTATTTCCATAGAATAAACAAAGAAAATCACAGTACCTTTAGAAACAACCTCTACATAGCAGATTTTAATATGCCTAAATGCTTGAATGCAAATTAAAACCAAGCATATGAAATTCATATGGTTTCATGCCTGTTCTGCCATAACATTACACATTATACCATCTCAGCACTAACTGTGGACAGAGCCAGAATGGCCTGGCAAACTTCATTACTCTGTGTAAACTATCCTTCAGAAAAAAAATTTGGTAAGGACATTTTTAAAAATATGAAGCAAATTAGTATATACATATCTCATTTTAATAAGTACAAGCTCTGCGTCAAAAACAGAGGCTATTTTGGAGACCAGTAGAGCCAGACTTAATAACTTGGGTACTTTTCTAATGAAGACATCAATAATGACACTTGAAGGTGCCAATTAAAGACATCATGCCCAAGTGACATTTCTTAGCACAGTTTCAGCAAGCTGAATTCAATTAGAGTTTGCAGAGCCATTAAACAATGTACTTTAATTAGGCAAAGACTGTAAGAAGTTGATAATTAAGAATAAATACAAGAAAGAATAAAACACATATTGAAGAAGTCCAGACAGAAAAAAAATATACTGGATACAAAAGTCCTCAGAGTCACCTCTCAGGTGTTGGGGGTAGTACTTCTTTATTATTAAATGAATTCAGCTCTGTCTCCTAGATAGGAAGAACTTCTATTTTCCTTCTAAAGCTTCAGATCAATAGAAAACTGGAATTAAACAACATTGATTAGTACCAGTCTTTCAAGCACTTATCTTTTAATTGACCACTTCTTATTGAGACACCCATAAATTCAACCAAAAACAGTGTCACCTTGAGTACTGTGCTCAGTTTTGGGCTCCACAATACAAGAAGGATACAAAAATATTGGAATGTGCCCACAGGAGGACAACAAAAATGGTGAAAGGACTAGAGGACATGATCTACGAGGAACAGCTAAGGATATTAGTTTTGTTCAGCTTGAAGAAGGAGACTGAGGGATGACCTCATTGCTGTCTACAGCTTCCTCATGAGGGGAAGTGGAGAGGGAGGTGCTGAGCTCTTCTCCCTGGCACCCAGTGCCAGGATGTGTGGCAACGGCTCAAAGCTGCGTCTGGCAGGTGAGGTTCGGCCTTGACCTGAGGAAACATTTCTTTACTGAGAGGGTGGTCATGCACTGGAAAAAGCATCTTAGGGATGTGCTAATGGCCACAAGCCTTCCAGTGTTCAAGAAGTGTTTGGATAATGCCCTCAGATAGCTGGTTTAACTTTTAGGTTGCCCTGTGTGGAGTCAGGATT
Source organism: Pampusana beccarii (assembly GCA_013399365.1). Taxonomy (NCBI): domain Eukaryota; kingdom Metazoa; phylum Chordata; class Aves; order Columbiformes; family Columbidae; genus Pampusana; species Pampusana beccarii. Next base: position 78,938 of record VWYH01005923.1, read on the forward strand.
TGGACTCAGTGACTCTTGTGAGTCACTTCCAATCCAGGATATTCTATGACTATACATACTGTTTATCAACTGGTTCCCAGTAGAAGAGAAAGGTAATTTCAGGACAGATGTCTTCAGTTTTAAAGCAATTAAAATAACCTATTATTTCACTTTAAGACAAATGACAGTATAGAATGAGTACACAATCTATTTGTGTCAGCACTGCATATATGTAGACAATAAATGTCTGGGTCAGCTGAACACAAAACACAAGTTACAGGGAAGACACTCCCAGCAAGTCTTATGGTACCTATATTACACTGTACTACCAAAAAAAAAAAAAAAAAAAAAATCTGAGGCTTTCCCTACAGCATCAGAAGCTTCAAACATCTCTCTCACAGAACACCAAGCTTGATCTTTCCTGTCTTCTCTGATCATTTTATGTATTCAACTACAGCATCCTATCATTTCCAGAGACAATACATATTTACAAAAGGCTGGATTTCTTCCTAAACAGGAGTTACACTGTTTCAGGCTTTAAGACTCAAGCAGTGCAACCCATTTTCATGCAAAACAATCTGCCTGCTCAAAACTTACTGTTTCTTCCAACTGTAGTAGCTCGTCTGAAAAAATAAATGCTCCCTTCCCACAACTCTTACCAGAAATTGTTAGAGAAATATTATTATGCAAAATCATCATTACCATAGAATCACAGAATGTCTGAGGTTGAAAGGAACCTCTTGAGATCATCCAGTCCAAATACCCTGCTCAAAGAGAGTCAGCTAGAGCAAGTTGCCTTGACTGTGTCCAGCCAGGTTTTCAATATCTCCAAGGACAGAGAGGCCATGACCTCTCTGAGCAACCTGTTCCAGCGTATGACCATCCTCACAGTAAAAAGGCTCTCTCTCATGTTCAGATGGAATTTCATGTGTTTTAATTTGTACCTGTTGCCTCTTGTCCTTCCACCTAATACCACTGAGAAGAATCTGGCACTGTATTCTTTACTTCCTCCCATCAGGTATTCATACACAGCAATAAGATCACTCTGAGACTTCTCCAGACTGAACAGTTCCAGTTCGCTCAGCCTCTCCACATATGAGGGATGCTCGAATACTTTAATCATCTTCATGGCACTTTGCTGGACTCTCTCTAGTATGTCCATGTCTTCCCTGTACAGGGGAGCCCAGAACTGGACACAGTGCTCCAGGGGTGGCCTCACAAGTGCTGAGCAGAAGGGAAGATGCACTTCCTTTGACAAACTGGCAACGCTCCTCCTAATGTAGTCTAGGATACTGTTGGCCTTCCTCACAGAGAGGGTGCGTTGCTGACTCATGGTCTGCCTATAGTCCACCAAAGACCCCAAGGTCCCTGTCTGTAGAGCTACTTTCCCACTAGTTAGTCCCCTGTGTATATCGGTACATGGTGCTATGTTTCGTCTTTTTATGCTACTGTTCAAAATCAGTGCTTCCACACTTTGAACAAAACATGAAGTTTTAGCTAGCCCACTTCAAGATGGGAAAGAAATACAACTTTACCATAAGTAGCTTGATCATCCCAAGAGAAGTATTTACTACAGAATGAATTTCACATCTGAAGAATAAATATATTGTAAGATTTCACTTTCCTTTTCACCATTACAGTCTGCTACTCAATGCTTTATAGCGGCTCCCTGGTATCTCCAGTTTAATGATGCATTGTACCATGTATAATGACCCAGCTGTCATCGTGAAGGCAAAAACCCCAAAACTACATTCAACAGCAATTATGGTAACTTATGGAAAAAAATTCCATTCATAGCTATTAAATACAAATACCACCTGTCCTTTCTAAGTAAAGAGGGCTGGAAACTAGAAAGGTATATCTACATGAATAATCATTCTACAGTTGCCTTGCTTCTTGTATTGGTTCGTTTTATCTCTTATACTAGTTCACTATTTGCAAAATATCCTGGATCAGCTACACATCTGCTATGACCCAAAACTGTCATTCTTTGACCTCAACTGCTTCCTGTGGTCTACTCTGAGAGGAGAAATATCTTTCATATTTAAGCTCTCAAAAAATCCTACACTCGCTCTGTTCATGAAGTTGCAGGGCAAAAGCCAGTTCCTTTCCTAACACTGCACAAGCACAATTTGAAACTTACCTATAATTCTTGATAAGGTAGTATGTATTACCAGAACAAGGAATGAACTCCAGAACCGGCATGTGTAAATATTTGTGTTAGCTTAAGTATTACCAAGCAAATGTAGAAAAGGCGTACCCTCCAGACTAATCTACTGCTTTTCACTAAAGATAATTTTAGCTCAGTATACCTATTTAAGACCCTTTACTCCAATACATATATACTGTACTAAAGGTTTCAGGACCAGAGGTGACTTGGAGCCTGACAGTATGGAAGATAAACAGACAAGCAGACATTTGCCTGCACCAGCTTCTCTTCACTGAAACTATCCGTCTCTGCTCTCTGAACCATGTTCCAGGCAGCTGTGGAACCCTTTTCATGCTTAATCTGAATTAACATCAGGGTGCTGCAAAAGTGGAGATTCATATTTTCTTCTTCACCTCAGCCATAAAAGTCCAGGATTCTTGCTGGTGGAAATCTAATGACTCTATAAACAGTTAAATGAGTTACCTCATCAAGTGACCCGAAAGTGACATTAATTACCTAGGAAGTCTACCCAGACTGCAAGAAAATAAAGCGACATGATGAAAACACTAAATATAATGAATGACTCTGAGTAACAACATTATTTCTAGTTACATGGTCAAGACACAATTACATAAGGGTTCTTCTATTGTTAAGTGCCCATAATACATGATACATCATCAAATGTGAGGCTGGAATATGGATCTCGAAAGGCTAGGCCCCCTCCTCCTCAGCAGCCATACACAGTAAAATGGAAGTTAATCCGAATGTGCATCATAAAAGCCAGCAGAGAAAAACAAACAAGTAAATAATAATAATTTAAAAATCTTTTCTTGCTCTCTTGCCATTCAGTCCCACTCCGGGTGTCTAAGCTGCTCTCCACCCGTGAGCCCCTGCCTAGATCACTCTGGGCAGGTGGCACCTGCTCTAGGCTGTCACCTCCTGCACATCCCAGACCTCTGCTCCTAAACCCCTGCGAGACTCCAGGAGATGCTGCAATTGTACAGCAGCCCGTGGGGCCGGGACTGGTCAGGCTGCCCTGTGCAGGCAGCAGCGACCTCTGCTGTGTTTCACGGGCACGGGTAGGTAGAGAGCAGTAAGTTTTCCGGAAACCAACGGGCTCTTTGTATTTTTTTCTGATGTTCCAGTTCGTTTGTCACATCCAGAAGCTCGTACGTTCCTCCTCAGGCAAAGTTTCCCTACTGCGCGCTGCGGCAAAGGCAAGCCCAGCCATTTTGAGCACCGCAGGAGCCGCGAAGTTGAGGCGGGCGGGGCGGCGGCAACAGGTGGTGCCGCAGCCCGCTTCCCTCCACACGCCAGCGCCCGGCCGCGGCCGCCGCGCCGCGGTCCTCTGCCCGACAACCACGCTGCGGAGCGGTGGCTGCTCCTCCCCTCCACGCCCAGCTCACCCCACTGGCCCCGGCCCCACAGCCGTCCCGATCACAGCAGCCGCACGTACCTGCGCCGGGCCGCGCCTCCGCCATGCCAAGGCCAGCCCCACGCGCCGCGGTCCGGCTTCCTGGCCGCCGCGCACGCGCACCGCCCGTGCCCACGCCCCCCCGGCGGAGGGCGGCTCTGNGGGCGCGGGGCCCAGTGCGCGGCGGGGGCGCGGGGGGGCGGTGCTGCCTCTCGCGGAGCCGGAGTGACCGAGAGGTCGGGGCCCGCGTCTGGCGCCGCAAAGGCAGAAAGGAAACCTCAGGGCGGGGAGAAATGTCAGCGCTGGCAGTAAATTGGCCGTTTGCTTAGCGATAGGCTTGCCTGCTGCAGCCTGTCCCTGAAACGGGCTCACTGCACTTGCGGCGTTTCACAGAATCGAACCATAGCATCATTCTCAGAGCCCGCCGAAGCGAGCCAGGAGCAGGAGGGTCGGTTCGGGACACCTCATGGCTGTCTAGGCTGTGTAAAAGAGATGCTTTCACTAGGCACGGGGTAGAGAGTGGAGATGTGTCGTCAGGCTATCTATTGCATTCTGCGTGCACTGTTCAAGGGAGGCAACAGAGCCACACACTTGTCATCCCAAATGAGCGCTGCAACTTAAGCTTCTGTCTCAAAGCCCACAAAAGGATTCCTGTAGTACAGCTGGTGCTGCAGACAAACCTCATCATGCTACAGCTACAAACACTCCATAGAACTGCACACTTTGTCATACTGCAGGTTTGGGCACCAGTGTTTTAAGCATTGTATGATTCACACCTCCCTGCAGAGGTTTGCAGTGCCATGGTTACGGTACATCTACAGAACAGTTATACGCTTTTAGTGCTGCAATGTGGCTCCAGAGTCCTTACAGAGCTGCTGATCTTTTCAGACACTGCAGAGTAAGTTCACAGTTTCATAGCAACTGCGGCTCTGAATGGCGCCTAAGGAGCACTGCTGCACACAGTCTCCATTCTGCTCTCCACACCCTCATGGTAAAATTCTGAGATCAAAGTTCCATTTGCTGCATAGTTCTTCTCCTCCTAGTGGGCTCCAGAACCCTTAAAGAACCATTAGGCTTATTGCAGAAACATTAGCTGTTGAAATGCAGCCCAGACTCCTGCTACAGCTGCAAAGAAAGCTTGCAAACCACTATGGCAACAGCCTTGAGAAGATGCTACATACTTAGCCATGGATTTTGAGTGGGTTTGAAGTTCTTTGTTGCATGTAAACATTGTGATCATCTGAGGTTGCAAAGAAAGGTATGTGACAGTGGGATACTTCCAGAGGTGATGCATGGTTTTCCTGCTGCTGTCAAGAAATTTGCCATAGTCCACTGCTTGCCATAGACTTCTTGGTCACTACTGTAGAGCTGTGACCATAACATTCACATAGAACTACAACAAATTTTCAACACTGCCTTACAGGAATACCACAGCATGACCACTTTAGTACCCACGCTCTTCTTTGCTGCCACTGAAAAAACAGTTGCGGTATGGAAACCACCATAGAAATTTGCACCTGTATGTGCTGCTGCACCAATGCTAATAGTTAGGTCTATACAGCTTTTCCTTCATTCCCCATTTTCCCTTTTTATCTGAACAGTTCTGCTTTTTTTTTTTCTTTTTCATCTTAAATTTGCATTGGGCCAATGCCACCCATTCCTGACAGCCTGACTTAGTTGCGCAGTGTTTCTGTACAGGCATGTGATTCTATTATCTTCTTGATTTGGCCAAAACAGTTCTTTATCTTTTTTTTAGAATTCCTTATTTTCAGTGCAGGGATAGAGGCAACAATCTCCCCACTATATCATAGACCTTCCCTTAAAACATATTTTTTGTTTCTACTTTGTCATGCTTTAATATTTATATCCACATCCTTTTGCCATTTATCATTCACTTCTTTTCTCAGTGATTGCTTTTTTCCATCTGACCAGTGTGACTGTCAGGAAGCAGCAGGGACAGGCTGCTCCATAAGGAAAGTAGAGATGGGAGGTGAGAGTCAGCTAATTCCACAACACCTGAGGAAGAAAAGCAGAGAAGATTTGCCAACACTTCAGGCAACAGGCCAGGCTGCCAGGCGAGCCAGTAGTGACAGGGCAGCTGAAGCCAGAAGTAGGTAAGGGTCAGCTAGGCACACGCATACCTGCAGTGTAGGTCAGGCAAGACACTAAGGATGAGAGCATGAATTTCAAAGCAGTGTGGAAAAGAATGAGGGACAGGAACCCACTGACCTTTCTCCAGGCCTGTCAGCTACTTACGAAAGTTGGTGCTGAGCCCATTCAGACAAACCCTCAGGGTGGTGGGAAGGACCTCAGGACCCTTACAATCACAGATCTCTCCCATATACAGCAGGGATGTTGGTAAACAGCCTTGCCTTCAAGGGAGAGGGGAGGTGAGATAAGGAAGCAGAAGGCAGGGAATACCTACACATAACTGCCAGTGCCAGCATGCCAAGGGAGATAAATGAACTAATAGAAACATATTCACTCCTGAGCTGGCATCATGGTACAGTCATTTTTAAGGATGAGTCAGCCCATAGTAGGGTCAGTGACTGCTCAGGAGATGCCTTGACATGAAAAGCACAAGGTTGCCATGATGCTGAGATTCCAGTGAGGAAGACAGAATGGACTATAGCAAATCAACTGCAATTCCAGATGTTCAGCATGAGTCTCCTGCAAACACACAATACCCTTTTGTGCAAAGGATTTCTCAGAGTTCCTGATTTTCACATAAGCTGTTCCTAGGTGATTCCAAATGCCATTGGAGTTACAATCCCTGTAGCCAGGAGCAGCAGTTTAATACAGTAAGGTGTACCCCTCCAGAAGGCAAGGGAAGAGCTATAAGGTGACGTGGGCACAGTCTGTTGCAGCACACAGTGATGTTCTGACTCTTTTGCCCTTTCTTACATAAAGCCTGTATATACAAGTGAAAAAAAAACAAAAAAATCCATCAATATGTGCTTTCATTACTAAAAAGAAAAAAAAGTAAACTACCTAAAAATGAGGAAGCTTGTTAAAAATGGAGGGCCAGCTAAAATAATTATGTCTTTGAGGGTTACATGGAGACTTTAAGAATACATGGATGCTTAGGGCAAATGCATATAAGGGAGAAAAGGAACCTGCCATGGTTAAGCAGCAGGGACATGGGAGCCTGTTGCTGGGGACAGCTTTTCAGAAGCATCCTTTCAAGAGCTAAATTTAGGCCTAAAATTGAAAAGAATCCAAATTTGTGACAGATGAAAAATAAACCACACCATGAGATAGGCCAATAAGGTTTGAAGAACAACTTGCATAAGGCAGAAAATCTAATAATAAATCCCTTTTCAAACACTTCAGACTCTGGAAACCTGCCAGACAGTCTGCAGCACCAGGAAAATTAAAAGAAATTTAAAGGAACATACAGAGAAAATAACAGAAAATCTAAATTAATTCCTTACATCTGTGTTCACTACAGCAGATCTGGATGAGATTCTCAAACCAGCTCTTCTTGTTTATACGGACGCTCACCAGAGGTTGTGTCTTGAAAGAGTCAGTATGGAACATACAGGTTATGGAACATATAGGCAAAATTAATAGTAACAAATCACAAGGACCAGATGGTATATAACCAGCAATTCTAAAATAATTCAAGGGTGAACTACCAACTGTCCTCTTCCATCTCTAATATAAAACTGCTTTGGTAGCAAGAGAGAGGGATGTGTCAGTTATAACATCATTTTTTAAAAAGGATGCCATAAAAAATCTAGAAAAGTACAGATCTGATGTCTGTAGCAGGCAATTTAATGGAAACTGTAAGATGGATTAGAATTAGTGAGCATATGCATAAAGACACTGTAATAAGGATGAGTCAAAATGGCTTTTGTAAAGGGAAGAACTGCATTACAATCCTACTGAAATGTTTATGAGTCACCAAGCTTGTCACTAAGTGAGCCAGACCCTAGAATCCTGACCGTGGATTTCTGGAAGGTATTTGGAGAGGTCATTCATCAAAAGTTCTTAAAAGTTACACTTCCAAGATACAAATAATTGCAGAGGTAAATAACTGGATGAAAGACAGAAAATAAGACAGTAGGAGTCAATAGTCCATTTTCACAGTAAAAAGAGGTCACCAATAGAGTCCCACAAGGATGTGTTCTGGAACCCGATCTGTGCAACATATTTTTCAAGGATCTGAAATTGGCGATTTCAGAGTCTGCTCATGGTACAATGTTATTTAGGGAAATATAGGCAATGGCAGGCTGAGCACTACAAGCAGACTTAGGATACTGGGTGTATGGGCAAAAAATGGCAGGGGGATTTAGGGAAGCTCAATTTAAAATAGTGCACATGGGAAGAAACCATCCTGTCTTCACATTTGAAATTAAGAGCCCTGAGCTGTTGTAACAGTTATAACAGGTAGTTGTATGAAAATGCAACTCTGTGTGCAGTAGGTCTCTGATTCTTACCCACAAGCTTTCAGACTCTGTCTATTTCTTGATGCAGACGGCAAACCCTCCACCCTTCCTTCCTTTCCTGTCCCTTCTGAACAGCCTGTAGCCATTGATCGCTGCACTCCAGTCATGGGCTCCATCCCACCAAGTTTCAGTAATGGCCACTAAGTCATAGCTTTCTAGGAGCACGGTGCCTTCCATCCCCTCCTGTCTGTTGCCCATGCTGTGTGCATTGGTGTAGAAGCACTTCAACTGGGCTGTTGGCCATGTCACCTTCTTAGATGAATACCCCTTAATTCCCTTTGAAGCATTTCACTGGTGTTTCCCTGTTGGCTTCTATTCCCTCAGGATCTCAGCACATCTCAGGGCCACAGGTTGAGGGTCCTTGCTAGCACCCTGCTCCTCTAACATTGGCATCTTGTCCCACAGCTTGTCACGGGAGAGGCTGGTGTCATCCCCCTCCCCCATCACGTCTAGTTTAAAAGCTCTGTCAATGAGCCCCCCTAGCTCATGAGCAAATACCCTCTTCTTTGAGTATACAGGAGGACCATGCCAGATAATTTGCCACCCGAATGTTCCCCCAATACTGAGAAGAGACACTAAGAATGATACTTCAGGAATGATAGAGAAAACATCTTTGATGTCATGGTAACAGAACAAAGAACCAGACCACCTCTCAGAGTTATTTTCGTAATCAGAAGAAACTGTGCCTCTGAACTGATGAGCAGCATGTAGCAAGAGCTGCTTTCTAACATTTGACAAATCAGAGAGGAAAATAAAAAAAATAAATCTAAAAAAGAGATAGTGCAGTACTGAAGAAACAGAAAGTGCTGCATAGAGTAATTAGAAAATAGGGTAAAAACGGAGAAAGCCTGAGAAGGGAGGTAAGAATATGACACATCATCTTCACTTTGAACTAGGGACTCACCCAGAGTTCTACACAATGTCCATGAGACTATAGGAAACAGAAGCTTTTGTGTCCTGTAGCACAATTACCTGAAAAAAAAACCCTCCTATATATTTATTCTCAGGACTCTGAATACTATGCAGTGCTAACCCAGCAGAAGCTGCAGTGTTGAGTGTACCGTTGAACTGGTGTGTCTGGATTTGTCTCACTCTGGAGGAAAAAAACCCTGAAAACTGAGCCATTCAGAAGAGAAAAAAATAGCATATTATGTCTCAAATTCCTTTATTCCTTTACTGTAAATTTATGTAACAGAAACTCATAATTCTGCAGAACGTGTATGTGTGTGTACACACCCGTATAGAGAGTGAGGGAGAGAGAGAAGAAAAATAGAAAGAAGTTTGGATATACCAGATAGACAAAAATTAAAGTACTCCTCTATGACTGGCTGCCAGTTATCATCTAGCTGGCAGCCTAATTAAATAGCATTTCTTAAGGGTCAACACTGAGGCTGATGCTGTTTAACATCTTCACGAAAGACCTGGAAAAGGGGATGGAAGGACCCTGAGAAAGTTTGCATATGACACAAAATTGCAGAGAGCGTGACATGCCCAAATGCAGGCCTGTCGTAGATTGACCTTGACAAGTTGGAGGAATTCACCACCAGGGGCCTCATGATAGATACAGGGAGAGGCTGAGGTAACTGAGTCTGCCCAGCCAAGAGAAGACTAAATGAAAGATCTGACAGCTATCTTCAGCTGTCGAAGGGGGTTATAGACAGAACCGTGCAAAGCTCTTCTCTGACATGCACAGCTAAACAAGAAGAAGCAAACTCAAACTGAAACAACAGAAATTCTGACTGGAGAGGAAAACACTCTTAGAAAAGTTCAGCACACTGGCCAGAGAGATAGTAGGATCTACATCCTTGGAAATTTTTAAAAATATCACCTGGACAGGGCCTTGAGCAACCTGATCTAGCCTGTAGTTAAAGCCCCTTTGAGGAGGTTGGACTACAGACCTTCAGAGGTCCCTTGCAAGCTAATTTTTTTTAGTGGTGCTGTAACATTATTTATAATAATAAAATGATAATATCCTTGCCTGCTAATGTCTAAATAAAATAGCTGTTTCAAGTCTGTCTTCAATGTGTTGTTTCCTTACCATTATTACATCCCAGGATACTGAGGATAGCAAGCAAGAAAAAGGGAAGACTGCACTTCCATCCTGAAGTCTCAAATCCCTGAGTGAGATTGTATCTGTCTGTGTTTCCAGCCTGGAGATGTGAAGTACTTCAGGGACCTTGTACATTAGACTGTCAATAGGGTAACACCACAAGAATCTGAAATCAGCAAAAGCAGCTGAAACTGGAGGTTCCACTGGAAGACTGCATAGAAATTCTGCATAGGAAGTACCTCTGCATATCACCACAACTGGGATAGGTGGAAGCGGCACATGTCCATAAAGTAATATTACTCACTTGATATTATTGTTCAACATCAGATAAGACATTTGGATGCCAGTAAAGCCTTTGAAAGAGTTTATTGTAGGCAAAGTATTAGTTACGCTAGTGAAAATTCATATTGGTACAAGAACTGTAGGGGTGTAAGTTTAAAGGGAAACACAAACAAACAAAAAAATTCAAAACAAAACTAGATGAAAGGGATATCAGGCCAAGTAATTTCACTTATATAAATCCTGAATAATCAGTCCAATATATATCAGTCAAATATTATTTCTTATTCTTATTAATGGATTTCACATCAGATTAATTCCATGATAATAGAATTTTCTGGGGACACTAAGCATTGTCCATGGGGAACAGCAACAGTATACAGTTCTACTTGGGATATTATATAGAATGAAGTGATAGCATCTCAGTGAGAAGTAATGGCTCAATATCCAGGCCATGCAAATGGTTACAAACCAGTGAAAATGTTTAGAAACTCAAGAAGAAAGCAGCAAGTAGGATATCCAGTTGCAAGAGGAGATGAGCTATCTGCACATTTAAAGAAACTAAGATGGCATTACACAAAGCACAAGTAACACTCATCTGGAATTTTCTCATCTGGAATTTAATTCATGTACATCCCTGGTCACCTGTGTTCAAGATACGTGATCCACAAGTCAGAGAATATAAGATTTCTCCTGAGCGATAAAGCAAAACCAGCTCAGATTGCTTAGCTTATCAGAGGCCAAAACAAATCAGAACAGGGTCAAGAGAATCAAGAGAAGCCAAGATAGAGTTTAGTTTGTTCTTTGTGGGAACGGCAGGATGTGCGGTTCCAGCTAAAGGGCCTTGGACAGGTTATGCAGAAGTATGTTTTTTATGATTATAAGGAGTGATAGCCTAGGCCAGTGAGAATGATATCTCAGGCTGGAAAACTGCCCCCATATGTATGATGTATGAATGTTGGTCCTGGACATGTGAATGAGTGGGCCGAATGCTGCCCACAAGATATGCCACCGATACGTGACTGAAAACAGACACAACGTGAATGTGGTGTGTTTGGAATAGAGAAAAAGCATCCTGTCTAACCTCTTGGTCCAGGCCCGTATCTGTAAACCTATAAATTGAGAACTGCTAATAAAAGCCAGTTCAGCATGGCTGTGCTCTCACTGCTAATAAGAACTCTGTGTCTGTGGGTCTCTGTCTGCATCTGTAGGAATCGTTGTCATCGCTGCAGTTCTTTGTAAACACAGCATAGGGGTACACCCTTGGAAGTGAGAATTATTTAAAGCAACAGAAGAACAAAAAGATATAAATTGGCTATGATTACATTTTAACTGGAAATTAAAAATTGACTTCTAACAATCGGGAGTGACATTCTGGACCAGCTCACAATAAATATAGGCAGAATAAGAAATCTAAATAGCAGATAATTGCTATAAAGGATTACATGCATACATGCAAACATGCAAGATGCCTGACTCAATGATAAACCAGATTTATTCCAGCTCCCGTGTTTCTAGTTTCTATATAAATTATGAATACATGGTGGCATCATAAACTACCACCAATATGGATGAATGACATGGTCTTCATCACCTTATCAAGAGTTTAGTAACAAAATTCAGTACTGTATGATGACCTGGAAGCAGTAATATGTCACTGAAGCGTGAAGCATGAGCATGGATGTCATCAGCCACTGCGCCAAAAAAATTGTAATACTTATTGCTACTCAAGAAAATTTTCCCAGATCATCTTGTTGATCAGGTCTGATCACTGTGCTCAGGTGTAACTTTCCCACTGCTTGTTGACAGATCGCAACAGGTATGGCTGTTCTGAACTAGTCATGGGAATTGAACAAGTTTAATTAACCTAAAATTTTTTAATCATATTCTATTATTTCAAATATATTACTTTGTTTTAATTACTTTGTTTAGTATTAACAGGAGAAGAACTTATCTTGTTGTGAACTTATCTTGACCTGGTTGCTTGGTTATGGGGGGGGCCTTGAGAGCCATTGCAGGTGGGAAGATCATGTAGGAACAGCACATCCTCTGCCTCAAGTTCGGAGACAGAAAATGAACAAAGAACAATCAAACCCCCAGACCATGGATTACCATCAGACCAAAAGGTGCATGAAGAGTGTATGAAGAGGGGGTGCAGAGACTGTAAGGATTTAAATTCCCAAGCTTTCTTTGTCTTTAATAGAATATGAAAAAAACATATAGGTATTGATGATCCCTGTGTTGGCTGAGTGATTAAAATGTACATAAGCATCTCATGTTGCTGATAATTTGGAGGCAGAACGACAATATGGTTTTTACTTCTCCGTGCTAATAACTTGGAAAAGATTACATGCAAATGCCATATGCTGAAAAAGACAAAACTGACAAGAAGAATAGTTCATTGCTGACTGTAACACAGTTATCCTGGTTAAAATTCTGGAATGTCAAACCAAGACATCTGCAAGAAGGGAAAACTATTCACATTTTGAATAGTTGACCCTACTCAAGGTCACTCAAGTAATATTTGGTTCTATCTATGACTAAAATTTTCTTTTCAGATAGATTTTATAAGACAATTTTAAAAATAATTAACAGTTGTATGTACATTTGGTTAAATAAACAAATTGTACTCCCAGCTATATGAATGATACTTTCATGGACCTCACTGGGATTTACTGTATGATAAATGTGAGCATAATTACATTAATATGTTTTCAAAGTCAGCTGAGACACCAAAATCAGACAAGACTTTTAAAGAGAAGTTGCCTGGCAACAAAACTATTGCTGCTCAACCCCTCTGAAGGTAAAGTTACCTGGAGATGAACGATAAACAACAGAATTATTGGATTATGAATCAATTACTAAAGGTGAAAATACCAAATATAGCTTTACACTGTCCAGACAAAAGTTTTGATGAAGCAGTTATGATTTAGTGTTATTTTACTTGTGTGTTTAGAGATGCCCTCCCTTCTTCTGGAACATGGAAAAAATGACAGATGTAGATGACACAGTTAAAAACATTGTTCCCCGTTCTGGAAAAGGAACAGGTCAAGATGGTCTCTATTTGATACTCCAGACTGGACTTGGTATCAAAATAGGTGAAATGTCCTTATGACAGATGAATCAATCATTACCCATCCCTGGAAATGTTCAAGACCAGGCTGGACGGGGCTCTGAGCAATCTGATCTAGTTGAAGATGTCCCTGCCCATTGCAGTGGGGTTGGACTAGGTGACCTTTGAAGGTCTCTTACAACCCAGACTATTCTATGATTCTATCATTCTCACATTCTCTTCACCATGGAATCATTCAGTGGGACTGAATGAGCTGGATGCCATGCCTGTGCCTGGACACGGACTTCATTGATCTGGACCCTGGCCTGCACACTTGTTTTCCCAGTTTGACCTCAGACCTGCCTCGTCACTGTGATCTGGACTCTTGGCTGAACCCGGCTGCCAGCCCTGGGTCTGCCCTGCTTGCGTGGCTGGTGAGGACCTGGCCCTGCCAGTCTTGTCACTGGACTCAGCCCCCTGGCTTCTGTACCCTGGGGAGCAACTGGCCCTTGCTGCTTCCTGACATTGTTCCCAAACCCATTCATTCTTAGACTTTTGAAAGACTTCCCTTCTTCGGAAGGAAGGCAGGTAAGAATACTGTATTTTTCTGTATGCTCTACACAGCATGTGAACAGAAACAAAATGTCACTGCACAGTCCAGGTGCTGTGACTCTACACAACTTTTTGGGTGTGTTGGTATTTTTTCCTGGGGACTTGGAATAAATTATCTTAGCATTAAAAATACAGTAAGAATGTTTTGGGGAGTTTTTGTTGGTTTTGTTTGTTTGTTTGTGGTTTTTGTTTGTTTTTTGTTTGTTTGGTGTTTTTTGGTTGTTTTTTTTGTTTGTTTGTTTGTTTGTTTTTAAACTAATGTCACTAATTTTAGCCAGGAAAAAGCTTTTATGTAAGAGTTACACCTCCTCAGCCTACAAAAATATTTGTTTCCTTGTACTGTCTACAAGCAGTAGAGCTTTAAATAACTACTTTTCCCTAAAGACAATCTCAATTACAGTGAAAATCTCTTGAGTTTTAGCAGCTTATGACTGGAAGGCTATAGAGGGAATTTACAGAAATCCTAGACCCCCTCTTACAAAGGATGAATTTCTAATAGGAGTATGAACCTTGGGCTTATTCTAAAATAGAGATTTAAGAACATCCTCACATTCAAGTCTGAACATTTTGCACTGAATAGAAGAAACTCCAAAGAACATCAGTTATTCATGTATCATTTTTTCATCTATTTCAGCACTTAATGCATTTTTTTAGTGAAACAGAATTTCATACTCAGAGTTCTTCAGGACTGTAAAAAAAAAGGAAGTAGTATTATTCATGAGTAATGACAGCCACTAATAATTTCTCCAATTAATAAACTAATGATGAGAATCAGTCTTAAGTTTGTCCTAAACAGAGACTGCTTTAGGATCCTTCAAACAGTAAATCTAATGACTTCTCAAACATCATCCAGTCCTTTAAGTCTTTGTTTATGCAAGAGCTCTCTGTGGGGCATGTGGAAATAAAAATATGGTGCTGGATTCATACGAGCTTCTTTCACACTTACTTTAGTTAATAAACTTTTCTGCCATAAACTGAGACTACCAGAGACCATGGTGCTGCCAGGTTGACAAGCTGTGAAGACAGCTAGGCATCTTTATTTCCTCTGCAGAGCATCTCTAGTTGCACCTGTCATAAAAATTGCCCTCAGTTACTGGTAGTGAGAGGATGACACTTTTGTGCTACGAATGGCCACCTGAGTGTTGTTTGTGCAGAACTTCCTTGGGAACATCAGCATCTGTTCTTTCTGTTTTTCATTTATGAGAAGCAGGAAGGTCAGTTTAGGTTGTCTCTATGAGCAACAGTAAAGAAATCATGTTTATACACTGCTAGCTATTTCAGTTCTGCTAAACAAACACAATAACCCTACAGGCATCATTTCATTCTTTTTAAATGGCTCCGTTCAGCAATGAGGAGATTCACAGCTATCGACAGTGGCCAATTTTCTATTTTATGATCAACAAAAGAGACCAAAGACTCTTGACTCAGACCTCATGGCACACACATTTTTAGCACTGTATAAGTCTACTATTGAACTCACAGGGCTTTTTAAATTCCAGATTTATAACCCTTCTCTTTTAGATCCTATCTGCCCTTTCTAGTGCACTCCCATCCCACGCATCCTCTCTGAACTCTGATGTGCTCATCACTTGAGATACAATGAAGTAGAACATTGGAACTCCAAATCCCACCATCTCTCTTCTTCTTGGCCTAAACAAGTTAAGTGCAATTAAAACAAAAAAGCATATAGTTTGCATTATTATTTCATACTCTTTGTTTTAAATTTAAAAATATTTTTTGAAGGAAGTTCTTCTAATAACTTGTTTTTGTAGGGTGTGTTGAAACAGTTTTAAAATATTTTTATATATAGAAATGGAAACTTACCATAAAAAAAATCACAGAATTACAGAATGGTTGGGGTTGGAAGGGACCTCTGGAGATCATCTCGTCCAACCCAGCTGCTAAAGCAGGTACACCTACAGCAGATCGCACAGAAATGTGTACAGGTGGGTTTTGAATGTCTCCAAAGTAGGAGCCTTCACAGTCTCTCTGGGCAGCCTGTTCCAGTGCTCTGTCACCCTTAAAGTAAAGAAGTTTCTCCTCATATTCAGATGAAACTTCCTGTGCTTCAGTCTGTGCCTGTTGCCCCTCATCCTATTGTTGGGCATCACTGAAAGGAGTCTGGTCCCATCCTCTTGACATCCACCCTTCAGATATCTATAAGCATTGATAAAATCCCTTCTCAGCCTTATTTTCTTCAGGCTGAACAGACACAACTCTCTCAGTCTTTCCGTATAAGAGGGCTCCAGACCCCTAATCATCTTTGTAGCCTGCCGCTAGACACCCTCCAGTAGATCCTTGTCCTTCTTAAACTGAGGAGCCCAGAACTGGACACAGTACTCCAGATGTGGCCTCACCAGGGCAGAGAAGATGGGGAAGATAATCTACCTTGATCTGGTGGTCACACTTTTCTTAATACACCCCAGGATACCGTTGGCCTTCTTGGCCACAAAGGCACATTGTTGACTCATGGTCAACCTGTTGTTGACCAAAACTTCCTGGTCCTTCTCTGCAATGCTGCTTTCCAGCAGGTCCGCCCCTAAGCTGTAATAGTGCCTGGGGTTATTCTGTCGACGTGGAAGTCACGGACTCGTCACACGATCAATATGATCAGACAAAGCCAAATTTATTGTTAAGAGCATCAGACTATATATAGCATTTTGAACCCGTACATGGCCGCAAGTGATTGGATCTTAGCAGTTAGCACAACCCCTAATTTTTAGCATTACCTTATTATAAAAGTTACAAATTGTTGCAAGTTGCTAGTCTGCTGACTTCTAACTTCTACACTAAACTCATTGTATTTCTACACTAAAGTCATTGTCCTTTATTCTAACTCAAGGTTGCTTGAAGGCATATGAAGCACATAGACTATCTTGCTCTCTGCTTTTCTCATGGGCCTAGTTATGCTAAGCAAACCTGAAGCCTGCACTCAATTACTTTACTTGCCATAGATCCATCAGATCTATAGTATCTGGATTGCTCATCACATGACCTTGTCCTTCAAGGAATCCCACATTATTCCTCCCCAGGTGCAGGACCCTACACTTGCCCCTGTTGAACTTCATCAGGGAAAATGGCAATACTGAATTTTCATGTGTTTACTTGCCTAGTTCTGCATGTATTCAGTCTGAAACATCGAAACTTAAAAGTTTTTATAGAAGTGTAAACAACTAGAAAATTTGCCATATTCAATATTAAACAGAATTTTGAGGATAATATTTTCATTTAAGCACAAATAATCACAAGAAACACTGAACTCTTCTGAAAACATCCTATCTCTGATAAGATATCTCTGAAAACACTTCTCTCTGATAGAGCATGGTTTCTTTCAGTAGAAACGTCCCATTAACTATCTCACCTAATACAGTGTTTTGTTACCTGATCTAACCACAGCCCCAACCTTTCACATCTAAAACGAGCAGTGCTCAGGTCCATTCCCTAGGAAGGGCTCTTCATACAGGAAACTCACTCACCCTAGAGGGAGCTAAGGTCCAGTTAACCATGCCGCTGTATGTACTGTTGTCACTAACAAGGAAGAAAGAAGATATAAGTTTGCTCCGCAAATCTAGAGATGCATAGTGACTCCCCTGAGGAACATTACAAACTATTAGGAAGATGAGTGAAAAAGCAATTTGAAGCACCTGGATAAACTGTGAGCCAGAGAAAGTTTCAGTTAGACTAAAAGTTGTGTAAGCAGCAGCACCATTGCAAAGAGCATTCAGTAAATAAAGTCCAACTGCATGAGCAGGATAAAAACCCACAAAGTAATTCATACTGTGTGCAACCATCTATCCTGTGTACTAGATACTGGAAGATTGCCATGGAAATAATGGACTGAGTCCATACTTCAGCAGTAACACCGTGTGAAATAAGAGAGTCAGCAGTTACTACTCTAACCACTGTTTCTCTAAGCAATTGAAAGCATTGGCCTGCAAGGCATGAAGTCTTCTAACTTGCTCTTTATGTAAGATATTGTGTTAAGTGGCAGATGCAGCAGCCATGATTATGACAAGTGATGCTAAATATTGCCCTTAAAAGCCACTTTACGAATTCTTGGTTGAAATGAAAAGCCGAACCTCTTGCCATGAACAGCACGTTGCCACGAGATGTGCTGTCTGAGGGAGCTGAGCTGCTACACTCCCCTCTTAAGAACGGGTTCTACGTACGTCAGGGAACAGCAAGAGCTGAGGATGGCCAAGTGTCGACAGCAGCTGTAGCTCGGCAGCAGCCGGCGGCGGAGCAGAGCGAGGTTGGCTCGGCAGGGCGCGAGTAACGGGGCAGCGCTGCAGCCGCCCCAGCCGCACCGGAGCAGAGACCAGCGACACTCCCGCCGCGCCTCTGGCCGCAAGGGCAGAGGGGCGGGGCAGAGGGGCGGGGCAGAGGGGCGGGGCAGAGGGGCGGGGCAGAGGGGCGGGGCAGAGGGGCGGGGCAGAGGGGCGGGTGGCGGGCACCGCGCCCCGGGGGCCCGCCCCAGCAGCAGCCCCGCCCAGCCTTGCGCCACACAAGCTAGCCGAGCCGGCGCCTGCGCCAGGGCCGCAGTAGCGTCCACGGAAGTGCCCGTGCATTAAAAAAAGAAAAAAAAAAAAGTAGCACTTGTTGAAGGGCGTGGCAGATGAGAGAGCAGTCGTTCCTTTCAGTGGGCCAAGACGTTGTTCACCGGGCGCTTCCAACACTCAGCCTCTACAGTCTTTTCCGCTGCCATTAGTGAGGCAGCGATGGGGTCACCCTCGAGGACGCGAAGGCCAGCGGGGTCCTTGCTGAGGTGGTGGCGCTGGCTTGTGACGCATTTTGGCTGCGACCCCGCACTGCGATTGGGGCTGGGCGAAGGGCGGCGTGTGGCGGTGCCGGTGCGGCGGCACGATGATGCCGGGAGAGACGCCGCCGCCGGCCGGGACTGCGGCCGCCGCCTGCACGAACTGCGGTCTTCTCCAGCAGGTAGCAAGGGGCCGCCGTCCCTGTGGCGCTGGGGCGCCTGCCTGGGGTGGGGTTTTTGCTGAAGGATGCGGCCGTGGGGCGGCGTGCCGAGCCGCCGCCGGGTTGGAAGCACTGGGGCCGCAGTCACCGCTCCCGGTGCAGCGGGAGCTCGGATGGCGAGTGGGGCTAACGGGCTCTGTAGAAGGAGCAACAGTGGCGAGCTTTAGCCGGGCGGAACGCTAAAGAGTAGCCGCTGTGTCTGGGCGTGCCCAGCGGGATCAGCCAGTGGATTCTGGGCGTATGCTTTGGAGCTACTTGAGTGCAGTGGAAGGAATGTCATCCCTCATTCACCTCCGTTCTTCAGCCCGGTTAAGCTGTTTTGTAGTATAACGTTTTGGGCAATATCTGTGTCACCTTTAAATGACCAGGAAGGCCCTGCTGAGAGCTCAGAGGGTGGAGGAGCTCTTCTGGCATGCTTAGAATGAGAATCTGGGAAATCTGTAGGTTTAAATGAGCTTATTGGTAATGAGTAATTGAGTTTATTGGTAATATTTTTTGAGATTAAAAGTTATGGGGATTTTAGTTATACACAGAAATCTACTGTAAAGGCAAAGTTTGAAGAGCTTTTATAGTAAACCATCTAAGTATGCATACTTACTTACAGAGCCTGCATTCTCTGTATGTATTTTTATTAATATATCTTTTGTGAATTAGTAACTTGTTCCCTAAGAGAGCTGAAAAAAGGAGACAGGTTATTGTATTCTTTAGAATATTGGCAATCAATCTAGGGGTTATTTACAGTGTATAGTACTGGTTTTGGGGGTGAAACATCTTTACCAACTTGAGACTCTTCCTTACAGAATATAAATGAATATGTAGCGGCATTAATTGCACTGAAGCAAAAAATGATTGATGGAGAGTAAGTACAATTGCATGAGTGTTTTTTTGTTTGTTTATTTTGATTTGTTTTTTATTGCTCCCAAATTCTTTAAGCAATGCAGCAAATACATTTTGTGGAACTAAGTCCTCCTTAAAGTGAAAGTAATTTCTTCACAAATGGGTCCTAACTCTAGACTGTAAGACTTCTTCAATTTCTGCCCTAAAACATCTGTGTGTAGTGTTAGTAAAACAGGGCTATGTTGTGTAGCTATAATAGCTTATGTATTATTACAAATACTAGCAGAAGCAGCTCTTTGAATATATTTGTTTTATCTGTTGTGAAGAATATAGTATGAGAACTAAAAGTCGAGTACAGGTGTATACGGACCTTGTCAACAGAATTTAGTCCAAGCATTAAAGTGTGAAATGCTATTGGGATCAAATATCAGAATATGGAAAGTGAGGCTGGAAATCAGTCAGAATAGTAAGATTCTAAAATGCTTCTGATACTTTGCCTTGTCTTCTGAAATTGCTTCCACTTTTTTCTCAATAACAATCAACTTATGATTGCATGGAATAATGTATTGAGATATGTATAGCTTCATACTGTGGCTTAATATCCTTGCTATGTCTCATAATTGTAATGGTTTATTTCTCATGTACCCTTTCCCTGATATGTGTCAGTCTGGCTTTAGCAAATCTAAATTTCAGTCTGGCATTCTCGTTTCCAAAAACTACCTTAGAGAGCCTTCACTGTCTTAACTGGGCCACTTTTCCTCAAAGCTCCTTTACTTGATGTCCTTTTCCTACCTCCAGATTTTGTGTCCCTCTGCTCTTTGCCAGTGCATACATTTATTGTGGGAATTACTTCTCCTTTAACTACTTGTAGCTCAGCCCTTCTTTTTTGCATTGCTTGATTACTGTCAACTGTTGCAAGAGAGAGTAATGCAGCCCTCTCTGTATTGAAGTAACTGCCATGGTATTTCTCTTTCTCTAGGAAAACACGCTTTTAACTTTGGGAACTAGGATATTATTTTTGTGATTATTTATGTATTGTTTCCCTTTTTTTTTAAGCTGCAGATAGTTAATGGCTAGAAATTCCTGTATTTGCCAGTTGTGGTTTTGTTTTTTGTTTTTTTTTTCTATTTTAAAGCAGCCTGATTTGAGGTTTCAATGGCTTAATGAAACAAAAAGGTTATATAGACTACTATCAGAAAATGTAAACCAGTCTTACACTTTCTGTGTTTATCTATAAAGCAAAAGAAAAGGTATCCTAAGACATGATTGTCAAAATCAGGTGAGAAAATGAGTTTTGTTTTTTTTTTCTTGCAGTCGTTTGCTGACAGAGTATCAACAGAAATGCACTGATATCCTTTACTTTCCTACTAGTGTTCTTACAGAATTATATATCAACATTTCTTACAAGAGGGCTTGAGGCTTTTTGTTTAAGATTTAAGTTAAGAGTGATGCTTCTAGTAAAAATCAGACTGGATAGCCTTTGTAAAGAAAATAAGGCTTTGGAATTAAGACTGTCCACCTAAGATCCAGCTGTGTCTAATATATGGCTTAATATGGACTATTTGAAATCTGTATTGGCTGAGAATGGCTCAAGTGTTTTCATGTAACAGAAGCAGCTCTGCTTATTCACTTCAAAAATATTGAAATGTTTCAAACACTTAGTTCTGCAAGTCCTATGTATTTTGGGTGAAAATTTTTATTGGATGCTTCTTTGTGAGTGGCGATTGGATTGAAGTATACTTAAGGATGTTTGATAAACAGTTTTTGATTTCTACCTTAACATGAGATTACAGCTTCAATTTGCTGAACGGTAAGTTTGATTTAAATTGTTTACTAAAGATGCTATGTTCTCTGTGTCTTTGACAGTTTTAGGAGTCTGATGTTGTAACAGCAATAGCCCTGGGTCTAGGCTGAGCTTTTAACATGGTCCTTTCTTTTACCATGCTTTCTAGGCCATAGTTAGCAAAGATACCTTTGATGAGGAGATAAATCTGACCTTCTACAGTACCTGAGTGAACTTCCTTCCTGGTCCTGTGTTACATAAGAGTCTAAAGTGACTGAGTGGAGATCTTTTGGTGGTGGTTAAATGTAAGCGTGTTTGGGACAGCCCTATTTGTATAAAGCATTTTGTCTTAGAGTTGTGGCTCTGTGCCTTTGCTTATTCTGCTTGATTATAGATGAAAAGGCATCATATAAACTTTACAGACTCTGTCGTACCTGCTGAAAAATTCGACAGTTGGACTCTGCTTCTATTTCACAGTGCTACCTATGTAGAGACACTTAGTCCTGGCACTTTAGTGTAGGCAGCTGGGCAGTAGTCCTGTATGGCACATGCTATCTGCTCCCATCTAGCTTTAAGCTATTTTTAAATAGATCTTGAGTTTTCTTTGAATGTAAAATGGATGGAAGAATGAGAGAACACTTGCCCTTGGGTATCTCTCACAGCATTTTTCCCCAGGGGAAAGTAAAATACTCAGACACTTGCCTGGAGAGTCAGAGCATTGAATTTGAGAGCACCAATGTTTTTTGGCAACTTTTTAAAAAATTGCGCTTCCCATTTCAGAGAGATCTCTGCTCTTCGTTGCCAAGTGGAGCAGATGCTACAGAAAATCTTGCCGCTGGAAAAGTGCCAGGAAGAGTTGGGTTCCTTGAAAGCAGAGTTGGAAGAGAAAAAGGTGTGCTTGTAAGGTTTAAATAACTTGCACTTTTTCTGTTGAAGAAAATGTAAATAATTAATGTTCATCTTAAGGAAACAGGCTTTAATGAGCCCAGTTGTTATTTCCAGCTCCCTGGGACAGGCAGCTCTGAATTTAGATGAAATTAATTACATGGCAGCAGGTTTCAAGTAGGCAAAAAGTTGAGGCTTTTGTGGTTCCTAAGATTTTTGATCAGATTATTGGCTTTTATTTCCTTATTTAGGAAGTAAGGAGATATGTTCAAATTCCTTTGGTTTTCTGTTCTTATTAGATTACTGAACTCTATAACTTATACTACTAAAGTGTGCAAAGAGGGTCTGTGCGCATGTGAGCTTACACAGGCTGGCTGCAGGAACAATCACAAACCACAGATGAAATGCAAAGAGTAAATTTATTTTCGTTACCTCGCCAACCGTGGGAACTCTGGAAAAGCACCAGAGCACCCAGACAGAGGTACACGAGTAGGAAAGCAGGCAGTGCAGAGCTCAGTCCTTGCTAGAAGATCAGTGAGCCTGCTGGTTATGCCTGTGTATCAGGGATTCACGCAGGCTCAGTTTATCACACTGATCTTTGCCTGCAGTAGAGCAGGAATTTCAAGGATGCTCAATAAGGTGCCTCTAAGTCTTTCACAGGACTATGTTATCTAGACATAGAGGCTCTGCTTTGTCAAGCACACAAGGCTAACCAACAATTAGTGTGATATATGTGTTTTTCTATACCCCATCTGCAGTTGCTTCAGTGTATTTACAGCTCTTCTTGCCAAGCTTCTGTTATATTCCTACAGTGCAGAACAGGATTTTGCTTCTGTTACCATTTTTCACATAAGTTTTTACATTATTAGCTATTTGAGTTTATTCCTAATTTCTCTCTCATCCTTTAGTTGAGATTTAGTCTACAGAAGAAAAGCTTTTGACTGTTCAGATTTTCTAAATATATGTATTTTCTAGACATTAACTATTATTTTTACAAAAAATAGCCTCCTCTCTTTCTTCTATTTTTTTTCATGTTAGTACAAGGTAGGCTGTGAACGTTTGTCTTGTCACTGTACCTAGTTTTTCTTCTATGTCAGAGCCATTTTTTAAATCCTCTTCCCTCAGCAAACATTAGTAGCTGATGTCCTGATGGCACTTTTTCAGAAAAAGCAGGACTATATGTATGGTGTATAATAGTTGTGCTCTTGACTTCAGATTTGAGTTCCTATCCAGATAGATTTTGGAGACACATACTCAAAAGATATGTTGATACAGATTTATTTGTTTATTTGTTACAACTTTTTACTTTAAATACAAAGAATACCCTGACTTTTCAACTTGCTTGTTTTCTCATTGAATATACTTTTTTGGCTATGTACTGTTCTCATTAGAATAGGTAAAGTGCATGCAATCTTTTTTTTTTGTTCTCAGTGAAGACATATTTTAACTGTGCTTTCCTTCTCCACAGAGTTCTCTCAAGATTTATCAGGAGAGCCAACTGGAATATGTTAAAATTAAAGAAGAAATAGTAAACAGTGATGCTCTGTGAGTGATGCTTCTTTTTTCACAACATTTCTTTCCCCCTATTATCTCCTCCAGAACTTGGTCTTGTACTTTATCTAGTTATGCTTTCCTTTTTGCTAAAATTTTCATGCTTACGGGTTCTGTGAACAGGGAGTTGAAGGAAGAATGGTCTTAAGTTTTGTAGCAAACACTTTGAAAAGTAGTATTAGTTCCATTATTATTGTGTCTTGAAACAGCTTTTGGTGGTTATTTAGCAAAGGCTTTTAAGAACAGGATGAGGTTGGAGAAGCTGTAGTTTCTCCAGTTTTAAGTGATTCTTAGTCTTGGCCTTTTAACAAAAGGCTGTCCATTTCTGTTGTGCTGATAAGCCTCTGAGGCCAGTATATAAATGATATTGCCAAAGCAATCTGCACTTAAAATCAGCCCCTAAAATAATTGCTTTTAAAGAAACAGCTCAGCAGGCTCTGAACTGTCCACCTTGTTTGGAAGTGGACAAGAGGGATTTGGCACCAAAAATGTGGAAGCCATTTTTGCTGCCATAGCACAAAATATTGTGAAGCTGTGCCTTGATAGTTGTCAAAGTTTGTTCTTCCAGTAACCAGTCACTCAAAGGCATCCTTGCCTGGACCATATGTGTGTGTTATGTCTTAAAGCTTTTGATGTACTCTCTAGTGAATTTGTCAAATTGCCTTTTAACACTGTTATACTCCTAGCCTCTAAATCACCTGTGTCAGGGAACTGAAACTTCTCGTTTTTCTGTGCAAATGTAATTATGTTCTCAAAAGAACCAGCTAATATACAGCTGGGTGTTGTGAGTTTGTAATTGTGGTTATTTTCCTCCACGTGCATCCCTTTGCATTTATCAACACCAATGATTGCTCTGTAGTCACTTGGAATTCCAAGACCCTTCTGCTGTTTTTTGTAGTCAGCTTTTACTTCTGGTGTGTTCCAGCACACATCCCAGTGTAACTCCCACTGGTGACTCCTCCCTTGCTCCCTCCTCCCTTTGGTGTTCCTAATCTATTTTGGTGTTACCAGCAGGTCAAAGGAGGTGATCATTCCCCTCTACTCACCACTGCTGAGGCCATACCTGGAGTACTGTGTTCTGAGCTTGTCTGTACAAGAGAGATGTGGGCATACTGGAGAGAGTCCAACAAAGGGCCACAGAGATGATCAAGGGACTGAAGCGTCTCTTCAATGAGACACCATAGTATCTTTACATGGTTTGTGAAACATACAGTACTCAGAAGCACAGCAGCAAGCCACTATCATCCAATAGACTGTAAAAGCAGACTAGCATTGTTGT
This sequence comes from Pampusana beccarii, assembly GCA_013399365.1. Lineage (NCBI taxonomy): Eukaryota > Metazoa > Chordata > Aves > Columbiformes > Columbidae > Pampusana > Pampusana beccarii. The sequence goes on from VWYH01005923.1 coordinate 104,236, forward strand.
CACCTGCTGTTGTCACTTCTGCCAGACTGCCCTGATTTCACATATAGGTATTCTCTTTCTGTCTGTCCTGTGAGCTTAACGGCGCTTTAGCACAGCGTCCCACAGCAGAGAGCAGCTACCCTATTGCTAACTGTGTCTGAAGAGGGAACTGACCACCCTAACGTGCTGACATATATTGTGTCAGTGTAGATATGTCACCTGTCTCCTATCTGTCACTCATATCTTCAAGAAGGATCCAGGGAACTGCACACTGGTCAGCCTCATCTTGATCCCTGGAAAGGTGATGGAGCAGCTCATCCTGGAACCCATTTCTAGGCACATGAAGGACAAGAAACTCCTCAGGAGTAGTCAGCATGGCATCACCAAGGGGAAGTCATACTTGACTGGCTTGATAAACTTCTATGATGAACTGATGTGCCTGGTAGCACTAGCAGTGGCTAGTGTCTACCCAGACTTCAGTAAGGCCTCCCCCACTGTCTGCCATAAGAGCCTCACAGGCTCTTTAAGCTGTTGCTGTAGGGGCTGTGTAAGCAGGCAGTGAGGTGGCATGAAGTTTAGTTGGAGGCTGGTAACCAGCAGTGTACCCTGTGGGGAGAGGAGAAGTGCCGCATACTCAGTCCAGTCCTCTTCAGCAAGAAGTGCAAATTCCCACACCTGGTGAGGAACAACGCCACACACCAGTATATGCTGGGGGCCACCCAGCTGGAAGGCACCTGGGTGGAAAAGGACCTGGGCGTCCTGGTGAACATCAAGTTGCCAGCAACATGCCCATGTGGCAAAGAAGGCTACTGGTATCCTGGGCTACATTAAGCATTTCCAGCAGGCTGAGGGATGTGCTCCTTCCCCTCTGCTCAGCACTGGTAAGACTATGCCTGGAGTCCTTTGTCCAGTGCTGGGCTCCCCAGTACAGGAGAGACATGGACATACTGGAGAGAGTCCAGAGAAGGACCACAAAAAGGGATTGGAGTATCTCGCCATTGAGGAAATGCTGAGAGAGTTGGGACTGTTCTCTCTGGAGAAGAGAAGGCTCGGGGATCTCATCAATGTCTATAAATATCTGAAGGAAGGGTGTAAAGAAGATGGAGCCTGGCTCTTTTCCATGGTGCTCAGTGGCAGGACAAGAGGCAGTGGGCATCTTCTGACCATCAGGAAACTTTTTTTGTTTTTTTACTGTAAGGATTGCTGAGTGACCAAGCATTGGCACAGGTTGCCCAGGGAGGTTGTGGCCTCTCCATTGTTGTAGATATTCAGAAGCCTTCTAGACATGGTCCTGGGTGATGAGCTCTAGGTGGCCCTGCTTGAGCAGGGTGGGTTTGGATGAGATGACTTCTAGAGGTCACTTCCTACCTCAGCCATTCTATGACGCTATAGCTATTTTATATACCTTTGATGTTGAGGCTATTTTAAGCAACAGGTCACGTGAGTTCAGTAATTTGAGCTGAGTTTGTTGAGAAGGAGAATTCTAATGAATTGTTCATAAAATGAATGTTGGTCTACAGTTACTGCAAAATAACATAGGTAAAAAATTAGCTCTCAAGTACTTTGGTCCAATCTACTGTTCAGAGCCAGCATCAAAGTTAGGTTACTCAGGACCTTGTCTAGTTGAGTTTTGAATATTTACAAGGATGGCAATTCCCCAATTCTGAGCTTATAACAAGTGTGATAACTTCAGACAAATACGTCCGCTGTGAAGGAGGTTTTAGATATGAAATCACTCCTACAGAAAGCTCTGAAAGAAGTACCCAAAACATTGGGCTGTTCCGGAAGTAAGGTTGCTCACTTAAATTAAAAGGTCACATTCTCTCTAAGGATGAAATCAATGTGACAGACACAGTTGTTGTTTGCATTTATATTTTTCAACCTTTGAGCATTACAAATATAACCACATTATGCTTTTTGTAGTCTGGGTAGGTTATAATACTGTATGGATTATGCTTCTGAATGCAACTTCTGTTAGCAAAGCTTTTCTGAAGTTGTGCATGGATCTTAAAGATCAGGTAGGAGCTTGAGTTGCATAGCGTAAGAGGAGTTCTGTCCAAATGCATCACCTACAAACCTTGCTTTTTGTGAATTACTAGTTTTAACATCTGCCTATTTTATTTCTTAATGTAACTTCATGTGTTGATGAAATCAGTCAGCATCCTACTGCACGTGTAAAAGTAAATATTTTGTCTGGAAATATCATTGCAATGATAAATGTTGGCAGTTAGCATCTACCTGGTTATTCAGATTCTTAGTTGTTTGTATCATGGAATTTCTGTCTTGAGTCGAAAGGGACCTATAAGGGTCAACTCCCTATAAGTTCAACTCCCTGCTCCTCGCAGGACTGCCTAAAACGAAACCATATGACTCAGAGTGTTGTTCAGATGCTCCTTGAACTCTGACAGGCTTGATGCTATGACCACTTCCTAAGGGAGCCTGTTCCAGTGACCAACCACTCTCTGTGAAGAAGTTTTTTCTAATGTCCAATCCAAAACTGCACACAGTACTCAAGGTGGGGCTGCACCAGTGCAGAGTAGAGTGGAACAGTCGCTTCCATTGGCCAGCTAGCTATGGTGTGCTTGATACACCCAGGACATGGTTGGCCTTTTTGGCTGCTATGTAACACTGTTGGCTCATATTCAATTTGCCATCAACCCACAGCCACAGATCTTTTTCTGCAAGGCTGTTCTTCAGCTTCTCGTACCCCAATTTGTACATATAACCAGGATTACTTCATCCCACATGGAGAACCTGGCACTTTCTTTTGCTAAATTTAATACAGCTGGTGATTGCCAAGCTCTCTAGTCTATCTGGATCTCTCTGTGAGGCCTTTCTACTCTCAAGGGAGTCTACAGCTCCTCCTAAGTTTATATAATCAGCAAACTTACTTAATGTACACATTTGCCCCCTCATCTAGATCATTTATAAGAACATTAAAAAGTGCTGGCCCTAACATTGAGCCCTGCGGAACCCCGCTGGTGACTGGCTACCAGCCTGATGTAACCCTACTTACTGGAACTCTTTGAGCCTGACACCTCAGCTGATTGCTTACCCAATGCATCATCAACTTGTCTAGCTGTGTGCTGGACATTTTGTCCAGAAGGGTACTTTAAGAGACAGTATCAAAAGCTTTGCTAAAATCCAAAAAAACCCATCTACTGGCTTCCCTTAGTTAACTAGATGGGGGACCTTGTTATAAAAGGAAATTTAGTTAAACAGGACTTTCCCCTTGTGAGCCTGTGGTAGCTATGACCAATGACTGCATTGTCTCAAGTGTTTTTCAGTAACTCCCAGAATAACCTTCTCCATAATTTTACCTGCCACCGAAGTGAGACTGACAGGCCTGTAATTACCAGGGTCTTTCTTCTTACCCTTCTTGAAAGTTGGGACAAACATTTTTCAGCTTCTAGTCAACTGAGGTGTTTCCAGACTTCCAGGCCCATTGAAAAATAATGGAGAGAGGTCCTCTGATAACATGGCCAGCTCCTTTAGTATCCTGGGATGAGTCCCGTCAGGCCCCATAGACTTACATGCATCCAGCTGGAGCAGCAAGTCTTGAACAACTTCAGAGTTTCTGGGAGTTTATCATCCCTCTAGTCATGGTCTTTCAACACAGGACTCTGAGGCTCCCAAGGCCCATTATTGGTGTTAAAGGCAGAGGTGAAATGTCTCTGCTTTGCTTACATCTCGATTTGTGAGGTGACTGACCTCATCAAGTAACGGACACGTATTATCTCTGATCCTCCCTTTGCTATTAAAATATTTTTAAAAGCCCTTTTTGTTGCATTCAGACTACTGGGCAGCTTGAACTCTAATCAAGCTTTGTCTGCATGAATCTTCTCCCTACAATGGCAAATGGCATCTCTGTAGTCTCCCCATGTTGCCTGTCCTTGCTTCCAATGTCCATATGTTGTAGATGCAGTACTTCTGTGCACTGTTCGGAAGACAATCTACAGAGAAACAGAACTGCATTACCTGCTATTCTTTAAATAACCCACCTTTATTTTTTTTCCTGCAAAAAGTTTTATGAGGATTTTTTTTCTAAAATTCTCAACTGTGGCTTGATTGTCAAAGCCATCATCTAAGTATAGAGAGAGTTATTTATGAACCTGTTCAGGCTGAGAAGGCCCAAGAGCATTGGTCTGTTACTTTATAGCTTTGACTACTGAACATGCCAAAGGTGGCCAATCATCCTGTTTGGGTGGATTTTCAAATGTATTCCAGTTAATGCCTGAAGTGGTGATTAAAGCTTGCACATCCAGAAAGGCTTAGGCTGTAAATCTCAAGTCATTATACAAAGTCAGCATTGGTAGCTTGTGTTTGTCAGGACAGAGTCTTCTCCTTATCACAAGAGTTTGAAAACTGTTTCTGGGGTTTAACAGAAGGAAATAATATAGGTTGGGTTTTTTTGTTTGTTTGGGGTGGGGTTTTTTTGTTTGGTTGGTTGGTTTTGTGTTTTAAATTTTCCAGTTCTTTGTATGTTTTACTTTTAAGGCAGGGTTGGAAATGCTGAAGTCAAAATTGTTCAGGATGCCTCAGTGATTTGGCTTGGCTTTAGTAAACACCTGGATATTCTGAATAAAAAGCTGTGGGGCATAAGTAATCCTTAAGGCTGTTCGTGATTATCTCATTACTTAGGTGTTATTGATTGTAAGAAAGGCTTAATTGTTCTTAAGGAGTAAAACTAACCTGTCTGCATTGCATCATAGAAATGCAGAACAGAAACCAGTTTTCTCAGATAGTGTTTGTAAGTTCAGGTTATAGCTGAAGGCATATTTATGTACCTGGATTAGTGCACTGACTCTTAAGAGCAAACCCTGTCTCTGTAACAGATACAGCTGTTTGTGTGAGGATGTCACCAACATGCCACTGATGTAAGTTTTCAACTTCAGGGGCACATTGGTCTCACAGGTCCTGGATCTAGGAAGTATGTTTTCTCTGAAATGGCTAGATTTACTTTTTTTCCTGGCTTTTCATGCAACATAGTTCTATACAAAAATGATGTGTCAATGCCTTCTTTTTAACAGGAGAAAGAAACTGGAAACAAAAGTGAAGAAACTTGAAGGTAACATTTTACATTGTGTTACTGTGCTGTTGTCCTACTCTGTCTCTTGATTTCTTTTTTATGCAAAGAAGTAATTGCAGCTTTCTGAGGCCTCAAGGAACAAGGCCTTAGTCAATGCTTAGTCTCTGAATTACATCAGCCCTCCTGCAAAATGTTTCTTGTTGAGGATCTTAGGCATGTGGTATAAATGAAGTTGGAAGGGAACTTCTGGTCATGAAAATTTCCAAGGGTGGAGTCTGCCCAGCCTGTCCAGACAGCCTGATGCACTGCATAATTATCTCTGTGGTGATAAAGCTTGTTCTTAGGGCCAACTGGAAACTCTGTTGTTTCCACTTAGGCCTGATGTCTCTGGTCCTCTCACCATGCATCACTGAACAGTTTCATTCCATGTTCTTCATGCTTCCTTGTAGATACAAGAAAGCTGCTCTTGGATCCCTTCTAAGCTTTTGTTGTTGTTGCTTGTTTGTTTGTGTTTTTCCCTCTCGAACTAATTAAGTCAAGTTTGATGAGCCTGTTTTCATAGGGCTTGTGCTCTAGTGTTCTAATAATCTTGACAGCATTCTTCTAGTCATGTTTATAATAATATTTAACTATGTTGTGATCTTGACAGGTTTTCTGATTCTTAAATATTCTGGTAACTGGTTTTAGATTGGTTTGTTTTGCTTAAGTAGAGATAAAGCATCTGCCTTGTGGCACTGTGTTTTTCTTGTTTTGCTAGAGAGGGTGGATATTCATATAGCATTCTGATATTTAACTTGCTGTACTGTTAGTTGTCAAGGCAATTATTTTAATTTATGGCACACTTACAGCTGTGCTTACCACAGTTTAAAGTACAATGAACTGAGTGATTTGTATCTTCGTCTTAGAGCCCCCCCAAATCCTACTGTAAAGTACAGCTACAGGATGTTTATTTTGATTAGCATTTTGGAGTTCCATTACATGGTAGCAAGATTTTTATATCCTCCTGGCCCTAAAATCTCGAATTCTGGCAGAGCTAGAACAAAACACGGAGATAGTTTGCATTAGGTCCAATTTGAGTGACTAGTTTATCTGTTGTGTTCTTTTCAGTGTTCATTAAATATCTCGGCGCCCATATTTTAGTTTGGTATCTTTTGTCAATCTCAAGTTTTTCCATTATTATTTTTGTCAACCTACAACCTGGGCTGCTCTTTCTTTTGATGTGCTCTCTTCTGTGGCCTGATCTGATCAGCAGGCAAGCTCCATCTGTCTTTTCTCTGCTGTCTGTGTATATATGTCACCAAGCTGATCTCTTTCAGGAGTTCTCTCAAATATCTCTCTCGGTTGAGAATTTCTCTAGGAACCTCACATTCAAACCCCACTTATCTGCCTTGTACTCTTTATTCCCATGCATCTGCACTCTTCCCTGCTGTCAGCTAGACATTAAGAGCTAAGGTACTTTTTCTGTGCATTAGTCTTGAGTGCTCTCTTTCTAATGTGGATGGCTATGGTGTCTTTATCTTTGAACCAGAACCCTCTTTTAAATAAGAGAATAAACACATGAAAAAAACATTGCACCTCATTCTTAATTTTGTTCCCCTTTTTCACTTGGTATATATTGTTCTACAGTACAGTATCATTACAATATGCCCCCACCCTTCATTCTTGCATGTGAGCAAGGAAAGTAATAAATGTATTTCAGTAGTTCAGAACAGTACAGAAGTTGACATACTTGTATGTATGAATTACTGTCTTAAACAGCCAAAATATAACTTCAGTAGATTTCACACTATCTTTTTTCTCCTGCTAATTTGATTTGCAAACTGGTGACCAATACTATTTAAATTAATTGTCTCTTATATTGTAGTTTCTAACTTGAGTTTTGGTTCTCTTTCTTGAAGAGGCTGCAACAAAGCATACACAGGACTTCAGGCAACTGAAAACTGAAAAGAAAAGGCTTGAAAAGGAGCTAAAGAAGGCACAAGTAAGACTTTCCTGGTCTTTTGGATGAAGCTTCTTTTAGTGTTTCTGGGGGAAAAAAGTAAGCGGTTAGTATTAGAGATACTGAAATAGTAAAAATATGTTTTTTGTGGATGTTGAGTAACTAACCATAGCAATTGACCTTAAGAGATAGAAATTTTCCAGCTGAACCATGACCTTTGAAATGTTGATTTAGATTTCATGCTAATTAAGAATAGATGCTCTACAAACTGTGTGTGGCATGAAGAAAATAATATTAATTAATTTTTAAAAAATTTAATTTAACAGGGAAAACTCGATGTTGTACTTAAAGAGAAGTGCAGACAAGGTAAGTTTGCACCTTCGATCGCCTTCAGATTTATGTGTGGTTTTGTTCCATTTGAACGTTTACTTCCCCCCCCTCCTCTTTTTAATAGTTAAGCATGCAGAGACCCAGAGTTCAACTGCAGATCTTACAACAGATATAGACAAAGGTAAGAGTTTTTGTAAGACTATTCTGTGTGTGGAACCAACCATTATTAGTTTATTGCAGCTGTTATGGAGTTTTTGGAAACAGAGGATACTGATAGAAATGCTGTAAAAGCAGACGTGGTTGATAGAAATATGTTACACTGATGAAGGACTAATGTAATAGATGGCTTTTTTTGCTTTTGCAATAAGGAGAATACTTGATTAATTTAAATGACTAGTCTACCCCGTGCATGTGTGAAGTCAATGAATGTGCAATTATAAAACAGAATTCAAACACTGAGAGAAATACAAACAATCTGAATGTCTTTGAAGCTCATTGAAATCACAAAGGAAGCATGCAAAGCAAAAGACACAACACAGGAGTGTAATCTGCCACAATTTCTGTATGTGTCTCTGTAAATCAAGTGGAAGTCCAGGATGTATACCTGGTTTTTATCCTATGGCCTTTTTTTTTCTCCTCATGATCTAACATGTCTGCTACAAATTATCTGAATCTGTGTAATGGAGCAAACTCCTAAACTTTCTCTGAAGTACTGAGGTCAAACTTTAAGCAAACTTATTTTTTGCGTTTTTGCAGTCTTTTAAAAATATTGGTATTGCTTTTGAATTGTTTAGAAATTCTGAATGCAATTTCGAGGAAAAAAAATAACTTCCCTGTTCTGTTTCTTGTGTTGCAATATTTGTATGTGAAGTTTGTTGCCAAAATTAAACTTTTCTGAAAAAAGGTAGACCTTGTCAGTTCTTGTGTATCTTGATGTATTTTTACTGCCTTTTGAATGGTACTAAACTGGTACCCACTTTCACCTTTTACTTTTTAATTAATGGCAAAATGGGAAAATTAAGATCTGAGCTCTATTTTCAGCTTCAAATAGCAACAAGGTTTTATTACTAATGAGAAGTTGTTAGTGTTGTTAATAGCTGTCATGCAAAATTTAGCTGTATTTTTTTTAATATGTCTCTTCATAAAATAGCAGCAGTTTGCTGTGGTCTTTGACTTACGGAATTGTCTCAAAACCAATAATCTCAGTTCCCAGTTGTTCGATCTGATGATAGCTTTGGCATAAGTAGGTGAGGTGCTTGTGTATTTTGTTGAGTTTTTGATCTGTCTCCCTTTCCACCTGCCCTTCTTATTCTGGAAGTAGGTTGTTTGGTATCAGCTAGCAATAATGCTGTTAGTACTACAGAAGACATCTACTGAAGTTGTGACCTGATAATTAATTCAGATACATTTAATGCACTGTTCCTCCGTGGTGAGACTAAGATGAGTTACTACTGAGTGGACATAAAGAAAGAATGTGATATAAATATTTTCTTCTTAAAAGATTTCTTCCCCCATTTATGTTCATGACACCTGAGTTGTTTTGGAAAGCTGTTTAATTTCACTAATGCTACGTTCAAATTTGCTTTTAAATTTTACTCTGGGGGCTGCTACAAGTTCTTGCCACTCTCACTATAGAAAGGAAAAGCTAAAACATTCTGAAGCTGTTCCTTCAGTCTGCTGTGTGGCTATCCATTCCCTCAATGGCATCTAATGTTTCTCTTTCTCTGAAGCTAAAATACCCCAATGTCCCTTGTCTTAATTTTTGTTGTGGGTATTTTGCAATTTGTTGTAGGCATGTCTGTGTTCTGAGTAAGAATAAAGAAACATAAATTCTTAGCTCTCTGAGCAATTCAGGTTTTCCTCAATTTATAAAAATATTTATTTTAACAGAAAAAGTAAAGCTCTTGCTAGAAGAACTCTGGATGTGCATTGACAGCGCAACAGGAAGAACAGAGAATCGGGAAAATGATCCTGTCATGGGTGAGATTGCATGCAAAGTACTGAAATTTTCTTGAAGCTGTCTCTTTTTCTGACCAAAAAAAAAAATTGATGTGTTTTTTCAGCTTCTGTTCAGGATAAGGCATGGCCTGAAAAAAGAAGACTGACTGTTACAGAAGGTAGGTTCCAGCAGATGTGAATTTATTAATATGCAGGTGCATTAACTTAGTCTTACTGGGATATCAGGTTTGTATACTGTTTGCATAACACTTCTGTGACAGACTTAAATACTTTCTCTGGTGATTGCCTGGTCAAGTACACTGGTGATGAGAATATTTCAAAATAATTGCAAATATGAATTTGAACAGCCAAGGAAACTGAAATGCTTTCCTAAATAAAAGCTGTTGTAACCTGCTGTTGCAATTGAGAAATAAAATTCTTTTAACCTTCAGCTGCTTTGACTATTTCTGAGTAGTCAAAACTCACCTTTCATGTTTATACCTTAATTACTGTATCGTTATAAACTCTGCAGTATATAAGGTGAATTATGGGATGCAAGTGCCCTTTTTAGTCTGAAATAAACACATGGTAACATAGTTAGATTGTAAAATTTAAGAAGCTGTTATCACCATTTTCTTCATTCCTACCTGCCTGAATATTCATAGGTAATGGCATATTACTTTTCGTATTTGTGAGAAACAAAACATGAAATTTAGTGATAGCTTTAATTTTGTTATTTGATGTTCAGTATAACAAAAATATAATTTGAGTAGTTATTCACATGCACATTCACAGCAGACTTGGAACTGCTTTAACTTCACATAACAGATGTCATTTTCCTTCTGCCCTCAAGAGGAATAGGTGCCTTGAAACTGCATTACTATTACTGTAGTTCTCTCTCCAGAGTGTACTTATTAATCTTTCATTTTTCTTCTGTTTTCTCTACTACTTTGGTTGTCTGTAACTCAGGGTATAAAGATACTGGGATAAGTACCCTGCCTTATTAAGAGCTTAGAAGGTGATCTGTTGTCCTGTCTCCCCACCATGTTAGGTCTGAAAATTTGCCACCAGTATAGATCCCAATGAATCTAGTTTCAGATTGTGTTCCAGTGGAATCCACTTAAGAGGTGCCAAAATATAAGGACCAGCTCATAAGCCAGTTTATCAGCCTCACTCCCGGCAGTTTGTCAGCCTCAATCCCACCAGTTTAATGCAGTGCATCTGTGGCTTCCATTCCAAAACTGATCTAGACAGTTGTCCCCTGAGATTCTGAATTTGATTTCTTGATCAAGGGTCAATCAAATGACAAGACCAAGCACGAGAAACTGAAGGGTTTGAAATATGTGTGATTTCAGGGCTATCAGGTTCTAGTGTCATGCCCTTACCATCTACCGCAATGGGAGCTTTAGATTCAGAGATCTAGCCTTTCAGAAAGGTGCCTCTTTGCCTGATTTCTTAGTACACTCAAGTGTGCTGTAAAATATTCAAAACTTTGCATTACAGCCAGTGCCTTCTCTGTTCCACCAAGGCTTATACCACTTTGAATGGCTTTCTTGAAGAACATGCTCACGTATGAAAACTGGAAGATGCATCAGGCTTTACATTCACACTTTTTTCCAAATGTGCCATTGTGAAAGCCTCATAGGACAATGAGGTTTTACCAAACTTAATTTTAAAGCATTTTTGTTTGTTCTTGGTAGTATTGCTACAAATCTGCCCAGAATAAAGTTGACTATACCTACGGCTGACTATCAGACCAATAACCTTAGACCATAATCTAAAACATTGCTGTTTTTTTTAAGGCTTCAGAAAACTGTTTCCCATGTAATTTGAGTATAAAGACGCCTACACTGTCAATGGGCATGTGAAAAAGCATTTGAAGAATCTTGCAGCCCAGTGCCCAAGATTTTGGTAATTTGGATTCTCCAACATGCACTGTTCATGTGCAGGCTTATGGTGAGAGGAGATAAGGAAAGATGGGAAGACCACATCTGGGAGGAGCTGAGCCTCTTCAAATAGTGTGTATAATGAGGTTCTGAGCTAAATCTGGCCTACTACATAGCTATACCCATCTTATCTGATCTTCTTTTCATTTGGGGATCCAGGACAGGGGAGAAACTGCGTGTAGATGTAAAGGAGCACATTGGAGGTACCTTGGTGTCTGCTTTAATACCAGATAAAAGGAGATACAAGGTGGTGGCATTACATGTAAATCCAAAGAGAAGACCAAATCTCTAAGAACATGTGTATGTTTTATGATCCTGAGATTAAAGTCCATAGGATGGGAGTGATTTAAGAAGCAGACCTCTCTTCTGTCTTTAAGACCATATGAAAATCTCTCAACATAACATCTTTTGTAGCATTGCACAGTTAGTTTCAGGTATGCAATGTTCACCCTAATTATTCAAATAATGAGATATGTGGATTTGCTGTCTTGAAAAACAGAATACTGTCTGTAGCTCTAAAGAATAGCTAGTGTATAAAACATCCTCAAATCCACGTGATTGAAAACAGGTTGAAAAATTGAGGGTCGTCGCAAGGGCATTAGAAAATTTCTGTGGAGGGATTTTTCGTCAGAGAAATATTGCTGTTTTGTCCTTGAGAAGTGTGCAGTTGTTACAGCCAGGCATTTGCAGTCACTGTGCTGATAGTGATGAGTTTTTGGTGTAAACCAGAAAAGATTCTATGGCTAGATTAATTATTTTGGTAAAATATCCAGCATCTTAATCTGGTCCTTTTTGAGAGGAAAAAAAGGACTTGTTTCAGAAAGTTGGTTTGTTGTGGCTGGGGAGAGAAGAGGACATTGTTTTGCAGTGGTTAATTACCCTGCGCTGTAGACAATCAGGAGCAAAGATTTGAGCTGTAAAATTAAATTTGTTTAGTATGAAGGCAACTGATACTAGCATCAGATTGCTTATTTAATCTCTGCTCTCCTTTCTCCATTCTTCATCAAGGAAATATTTTATGGTAGTGTGTGTTACATTTTGATGGTGTTTTCAGATCAGAATAATCCTAGTGTTCTCTCAGAAGTGGAAGAAGCAGCGATGTAAGGGTTTGGAGCTATGTGGACTAGATTCCAGGTTGTAGATTTGAGGACAAAACTTAATCATTTTGATAAGTGACATAATGAAAGAGACTGTGATTCCATGGATAACGTAAAATTTATCTTTGAAATCTTTGAGAGGATCCTTCCAATGAGAAGGGCTCAATATCAGTAGAGCTTTTAATGGACAAGTTCACTCCAAAGTGCCAAAGAGTTGCCTGTTTCCTATAGAGAAGTTTACCATATCCTGAACCATTGAAAACTGCTATGACAACTCTTCTTACAGATAAAGGGGTAACCATGAGAAAAGCACTTCGTTGCTAAAGAAATTCAAAAAAAGTTATTAGGGACTGAGTTGGAAAGGGATGAGAAGGACAGAGAATCTCGTAGTTATTCAGAAATTATGTCTTTGATCCATTTCTCAGAGGAAGCGTTTTAGTGGATCATGTGTATCAGTATTCTTGGGCTCCATATAGGCTTATGACTGATTTTGGGAGTACAGATAGGATGTAAAGTTCCTGATAACTTCATGCTATTGTGTAGTTCACTGTACAAAGTAAACTTCCCAGTTGCCTAATTTAAGTTCTTCTAGGGAAAAAATATAGAACGGTATGTTTCTGTCAGCTTCAGTGTGGAGAAAATTCTGGGCTTAGAACTGGTTGCCACAAAGGAGCGTGAAAGAAATCTCAGATAAAATCTAAAATTATATCTTAGAGTGAACCACCTTCTGAATTTTCCTTCTTTGTTGATGCTTGTGAAGGATCTCATTTTCCCTTGAGTGGTCTAATGGAACTTGAATTGTAAATGGAGTCTAGGTTTTTCACAACAGGATGTAGAACATCCTGGAAGCTCTCTGTGACTGTAGCTTCTTAATAGCTTTATAAAACTATGTGATCTTAAAACTCGTAAGATTCTCCTTTGACCAATAGAGATATCAGAGCTTGCTTATCTTTGGGGAAAATGAGTTGATAAAGCCCTTTAGGCTGAAGAGTTTCTCCATCCTCCTACTGTCCATTGCAGCAACTGAGATTTTGACATGGATCTGCTACGTGAAGTAACTGAGATAAATCTTGGAAATAGGAGTGGATAAACACTGACAGCGATAATGAAGCACACTGTTATATTTTATTTTTCCAACAAAATGTGTATTGTACTGACTAAATCAGTACATCCTCTGTTCAAAACCATTTTGTCCATGAGCTGTCCTTTATACTGTGGGATGGTACTTGGATGTACACAGAATAAGCTTGATCTGTTGCTTGAATACTACTCATTCTGTGTCCAATAGGGTTTGTCAGCACTACAAACAAGATCACACATACAAATGTCGTATAAGAATTGTAAATACTATAGAGTAGGTTCTAGTTCCATGTGGCACACCAGGGTTTTGGAATTGTTGATTTCTGCTGGTTTATTGGAGGTCATCTTTCCTTTTTATAAAATCATAGAATTTACATTTCAGAAAACTGGGCTATCTTTTCACTTTTAAAAGTATCTAGCACAATTACAATACATATTTAAGTTCTTTGTGTACTTTTTAGACTTTCCTGGGGCTTTGTTTGCATGAATAAGAAATGGGTTACTGTGTAAAAATAAAAAGTGTAATTTGAAAAGGAACAAAACAAAAGCACAATGCAAAGTATCACAGAGCATTTGGACATGCTTTCTTGCTGCTAGAATAACTGTGTAAAGCTGGTATAGTTGACATTATCTTGAAAGGGTTGTCAACCCCTCAATATCTTTCATTGTCTTAGTCCTTTGTGCACAGGTATGTTGTGGGGGAACCTCACTTCTTAAAGTTTTTTTTAAGGGTTCAGCTTTAACTAAGTCACAGCATTGAAGGCAAAAATCCTGTACAGTTAAACTCAATATTGGAATTTAAAGAACAAGCACTTTAAAAGCATATGTGTATTAAACTATAAAACTACAAAACAGCTAAGAACTACTTTTCTGTGTTTATGGCAGGGTATCATTGTAACTAGCCTGCAAGTGCAGCTGCTGGCTCAAAGCTTCAAGTTGCTTTAAGCTGAGAATTACAGCCTGAGTGGAGAATGTCACTGCATTCTTGTCCTGCTTTTCGCCAACATCAGTTATTGGGCTATAAATCATTGTGCTGTACGGACCTTCAGTCCTACCCAATATGGCCCTTCCTGATTGAAAAAGTTGGGAAGAATAATTTTAATGATCTTAAAGAGCTGATCTCTGTAAGGAAAATATTCCTGAAAGTGACGTTAAGTGCTTCTTATTACTGGTCTATGGGAACATCACTTGAAAAGATGGTAATGCGTTCTTATTACTATGTTATATTACCTCTATAACGTTTTGTTTTTTGGTTTTTTTTTTTTTTAATATTGTTGTGTCTTAGAAACTGCACAAATCCACCAAAAGGTCAGGAAGTGTGATGGCAAAACGCTACCGTGGTATTCTTCACTAGAAAGTGCTGGAAAGCAAAATTCTGTAACAACCATGCAACCTGAAGTGAGTACTGAGCCTTTTGGAGATGACTGTGTGGAGAACAGGACTACTGAAGAATGTCTGTCTGGTGGTGAGGATAAAACTGTAGATGTGGTAATACAGACAGATGGGGCACACAGCAATTCGGACTTCTCCGATCAGGAGCTAAAGGGCCCAGGTGGAAGTGTGATGGATATATTGAATTGGGCCAGGCCTCTCCCTGCTCTACTGTCTCCAGTACAGCTTTCACCACTATCTACACAGGTGAGTTTTAAGATGTATCTGACTTGGCACTACCTTGGTCATATAATTACTGCAAAAATAATGATTTTATATTCCTGGGCTTTTTTTTTTTTTTGAATATCAATATTAGTTACTTATGCACAGAAGGGCTCTCTGTGTGAGTGTTTAGATCCATATGGATACTCTTTACCTTCTAGCATACTGCCTGTGGAAGGAGGCAAAACATGATTTTCAGAAGTATATTTAAAACAAAGTCATCTATGTCTCAACTGCTGTCGTAATTTCTTTTCCCAATGTTGCAGACTCACAGTCCCAATTCCTGTTATGTATAAGCATGGCTTTCATAGAAAAATTCCACAGCTTGAAAGCCAAGGGGAACCTACTCAAATGTTGTTTTCCAGTAATCTTATAATGCAACTAGGTAGGTAAAGAAGTCTCTGACTTTTCTCAGAGGTACTGTTTGCTATGAAGAACAATGATGGAGAAGGATGTAATTCTGTTGATTTGCCTTAATCTCTCAAAACCACTGCATGTCAGGGCCACCAGTGTATTTGTTTAGAGAAATAGATCTTAAAACTGATGCCAGGCTTTGGAATATTAACTTTGTATTTTATATTAAAGGATACATTGTTTGGAGAAGTCACAGGCTCCAGCGAGGAAGAAGTTGATTGGAGTGCTTCTGCTGTGGAGTGTATTTTACAAGAACACCAAGTTCAGCATCAGAGTTGTAATGCATTCAGCCTCAATGAGGAGTGTAACAGACAGAGCAAATCATGTGAGCGTGGTCTTGATGCAGAAATCTCATGTAACCTGAGTTGGAATGAAAATAATGTTCTTATCAGTCCAAAGATGTCAAGCAAGGAGGAGAGAGATGCTGAAACAAAGCAATCTGAAGCTGCTACTTTAATTACAAACATGGAAACTGACAAAGATTGTTTGGAGAAGTCTGAGAATATGGAAACTGAGAAGAGAGAACTAACTGAAGCAACAGTACATAAATTGGAAGCTTTTGAACAGAAAAGAGAGAGCGAGGACACGCACAGTGAAGAGGGAGGTTCTTCAGCTGATTCCATGTTACACAGTTTCAAGCCTCAGAATCAGATGGAAAAATGTAGTGAGGTAGAGCAAACAGAGGAGAATGTAATGTTAATTAGAGCTGCTAATTATGAGGGTACACATGAAAAGCATGATGAATTAATGAAAGCAGAAAGAGATGGATTATCAGAGAGAGAAACTCCCAGGGCAGTATCTGTTCCCCCAAATGCTACTCATTTACCACCTGAGCAATGCGTTTTGCTTCAAGGTGAAGATTCTGGGAAGAAATCTGATGTGTTGATACAGAATGAAGTGGTTGAAAATGAATCAAAAAATGTAGTCAAAGTAATTAATATGGCAAGTGATGTAGGGGAAAACGTAAACCAAGTGATAATTGGAAATGAAATAAAAGCTGCAATACAGATGGAAGGACTCTGTGCAGAGGCAAGTAATAAGAGAGAGCTCTCTGAAAATGTATTGTCTGATTTCAGTAGCTCAAAATCCTTCTGTGAAGTGGAGTGTCTTAAAGGCTTAATGACCCAGTATGATGAGGAGGGAATAATTATGGAGACTGAGGCAGACACTGGAGCTATTGAGATCTCTGCACACTCTCAGTGCTCTGAAATAAAACATGACAGTGAAGAGATCCTGGAGAAACAATATGTGCAAACAGTAAAAGATGAAGTGGACAATGAATGTGAAGCAGAGACTGGTAAAGTGTCTAGACGTTACTTAACTGTATCTGCTATTGAAGGAATCAGAAATTCATTGTCTATGGATGATGTAGACAAAAATGTAGGTGTGGAGAGGACTGCTTTATCAGCCTTTCCAAAAGATGATGAACAGCTCAAAATTGAAGACATGAATGTAACCAGACCTGAGAGTATTGGTCTAGCCATGAAATTTAACAGAGAAAGTGTTCTAGAAATCTCTGAATCATCAGAGCTACTCCATAGTGCAGAAAATGGAAAATTAGTACATAGAAAGGAGGAGAGACATCTAAAAGGCAAACCACACCAGGAAGAAAATAGTAATAATTTATCACAAGGGAAGTCAGACATGGAAAGTATACTTGCACTACCAAAGATGACATGCATTATTGATGCAGAAAGCGGGGTAGCTAAGTGTGAATCCTCTGTGTTAGATTTTACAGAAATAAAAGGTGAAATGGAACAACCTCAAAACCTGTGTAGTACGTTAGAATGTCAGTTGTCCAAAACTCAAAAGTTTAGAGGCTTTGAATCTAAAGAGACTGAATTAAAAGTTAATCTAGAAGATTTTGGAGAGGAAAGCAGTGACATGTTAGAAAGAGTGGATATGACTGAATCAATATTAGCAGAAAGTAATCTTACATCTCAGGCACAGTTTGCAGAACCTCCGAATCAGTTCTTGGTAACTGAAAATGTTAAATGTGATGAAGTAAAAGGAGAATTAAATAAACAAAGCGAGGAATTGGTGACTGAGACTTGTTCCAGTTCACTTAACTGGGAAGAGAACGTTGTGAAGAAAAATAATATTTCAGAGAACATCTGCCAGCCTACTTCAGAAATGGATTTTAATAGTGGCTTGAATTTTTCTACTGAAGGGGACTTGGAGATGGTCTGTATAAATACTGAAGAAACAGATTCTTCTGTGCAAGTGGGAATCAGCTTGGAATCCACCATACCTCCTGATCTAAATTTCAGTCTTCAGAAAGTTGTTGGTTTTGTTGAAACTGATTTCAGAGAAGAGGCTGCTTTTTCCAATACATGGAAAAACAAGAGAGATAAAAATTGTGTTACAGGTACTGCACTTAACTGTTCTTCAGAAAGCTTGGAAGAGGGTGCTGAGGTCCTATCTGCTGAAAAAGACAACATGTGCAAAGAGCTGGACTGCCCTGAGATGGAATATATACACAAAAATGAAGTGAAAATTCCAGATGAGAAGGAACAGCCAGTAGATAAAGAACCTCAGGCATCTGTTAAATCACAGATCTTAGTTGCCAACTCTTATAATAAGAGTACTTTTCTTCAAAAGTTTGATTGTCAAGAGTCAGGATGCAGGACTTCTATGTGGGAGGTTAGAACAGATTCTTCTAGAACTGGTTCACTAATAGCTGGAGGAGAAAGCGAAGAATTGACTAGTTTTGAGGCATCTGGGAAAAATACTATAAAAAGGTCTAAAAATGATTTTGATATGCCAGAGCAGAGCAATGAATCTGAAGAGAAAGCCTGTTCTTTACAAAAAGTTAGGAATGTGAAGTGTTCTGAATGTGTTTCCATGTTCAGAAAAGAACTGAGAGTTTCCAGGACAATTGCAGTGGGTGCTCTGGAAACTCGTGCAATTGCTGATTCTGATTACCACATCTGTGAACTTCATTCAACAGTGCACCCAGGAAATGCTTCGACAGTTGGTCATCTAAAAGCAGACACTGTGGTGGATATAGATACACACTGTGAAACAAACACCTTTCCAGATACTGCAAATGAGTTATCAAGTGTGGTTGGGGAGGGTTATCCTAAAGACTCTCTCTCTTGCAAAACAGAGTGTGTACTAATAACCTCTAAAAATACTGAGGGTGCTAATAAATGCATAGTAGATTCTAACAGAGCTGGATGCTTCAATGACAGCGAGGAAAGTCTGTTAAAAACTGGGACACCAAAAGAAAGCCATGTGATGCCAAATGCTTCAAAAAATAGATTACCACTATGCCAGATGTTAACCAAATTTTCCGAAACGTGCGGACCAACTGTAAAAAACAGTAAATTAAATACAAGAATGTTAGCACTTCGTAATTTCTTAGAAGAAAATGGTTCTGAAAAACTTGAGTCAAATGTGGAGCAAAGTCTACTACACAGTGTTTATATGGGGGTCTCAGTGTTTGAAGAATATAATAATAATAGTAAAACTTGCACTGCTTGCAACATAGGAGAAAATAACACTGATGTTATCCTAGACGGTAGCAGTAGGAAAAAAAAAAAAGTCAAACATCTTCCAAACCCAGCCCTATCTGATGTAGAGTGCAATCATCAGTCACACAGGCAGCCTTCTGAACCACAAAAAACAGTATTTGAGAAGCTAGCTATGTTGGAGTCAGAATCTTGTGAGGATGTTGCTCTCAAAAAAAGCAATAAATTGGAATGCAAAGAACAAGAACCATCTGAAATCTTGACTGTTTCAACCAAGACAGCTGCCCAAGTAACGCATGCCAAGCTATCAAAGAGGCTGTTGCAAGATAAAAGAAAAACAAAGACTCACAAAGTTAAACTAACTCAGCCAGTACTTGCAAATGCTGATACTTCTATGTCAACAAAATACTCATCCGAGACTATAAATAAAATTAGGCAAGAGATGGGTCCTCCTTTGCCCCCCTTGCTACTGCCTTTGGTTGCTACTCCTCCAAAAGATGCATGTACTGTGTCCCCAGTATTGTCTTCTACTGGTCGATCCTTTTTGCTTTCCCCTCTTGATGACCTTATATCTCCACTACGTGACACTCCTGTGCCTCCTCTCATGTCTCCATTAACAGATACTCCAACAGCAAAATCTGCTCTTTTATTTTCTCCTCCCTCATCCTCAGAAATGGCAGTAGGTAGAAGGATTTGCTCCTCACCTTTGAAATTTTGTACTTCCATTCCAAAGCATGCACTTCCGGTCCCAGGAAGATTTCCTCTGTTTGCAGCTGATAGTGTTGCTTCGGGTGCTCCTCCAGAGAACTCTGTGAAAATATTGGACACTATGTATCCAGAGCTGTCTGCAAGGGCAAGGACACTAAACATTCTGAAAGGAAATATTCAGCTTAACCGGTGTGCTTTTCCAGACAGCCAAAGTTTGCCAGGGCCTGTGGCTCAAATAGGCGGTTTCAAAGCAATTGCATCTACATCAACTGCTTTTGTTAAAACTGGGAGCAATTTGAAATCTGACAGTAGCAAAGATCAAGGCAAAGATGTGCAAAATCAGCAATTGTTTTCAGGCTCATCAAATCATGCTGAAGAACGGACACTATTGCCAATATCTATGCCAAGAAGTGCAAAGAGACTGAGGTTAGACAGTGAACCACCAAAGCTGGAGCCCACTGATATTGCTGCTATTGGAAATACTAAAAATACAATCTCTGAAATGCAGGAGTCTTTCCATGACAAAAGCTGTGAAACTGGTGATTCAGGACACAGTTCCAGTTTAGAAGCATCACTATCAGTAAAGACAGTTATTGATCCTGGCTGCCAGAAAGTTTCTTTAGCATTGAAGAAAATTGCTGAATCCTGTTTTGACTTGTTACCAGTTATTAAAGGTCACGTGTATGTCAGCAATATCTCAAAGATTCCAGTAATGCGAGATGAAGAGAAAGAAGTTGTCTATGAGTTTGGTATGAAAAACAAGGTAAGTAGTGTAGTTTTTTAATTTTGTGTTTTAATAATGACTTTGCAGATGAAAAGAGTATAAGTATGTAGTATTTGAATTCTCAGTTGTTCATGAAATCTGCAGTGCTGAAGTATTGAAAGGTTATCAGACATCTAAACTTGTATAACTTAAGAAAATATAGAAATTCACAAGAAATTACTGTTCAGTGCAAAGCTGCATTTGAAAATACATTTGTTTTCCTGATGTATGCATAAAGCACTATTTTTTGCAGAATTTTTTGTAGTGGGTATCGTTAACAATTGTAGAGGGAGTTCCTTTAAAAAGTGTGAGGTTCAATTACCTTTTTTAATTTTTCAATTAAATAAGAAACTGCATTGTATAAATAGTAGTGACATACCCTTTCGTGCCATGTTTATTGTCCTCCATCAGGTTGTTCAAATGAAGTTTATTGCAAAAATCTTTCATTAATCTGTTTCTCAGAACTGACAGCATCAGTGTTGAAAAAATTCACTTTGCTGTCTTTCTCATAGGTATTTTGTAGTCTGCAGGAGAGCAATTCACCAGTTGATGCATGGTAGCATTTTGCCTTGTTTCAGTTCTTGGACGTAATTAAGTTCTCCACAGAAGTTGCTGCCAAGTTCTTGGGACATCTTTGTCAGCAGTTGCCAAATGTGGTAACTTCTTAGAAGCAAGGCTGTGGCAGCTTTATGTTTCCAGGTCCAGCCAGTGGCAAGGCCGAGTACATATTCCTAATAGGCACGCGTGCACGTAATGTGCACCTAATCTTGTTCCCTTCTCTGGCTGATCAGGGTGAAAGCCTGGTAGTGGAAAGTACATACACACATAAACAGACAGTATGGATCCTTCCAGTAGCTAACCTTAGACACTCAGTATACCCAGTAGGTGGCTCCTGTTCTCCCCGCTTGTATCATGCAAAGACAGATTTACAGAAGAAAACACATGTCCCTCCAGTAGCTGGTCCAGACCTATGTCCTTACATGCATCTGACCCTCAGACCCCTGGGGCTTTCAGGTTCTGGTTGCTCATGAAGTCAACACACAGACTCGTGGTGTCTACCTGGTCTAAACCTGTGGCTTCTCCAGCACCTGGCTGCTAAGCCTCTCGTTCTACTCCCCACTTCTAGCCCTCCTAAACATCCTATAGTAAGTCTTGCACAATCCAAATATTCTCCTTCATTGCATCTCATATCGAGTCCCATGTTACTGTAGACAGTAACACCCTCTCCTCACCTCCTGTAGTGTGTAAGGTCATCTGGGGAGAGACTCTGCTGTTGACTAATCTGGTAAGTCTCACACCTGGACAATGGGCTACTCTGGGAGTAGCCAAGTCAGGGTGCTCTATTTGCTCTGATTAGGCTATTGAGGTTCTTCTACCTGTCATTATTCCTCTCCTCACTTTTTGTTCAAGGAAGATAGCTTTTAATCACATAACTACAGGATTTATATTTAAACAATAGTAGTATTATTCTGCATCTGTTGAAGGCATGTTTACACTGGGAAGTTGCTCTTCACTCTTTTTTTTTCCACTGGTTGCCTCTTGTTTACTTTTCTGCATTTTTATAGGTATGCAAACAGTATTCTTGAAAATAAGATAGTAGTTCTTTTTACTTGTCATACTACTATAATGTATCAAACTTTCTCAAAGATATAATAGTCTAACAATAATTTTGTGCTTTATAGCATTTAGCAGAGTCCTTGCTGCATGCTATTCTCCATAAACTCAAGGCTCAGAAGAATGCCACAAATTACAATTTCAATCAGGCTCTATGTCGAGTCTATATAGGAATTTGCCGACAGTTGGGAGATTTGGAAAGAGCCCGCCTTTTCTGCTATAGCCTACTTAAAGAAGGTATAGTATGGCTTCATGGTCTTGTATCTTAAGTATGCTGTGTGTCTGCTGTGGTGTTACAGAATTATTATGTTTGTAAACATGAACAAAAATCCTGTGAAAGTTCCTTAGAACTTTTTTTCTGTTCTAGAAGAATTTTCCTTTCTTACAATTCCTTCGCATCTGTGTCTCAGTTTGGTGATGACCTGCGCTCTTAGTAGTCTACTAATTTTTCCAAATAAATATTTAGGATCCTTTGTACTTTCATTTTTGCCCCAGCATCTCCAAAATTATGTGATTCCAGGAAATTTTGTACTTTTTGCTTATGAGTATTTTCTTACTTTAACTGAGTAAGCACTGATTTCATAAACCAAGTAGGATTTAAAGACCTGTGTTGGCTTAAAATAGTGTCAGGAGTTGGACAATACCTTGCCAGTGCATTTGTACAATATGTCCTCCTTACAGTTGTATTACTTCCAATTATCCCAAGTCTTGCTTTGTTGAGAGGGTTTTTTTGTTTTGGTTCCCTTTCTCTCCCCCCTTCCTTTTGTTCCTGGTAACAAAGGTAATATATACATACTGTCACTGTACTAAATTGAGAGTCTGTCATAGTTCTGGAAGGACTTCACTTAGTTTGAAAATACTGAGCCATCCAGGGCTCAAAACAGTATAGTGGTACCTGTATTTCAAATTAAAAATAAATATAAATTAAAATTTAAAATAAATTAAAAATAAAATTAAAAAATAAAATATTATAAATAATGTTATACATTATAAATGATATATCCTATATTATGATAATATATTAATATAATTTAATAGTATTAAAATATCTTGATTTATATCACAATATTAATATTTACATATTATAATATATAGAATGTATATATTATAAATAAATTACATTATATAATTATATTTAAAATTAAAATTAAAATTTTAAAAAATTAAAAATAAATTAGGGATCACTGAGGAGCAAAATGCTACAACTTTTGACTGCTTCAGTTAGTATTTATCTTCCATATAACATCCGTGTTTTTTTCTTTTTTTCTTATTTTTTTTCTTTTTCATGTGATTAAGGATTGTAATTTTGTTTTGTTCTTAATTCTTTTGTTGTCGTTGTGGTTGGGTTGGAGTGTTTTTGGTTTATTCCTGGTTTCTTATCTGTTTTTCTGTCCTACTTGCAGTCCATCATAACTCCCCTTTCACATTTTTCTTGTTAATAGTTTTAATACTGCACCATGTCAGAAACTATTACTTGTCAGAAGTCTTTCCTTAGTCTAAATTAACAATTAAGCATTTAGTTTTGTACTACCTTGGTACATTCCCCTTTCTTTCCTTTCTTCTTTCTGGATAAGGTCCAAACTTCAGTAGCTAAATCCAGATTTTTGTTGAGTGATTTTATACTCTATACTTCGAATTGCATAAATTCCTGCTGTGGTTGTTCCATGGTTTTATTATCTTTTGAGTTTGAACAGCTCTAAACACATCTTAAGGGCTGTGTGTTTTGGTTTGGTTTTAATTTGTTTATTTTTATTTTATTACAATACTTTAATTTTAGGGTTTTCTTTTTCATGTAGCTTCACATATTCATTCCCATCAGAATTGCGGCAACACAAGTGTGAGCTGTGTGCCAACTACACAATTGCCAAATTGACTATCAACAGTCAGTACCATGTCATTAGCCTTGCATCATCTCTTTTAAGTGTTTCAAATTCATGGGCAGGCAATTCAAGTTGCAGCATGTAGACAATTCTAGATTAGCAACTGTCCTCATTCTAACCAAAAAAAAAAAAGTTCATTCTTCTGTGACGACGGGCTTCAGAGTGGAGAAGGTTCATCCAAGACACTGGATAGAACTCCATAATTTTTTATGCTCAGTGAATCAGTTAAAGCTTCTTGATTTGATATATTTTCATATGCTCTCTAGTTCTTAAGATCTTTCTAAAACTGTAGAAGTTATGCTGAAGTGAAGAGAGAAGGCACATTTATCTTAGCAGTTACCTTTGGGTTTTGTAGCTTTTTATAGTGACAAGTGTTTCAGTATTGCAGTATTGTATTAATATTTCATGCATAAAAGTAATACCTACTTCTAGCTTATTCCAGTGTACTTTTTATCGCTTACAGTCTACACAGCCATGTTTTATCTTAATATTTTGCCTTGAATATCTCTGCTTTGATGTTCAGAAGGATCTGTTAGCTTCCTTTTGATGGCTTGGAATTCTGTCCTTTCTTGCTCATATAGTTCTGGATATATGGTTGTCAGATACTTGCTCTGAATTAATTCAATGATTGAGGTTTCTTCAATTGTATCAGTAGCGCACTTTATTCTGTCTATGGAATTAACAAATTTTGACATGAATGATTAACATACACTCAAAACTTGTATAATTTCCCTGATGGAAGCTGGGAAAATTGCTGAGCAATATCAGATTTTGTATTTGAATTGTAGGAAACTTCTTTGCAAGTGTTTTTTTGGCTTTGTTTTTGTTTTTTTCTTTTTTATCATATAGATTTCATAGGTATATGGGTGCAAGGTGTTAGCAAATACTGTGGATTTGTACTGAAGACCTGATTTTCACATTATTACACGTCAGGATTATTTTTTGATTTGAACTAGCTCTAGTTCAATCCAGTGATCGGAGTGCTCATTTGTGACTGGAGTGTATTAGGCAGGCTTCGGGAGTGCATCTTCCAGTTTAGTTTCATCCTAAAAGAATCTGGTTTCAGTGCTCCAAACCCACACTCTTCAGTGAACTAAAGTGCAGTAAGAAGGATGAAGGGAGACTAACCTCAAAATGCGAAAGGAAAAGTCCTTTTCCACTGTTGTTACACAGCAAAGTCCATTGAAGCTTTTTTTTTTTTTTTTAACCTTAAAAGAGTGAAATTACAATGAGGTGGCTTAGGGAGGGGATGTTTTCTTGTCTTTGGTCTTTTTTTCTTATTTAATCTCAGGACTGAGATATTCTAGTATGACTCTACTTTCCTGGGCTGCAGTTGTTACGTGACTTCTATGCCTTCTTCCCAAGTTATCTTGCTGAAGAGTGTACTAGCTTTTAATGCCTGAGTATGGTTTTTTGTTTGTTTTTAAATGTTAAAAACTTCTTTTGTTCTCTCTTCTTTTCCTTAGACTTTCCAGACTCAGAAAAATTGGTTTTGTTTATCACAAACGTATGGTCTGACATATTTGTCTTCCAAGGTGCAATTAACAAAGCTATGCAATTAGTTGTCAGGCGGAATGCAAGCAATGAGATGCTGGCCTGTCTGAGTGCTTATCTCAACTGGGAACAGGTAACAAATGCTTTTATTCTCAGTATCAGTTTCTGTCATTATTGGTCATCTTGCTGGCTGAATCGAATCAGGCAGCTTAGTTCTGATGAAGGGTGTGAACATACCCTGTGAATCTCCCATGGACTTTGCACAATTACACAAGTAGTGCTGCTTCAGGCCTTTTTCCCTGTGGTTGTCTAGACCATACTAGAACACAACACTTTTCTTGTTTTCCCTGTTGAATACTAATTCCTCTATTAAACATTAAAAGTAAACATTGTTTTTAAACTTTAACTGGAATGTTCTTAGGCTGGGGAATTCTGCCCTTCTGTGGAACTGTGACTTTGATGTTCTTTGAGGTGTTTTGTTTTGTTGGGGGTTTTAATATGTATTGGGATTGTCTGTCTTTCATAGTTCTCTGTGCACTAGGTAATGTTTATCACAGTTAATTTTAAGATGAGCCAGTCTCTTTTTACTCATGTGAGGTAGACTAAGTACTCATTTATCACAGGCTTGTGTATTTGCTTGAGGGCTAGGGCCTCAGTTATTTTGAAAACCTTATATCAGGGGTGTCAAACTCATTTGGGGCCACATCAGCCTTGCAGTTGCCTTCAAAGCGAGGCTGGTGTGGCCCCTGGTGAAAATGAGTTTGACAACCCTACCGTACATTAATCCCAGGCTTGCTTGATGGACGTGCTATAGTTCTGTAAATATCAAGTGAACAAAATCATCTTGATTCATAGCTCACCTATTCCCTGGCCTAACATGCTGCTCCACAACTGCCTTGGAGACTGCAGCTAGGCTTACTGCTGTCAGCATAGCCTTTAGGTGTTGTACCCACTGGAAAAAGCATGATGATTTGGAGAGTTTTTTGGGGATCTAAAACCAGACCTTGATTTAATGTGGTACCACTGGAATTACAACCCTTATAAACCTCCTGGTTTAGTGCAGGTTTACAGTGGAGTGCGTTAAGAGGGCATGGATTTGTGTACATTTCTTTTTTATTAAATCATAGTTGTGGTGTAGCATTAAGCTCTGGTATTCAGAGTTATGCTGTGCTGCCATCCCTGTTTAGCAAATAATTTGTATTCTCCCTTCTGTTGGGTGACAGTTTTCAATCTCATGCCAACAGAGATGCACAAAGTATGTCTCAGTAAATGTTCCTGGAAAAATTAATTCTGTGCACTCACACTACCTACTTTCTTTATGGATCTCTATGCAATATGAGAGCTGCTGCAGCTGGGGAGAAAGAGCTCAGGAATTTCTATATTGGACATAGCAGAAGACATCATCCTATCTGTAAGATGTTTTTTACTTAGGTGGAAGTACAAGGGCAAATTTCAAGTGGATTGTGGTTGACTGTCTGTTATACATATAATTTTATGAGAAGATTATTCTACTTATGAAAGTAAAGCTCATGTGGATTGGGTATTTAGTTCTTGGTCAAAGTATGCCATTTTAGTGACTTGCAACATTGCAGAACTTGCCAGTTTTATGAGCTTTTGTACTGAGAAGAAGTGTTTAGCATCCACTGTGTTTATGTGATAAGCCTAGACTTTTTTCTTAATACTTCAGATATACAAAGAATGTTTGCTTTTAAATTTCCTTGCTTGCCTTAGCTATTTCATTAGCAGAATTACTTCAGATGACATGTTTTCAGTTATTACTACTTCGACTATGGAAAGTACTTGCTTGGAAATTAGCCCGTAATGAACAATAAACACTAACAAATCTCAGAAACGGCAAATAATTAAAAACAAAACAAAACAACTTAGAAAGTGAGCAGGATTAGTCTAATCTTCTTGCATTGGAAAACACTCTTCTGACCTTAAAGCTTCATTGAGAGAAACAAAAATCCCCAGATTGTAGGAGATAGGAGAGTGGGTGTAGGGTTTCTGAGTTTTGTTGAGGTTTTTTCCCAAACTCTCCTTTTCATAAAAGCATCAAGAAAAATACTGACTACTTGAAGATTTTAGTTTATGTCCTCTTTTTGTTTGTGTTAAGTCAAACCCAAAGTTGAATTTATGGTGCAAGATGCTGTGAACAATCAGAATCAAATATATGTAAAGAGTTTGGTTCTGAGTTGGTAACTTTTCATGCATTAAGATAACCACCTTCTAAAATTCCAGAGTTCCTCTTTAGATGCTGGTGTTATGGTCTCAAACCTGCTTTCAGAAATGCAGTCATGTCCAAAAGTAGAATTTCAACTGAGTGAGCAATATGGAGAAGATCTGAGTGACAGTGCTTGGCAATACATATTTGCTATTGATCTACTCTGCTCTCATCTGAAGTGGGATTGGACACATGACAATGTTATAAGGTATTGTGGCAGTTTTCTGTGTGGGTTTTTTTGTGGATTGTTTCCATATTTGGTGTTTGTTTTTTGGGTTTTTTTGTTGTTATTGCTGTTGTTTTGTTTTTGTTTTTCTCAAATTTGAGACATTTTGACTTAGCTTCTAACATAATAAAACATTGCATAGATACTTAGAAATGGGGGTGTTTTAACCTGAGGCCTGGATGTGTGTGTGTGCGTGCCTTATTTTAAGATAAAATGAACCATTGATGAGGCAATGTAGAATTTTATGGAACCGTTCTAATAAACAGTTGCTTTTAAAATAGCTATATAGGGAAAATTGTGGAAGATTTTGAGATGGATTGCTTGTCAATGAAGCAAAATGATTGTCTTCCTCTGAACTTAATTGTTGAGATCCCCCTCCACCTCATCACTAGAAAATGTGGGTGGAACTTTTGATGTGCTGAAAGTGAAATGTAACCATACTCATTAGTGTACTATCCTGATTTCGGTCTGATTTTAATTCAAAAATCATTATAATACTTAGATTCAATGCATGGACTGCTACCATACCTAACTTGGTTTGAAAGATTTCATTTCGATACCTATACTGATCTGGTAGTCCTTATTTTCATGTAGAGGCTGTATAACCTAGTAGAATCTCCAGAAATATGGCATTTATTTAACTATGACATAATGTAATCATTGAGTATAAAGTAAATGCAAATAGCTTACAATAATAATCGAGTCTTTTCTACAAGTTCCATGGTTTCAAATACTAAAGAAGTTATTTTTAGTGAAATACTTTTAAAATGAATACAAATAATCTTCAGTGAAAGGTATGTCATTTTAACTAAAGCCATATAGAGTTGATTGTCCATGTGGAGTTGTGGTTATAATAGGTAACTAGGTCTATAAGCATAATTTTAAGGATGAAAAAAGTCTTATCTCAGGTTCTTTCAGGTTTAAAAAGAAGCATCAGATCCTACTTGTAACATGCAAACTGTGAATTTTCAGCCATATAAGAAGTTTGTATAACGTATCAACATGACATCTGAAAGTAATGCGATTTCATATACATTTATGAAGTCAGTAGAGTAAGTCCTTGACTTTAGGTAGAGATGCAGAATGTTGCAGCAAAATTAATGGAAGATAACTGAGTTTCTCTAGAAGCTGAACTAAAGATGCAACTGTAGCCATGGAAATATGTGGTAAACAGAAGAACCATTTGTATTCATTATTGTATAAATATTGTACCACCCCTTCATGCAGTATCAGGTTTTCAAATTTTGTTTTTCACAGCAAAGTGCTTTGGCCTTCTATGGATAAATGGGTAAAGAAGAGAAAGGGACATGATACTGCTCAGTCCATTCCTGATAGTGTTATAGCATTGACACTAAGGTTAATTGGTAAGTAATCTAATTTCCTGGCTGAACTTCTGCTTTGTGTAAGTATGCATCTTGATTTTTTTTTTTCACTTTCTTCAAAAATTTTCACCTTAAAAGCCAAACTTTTACAAGATATTTTCTGTTTGTCAGTCTGTGGAAAGCATGTACTTAATTTTTGAGAGATGTTACTCTGATTTTGTGATAACAAATACCGACATGTTTTATGTATTTAAAATTAAATAATCTATAGCTACATTTGTTTTATAGCAAAGTGTATAAAATAAGGTTTTATATGCAACGTGATAGCTCTTCTTGCAGTTTTAAGTTAGGTTTATTTATTTGGGATCTAGATGGCGTTCAAAGTAAACAGATAAACTTTGGGTTTCAATAAGATATTTTCAGTATGTAGGCTATATAATATTGTTTGTTAAACAAAAATTGCATTATTTGAGAGTTCTACACTTACAAATTGTAAACCTGTGGGAGATTGGATCAATCTGAAGAAAAATGCCTTGGGGTCTTTAGTCACAAAAGGAATAGGACAGCTGTTGTTCTCAGGAAACATAGTAACAGGAATGACTAATTTTTGTAATTAAAATTTGCATTTTCTGTTGATAATTCAGCAGACAATCAGTAACTCTAAAAATTAGGAAGTTGACTGTCTAAATGTCAGATACATAGTAACCTTTTTTTCTTTTAGGTCGCTTGGGACAAATAGGTTTGAAGGAAGGATGTCTTGCTGCAGTGAAGAATATTAGTTCTGTAATTACAATGTTTGTACAGCATGCAAAAGAGGAAGGTAATGTTTATTTAGAGGAACTTTAGTATAATATGCACAATATGAAGTTTTGACAATGTGAATAGAACACATACAAATTGAGACCCGTGCCAAAACACTGCACTGCCCTGGTGCAGCCTCACCTGGAGCACTGTGTACAGCTCTGGGCAGCACAGAATCGAAAGGATATAAAGCTACTGGAGAGCATCCAGAAGAGGGCTACAAAGTTGATTAAGGGTTTGGAGGGGAAGCCGTATGAGGAGTGGCTAAAGTCACTTGGTTTGTTAAGCCTGGAGGAGACTGAGGGGAGACCGCGTGGTGGCTACAGCTTCCTCACAAGAGGAGGAGGAGGGGCAGAGGCAGGCATCAAACTCTTCTCTCTGGTGACCAATGATAGTACCCAAGGGAATGGCAGGAAGATGTGCCAGTGCAGTTTAGGTTGGACATGAGGAAAAGGTTCTTCCCCCAGAGGGTGGTGGACACTGCAACAGGCTCCCCAGGGAGATGTCACAGCCCCAAGCCTGACAGTGTTCAAGAAGAGACTGGACAACACCCTCAGACACATGGTGTGAATTTAGGGGTTGTCCTAGGCAGGGGCATGAGTTGGACTCGATGACCCTTGTGGGTCCCTTCCAACTCAGGACATTCTATGATTCCATGAAAATAGCCTGCTTGTGCAGTTTTATGTCAGTGCATAACAATACAGTTTCCAGTTTTGAGTCCCTTTCTGTTCTGAAGTTAATGAAGCATGTGTATTACCTTCTGTTTGAGGCTGAGAACAACTCTGAGATAGTTTCAGCCACCTTGGAATTACACTGCTTCATGTACCAGCATATCAGCTGCCTCAGAGAACTTAAAGGGTGATCTTAACTTGAGTAGTAATAGCTAATTTGTTAGCTGAGCAGCTCATGCTGATGCTTGGTGCTAGCAAGATAATTGTACTGGGAGAGGGTTGCAAGATAGTCCAAATTCCTGACTGAGACAAAGCAAGGCAATTGAGGCAGCAGAGATCTGTATTGCTAAATTATTCTGGATGTTAAGTACCTTTTGTGGTGAAGCACTGGTGGATGTTAAGGGAGCTATTTTGAGCCACTTGTAGTCTTCCTTGCAGTCTCAAGTTCTTTCAAGTAAGTGGTATATGTTTGTGTCTGTTTCAGACTATGTAAACCTGACTTTTCATAAATGTCTGATCACCCTTAACTAGAGTAAAATCACTAAATGCTTAAATCTTGTATGTCCTTTGAATATGGAAAACCTACTGAATTCAGAAAACTGGAAAGTGCTCTAACAGTATAAAATGAAATGTTATGGAATTTGTGTGCAGGTTGTCATCTTGCTACTTTATGGTTTTAGGCATCCCAGCTGTTGATGTATTTTAATTCCAACTCTTGAATGGTTTCTTTAGATTCAGTTTTCCCCGAAACATTACTGCATATCCAAGTTTCTGTAAGCTGATTTGTGTTAACTTTTTGCAGGTATTCCCTGGGGTGTGCAGCTGGCAGCCATATATTCACTGTTTGACATGGCTTCAAGCAATCCAGAAGGTATTGTTGAGGCCATCCATGTTTGGAGAGCAACAGTTCTTAACAATGTCCCTTTTGCTGTCACAAATGGCATAGCTGAAATCACTTCTCTGTGTAAAATGATGCTAAACTAAAAACTAGGGAAGTGGGCTGATGTAAAGGAAGAAGTGCCTTATTTTACTAAGCAGTAGTCATTTCCACTTAAAAACAATACAAAGTGGTGTGTCCTCACAAGCTCAATGTGGTTTTTTGTCTTTTCTGTTTGAGGGAAGAGTTTGTAAAAAATAAATAAAAATACTTGCTTTTCCTAATAACTGATCAATGATCTGAAAACCAGTGCATCCTTGACTCCTGAGATATTTCTGGTTTGACGTCAATAAAAATCAGTAATAGTTTGACATGACAGAAGACTAAGCCTGGCTGAAAACCTGGCTCTATCATTTTGTACTGTATCTATAAAGTAACCATTCAGATAGCAGAACTTTGCCCAGATTCTGTTTTATTTTTGTTTGAGTAGTCTCATAAGCTTAATTAAAAATGCTTGTGTAAGACAAGTAGGAATTGACTTTTCATATAACAATCATGTATAGAGTAACAGAGATATTAAATCTCTGAACTTGTATCTATGTTTTATTCTGATAATGTGTCTCACATTTGATATTGTTCCACTTGAGGAATTTTGTGTATATAAATAGGAGGTTGGTTCAAAAACGTTCATGTTTCTAAAGATAGCTTCACTACACTCTGTGGTTTTGTATCTTTCATAATAAAAGAAGCAAACACCATTGTGGTCTTTTTGGTCTTTTTAAATAACACAGAATGAACTGTTGTTTTTAGCTTTTATAAGTATTACTTTTGGGGGCAGGAGGAAATTACCTACGAGGTCATTTCACTGAATGAACTGCCCATAGTACTGCTGTTCTGGCTACTGGAAAGACAGTATATTGTACCTCTCCAGAATTTTCTGGCATGCGTTGGGGCCTGGGGTAGTAGTTTTAAGAATCCATTGAAATCTTCTCTTTTCACACCCTGATTATAACTATATAAAGGGGTGAGCTTTGCTAATGCATATTCTCATTGTAGTGGGACCTAGACTCTGCCAAAGCTTTGATGTGGTGTCAGTCTTTTTTCCTTTTTCTTCTGATGATAAAAAGGTCAAAAGGCTTTTAGTCTGTTGAAGCCAGCTATGAATGTGGATAACTTGAACTCAGAGTGAATGGGACATATAGTTTACACCTAATTCTTTCTGCTATACACTATGTCCTGGCAGGCACATCTATGCTTTCAGGATTGTCTTCAGTCAGTTCAGTATCTTTCAGTTGCGGCAAGCACTTAATAATTTCTTCTGGTTCTTGTAAACATTTTTGGCATCTGAGAACCAAGTTGTGTTTCTTGGTCCTCTCAACAGTTTCTGAGTTGCTGCATGAGCTGCAGGCTCTCAGCTCTTGTTGATCTTATGTTTCCTATAGGTTCTGCTCTGCAGCATGCTGAGTTGCTCATTAAAGAAAGCAAAGTCATTCTCCTCTTGCAGTTTTTTGGTGCTTTTGGTGTTGCCTGTTGTATCGATACCTGTAGCATACTTTAAAGTTAATTTAGACTCAAGTTTTAGCTTATTCTGCCTTGCCAGTTTGTATTTACATCTACTTCAGATTAATGTCTTAAAACCTACTGGCTGGTTTTGATGTGAATGGAATTAAGAACCTACCTTATTCCTATTCTAGACTCGCTGATAAAGACATTTAAAAAATATAATCAATTCACTAATGTTTCTAAATATGCACTGGACATGTAAAATTCTGGGTTGGAATAGCTGGTACTGACACTTCAAAATTTATAGCAAGATAATGTATTTTATAAAATCGTATATTTTGCGTATTTACACAATTTACACAAAATATTGTATAAATATTTTGTTTGTGATCAAATTGCTTTACATTCTATTGCGTATCTATAGAAGCAAGTTCTTAGTTCACACATCCATTCTTCACTTCTGCCACCAGTTAGTCTGTCTTTGCAGTATCTGTGGCTGGCATGTTTTTAATGCTCATTGTGTGATGTAAGGGGTAACACATCTCCTGAACCTTCAGTTCTTCTAATTTCCTCACTGAATTTCAATACTATGTGCCTGACTCCTTTTGATTGTATTTTGATTTCAAAAGGCTAAGGACTAAGATGGCAGAGATAGGCAAACAGCCTACATCTTGTTTCCACCCTAAGTACTCCAGAAAGGAAATGTTCACCATCCCAAAGGAAGTGCTCTGTTGACATCCATCTGGTAGAACAATAACTGTTCTGCAGGTATTTGTGACACATTTCTGTTAATAATGAATTAATCTAAAAAGGTGGGGAAAACCCACAGGTAGTAGTGTAGAAAAGTCTAGGCCACTTAATGCTATCTCATTGTGAAGTTGCCTTGATCTCAGGCAACAGCTTTAAGCACTGGGGTACCATGGGCTCCATGACATGTCTCAGACCAATTCAACAACTGTGGCCACCAGAAATGGGAACTCACGAAAGATGTAATATATTCACATCGTATAAGAGATTTGACAGTGAACTATCATCTTGTTAGGATGACTTGTATCAGGGAAAAAATTAGCTCTGAAAAATACAGTGTGTATCAAACCACAGTGCAGAGTTTATTGGTTGAAGATTTGAATTGGGACTGACTCCATCAAACCCTGCTGCACTGGAGTGGTTTCTCTGGGAATATCTTCATGTTATTTCTGCAAAGTGCACAGGCCCTGGGAACAACACAGCCAGAGAATAACCTCTCCAGAAACTGTTGCTCCTCCTGCCAGTATATAGATCCAAGGTATTTCTTTTGTTCTTTAATTGTCTTAAAAATGACTGTCTGAAAAGACAGCATCAAGGCACTGCAAGCAGCATCCCATGGGTATTTCAAAATCAAATGAAAGAAAGGCAGTTAAGCTGACAGTTTAGGGAACTTGTGATGTGACAAAAGCACACCAGGAAATCCTAAGGAACCTGGACAGCACTAGAAAACTGTCTCTGCACAGGTTGCGTTTTTCAAGGACTGCAAGGAACCAAGAACACCAGAGGCAAAGGACCAAGTCTCCTGTACGAAACAGGCATGCAGCACATGGACAGGGAGAGGTAAAGCAAGGTTTTCCCTCACGTTGTACTTCCTTGAACTATTCCAGTCTCTGCACAAACCCCGCATGCTATGCACAAAGCTGAAATAGCACTTTCGATTGCCCAGCCCTTCCTGGGTGGCCTGGCTAGCGATGGGGAAGACGACAGGCCTGTTACAGAGCGCTGTTCTACTTTCTCACCCGACTGTTGCTTTCCTCCATCGCCATCGCTTCGCATTGTGCACAGAACTCGGCCTCGGGCCGGAGTCTGGGCTGGGCGCTGCCAGCGGCTGATGCCTGCTGCTGCAACGGGCCCCTTGCACTTGAAGAAGGCAATTCCCCGAGACATCAGGGCGGTGCCCATGCAGATGTTTGGATTTATACATTTGTCCTAGGGCTGCCAAGCGGTTTTGCTCTGAGGCGAGCACTTCGGCCGCCTGTCCGGGGACCGGCAGTACTGAGACAGGCGATCAGCCCCACCCCGCCGCCGGGCCCGCCCCTGCCGCGGCTCCCGCGCACCAGAGGGCGGCTGCAATGGCTCCTCCCTGCGCGGAGCCCGGCGGGCAGAGGCCGCTCTTTCGCTGATTGCTGCCGCTGGCTGCTCTCTGCTGTGCGACTGGTGGCGGACTGTGCTGCGGAGGAGGGCGGGCGCCGCCATGCGATTTCGGGCTAAGATTGTGGATCTCGCCTGCCTCAACCACTTCAGCCGTGAGTTTGCCAGGGCGGGAGGCCGGGCCGGAGGACGGCTGTGCCTCGGCGAGCGGCCGGGGCCCGCTTTCCCGGGGGGGAAGAGAAAGGGCTGTGGCGCCAGCGGCCCCGGCCCGTGGCGGGCGCCGTGAGGCCCAGGCCTCGGGCCTAGAGGTCTTTCCCGGGGAAGGCAGCGTGGGGCGCTTTTCTTCGTCCCGAGGTGCTTGCGAGTTTCCACAACAGCACAAGCTGTGTTTTTGGAGACAGAACGCTTCTCTCCTGTCCCCCTGGGATGAGGTGTGTGAAGCAGCTCCAGCTGTAC
Source organism: Pampusana beccarii (assembly GCA_013399365.1). NCBI lineage: Eukaryota > Metazoa > Chordata > Aves > Columbiformes > Columbidae > Pampusana > Pampusana beccarii. The sequence continues at coordinate 139,771 of VWYH01005923.1, forward strand.
CGTCCTCTCCCTCCCTCCCTCCCTCAGGTGTGATCAACACAATCGCCAAGTTAGCCAAGACCTGCACCCTGCGCCTTACTGTCAGCAAGCTTTATTTCATCCTCTCCGATAAAGTAGCAAATGGAGGTGTCAGTATGTGGTGTGAGCTGTGCCAGGTAAGCCTGGGTAAGTTCAATAACCATGTGTTGTTGAAAACAGAGGATGCAGTTGGGTCTGGTGTATGAGACGTTTCTGGTACACGGAGCACTCACCTGACATGTGCCAGGTCTCTCACGGCCTGCCTGGCCACTGGAGGCACTCCTGTTTTGCAGGACTGTCTTTTAGTTGCACAGGCCTGGTGTTTCTGGCTAGACATCCCCTTAACTTTGGTTGGCACTTCAGTGTAAAGCTTCAGTGTGTGCTCTCCCACAAGGGCCTGCCCAAAACTGGAAACAGGAAAGCATAACTCAGCTGTCATACTCCTTGTTTTGGGGACTGATAGGTGTTAGGGGAGGATCTGAAATCAGTAGGTTTAGCCTGAAGCAATGGGCCTTCATGCTTCTGCAGCCTGTCTTGGTTCCTGCAGATGACGCCAGGTAGAGGAAAGCTTCTCGTTGCACACATGCAGTTCTGAGCTTAAGTTTGATAGGTGAAACTCTCCCCTCTGTCTTTCTTTTGTTTCATTTGCTTTATTTTATTTCCCAACTTTCAAAAATCGTAGGGGAATTTCTTCGATGAATTTCAGATGGAAGGAGTAGCTGCAGAGCACAATGAAATCTACTTAGAGTTGGTGCCAGAGAACCTGTCGAGAGCACTAAAAACTGCCCAGAGTGCTAAGGCAGTGAAGATCAAGTTGACTAACAAACACTGTCCCTGTCTCAGAGTTGCTGTGGAGCTAGTAAGTGCAACCTTGCTTTTATCTTCATTATTAAGAAAACACACTTAAAAATGAAGTGCCTCGCCTAAGATCAAATAGAAGCTTTAGTAGTCTTTGGTGTAATTCTAGAAAACTAAATAGAGAAAAATCATGCCATTTTCCTTTTCACTGACCTTTCCTGTCATCGTGGTTCCTAGCACACAGAACGAGCTTTGTATTTTCCAAAAGGCAACAAAGAGGTGGAGGAAGAATGTAAGCTACATTATTGAAACACCTTTTTCTAATATTCTCACCCTTCCCTCATTCTCTACATCTCTGTGGATTATTGCCTTCTCATTTGAAGCCATTAGGTGTAGGAAGTTTCAGTGTAGTGTTTGGCTCTTTGTTTTGCTTTCGATTGCCTGCCATTCCATTTAAAACTATTGTCTTCTGAATTTTTGTTATTGTTAACACCTCTTCACTGATTCACTTTTTCAACAATAAAGAATAGCTTATGGATACTAATGACTGATACCTCACAAGCTCTTTATTATTCAAAAGGGAAGACTGCTTAATAGTGGACTGATAGGAACCTATGGGAAACTGGAACTGAGTGTTTGAGGCACTCAGTATTTTCCAGAGTGGGTTTGAAAAATTAGAATTCGGAATTTAAGTCCTATTTTTAACTGCAAGAGCATCCTCTCTCTCCCTCAAGCCATCCTTATCAAGCAGCAGTAGGATTGTGACCCATGACATCCCTGTGGGGATTATTCCCAGAAGATTATGGAATGACTTCAGAGAGCCCAGTGTGCCAGACTTTGATGTAAGCCTCTGTTTTTATTTTCCCTATAGAAAGGGGAGGTTGCAAGTGGAATGCTGTTGTTGCAAAGGATACTACTGGTGGGTTTTAGAGAGGAGGTGAAAGGAAAGAGGGGAGGCTGGAGACGAGAGTTTTGGAGAGGAATGGGATATAGTTTCCATCTTGACAAGAGAGTCTGGAACCTGTGAAAGCTGAGCAGGTGGTTACCAGTTGTTGCTGTGATATTCAGGGTGGAGGAAGGGAGGAGCAAAGGACTAGTATGGCTTTAGGCAGGAACACCTCCAACCCATACAAGTTTAGACTGTTTCAGCTGTTTAGGTACCAAGTGGCCCAAATAATCTGTTCCTTCTGAAATTCATAGCCCACCTGGCAGATTCATATATATATATATGTTTCCTCCTGATTTTTATATATTCTCTCTGTATACTTTTTACTTTTAGCAGAGTTTCAAGGAAAGGTCTTTGTGCAAATGTACTCACATTTGAGGTTATGGATGTCTGTTATCTCTATAGCCAAGAGTATTTAAATTGTGAAGACAAATGACAGAGTAGAAACTTAATGTATTTTGTTCTGTTATTTCAGATGTACACTGATGCAATTCCAGAGATTGTTATAGTACTATGGGAATCATGTTCTTTCCTTTTTGGATATAGTAACTATTAACTGTTCAGTTACACAGATGTGGGTTCATGTGAGAATCTGATCTGCAAAAACCTCTCTTTATTTTGAGCACAGGCTTGGGACAGTATGTCTGAAACAGTTGCTAAAGTTGCCTGTTGATGTAATGGGAAAGAGTTCCTCTGTCCCTGAGTCATTTGCTGGTTTCAGTTAAATATTGTACTCCCTGCATTCAATAGATAATTAAGTCCAAAATAAGAATTGAAGGGAGAAATAAATGCATCAGATTCCAGTCACACATGAAATATTTGTGCAAATGCAGTTCTTATGTCTTTCTAGGTCAGTATTTACCTACCAGTGCTGAAAACGATGAAGAGCGTTGTAGAGAGAATGAAGAATCTCAGCAATTCCATTGTAAGTTAAGGCACTTCAGGCATGTGTCCCACAGACCTTATTTTATATTGGACATATATATGACCTGATTGGTGCCCCTGTGTTATATCTTATTTTGAGATGGTTCAGTCGTTGAACTAGAGGCACCTGCAGACCGTGTAAGGGCTGAAGAGAATGATGGGATTTATTTTAGGATTTACACTGAAGAGCTCATTCTGGGCTTCCCAGAAAGTGGTGCTCTTTATACTGAATACTTGAAAGAACATGCCATTATGTTGCTACAAGCCATTCTCTATAGCAGGTATGAAATTGCAGTCCTTCAGGAAGGTGGAGACTTTCCAGGTGATTTAATTAAACTAGTGCCTGTTAAGTGAGTCTTGTGTTAGGCATTTGTGTGAATGAACTTTAGTTAAGCCTGAGGTAGGATTTAAAGGAAATCCTACTAGTAGCTGCTGGATGTCAGCCTGTGCTTTAGACTCTGACATGGCGGGTTTCCAGTCCACCCTGGGTTTCTTGAGTGCTGGTGGGCCTTCCATTGAAAGAAGCCCTCTGCAGTTGGCCAGAAAAGGGGTTTGTTTGGTTTTTTTTAAGGTTTTTGTTGCTCACAGTCACAGAATTGACTGACATGAATGTTATTAAGTAAGCATCAAACTTTGGAATAATTTGGTTTGGGGGCTGTTCATACCAATTTGGACAAATGGGAAATTTTATGTAACCTGAGAATTCTGAAACTGGGACAGTGTCAGTCTTCCAAGGCTTAGAAGAGTTGAGAGATTACCCAGGGTTTCTGGCAGTTTTGCAAATGGCAGCCATCCTGCAAATAGAAGCGTAATCACTTCAAGCTCTTCTCCTTTGTCAGTCTTTTGAGGGTTTTTTTTTCTCTCTCCTTCCTTCCCCATATCCTCAGTGGAAGTGCTTACACACAACTAAGCACAGTGTATAACTACTCTGTTTCCACAGTTGAGGATCTCTTCTCACACAGATAGCCGTATGATGGGATTCAACTTTGATGTTCACCAACACTCAGAAGAGGTAGCGAGCATATCAGCACTGGGCATACCCACTTTCCTAAGTTATTTACCTCCTGCTCCAAAGCAGGAAAATAAATCTCTGTGAAACAGCTTTGATAGCTCTAAGGGAGGAGGCAGACTACATGCATCCTCTAAAAGATTTCCTGTTATTAAAGAACAAAAACATCAAGTGTCACAATTAAATATTTGTGCTAGATGCATCCTAGTAGTAGCACTGGTCAAGATCAGTGCTACAAAAAGGGCTTCGAAGTTCTTTCAAACAGTACTTGGCCATTGTTTGTGAGCATTCATCTGTGGGCATCTCACATCTATAGGATATTCTGATTGTGATATGAGCCTTTTTAAAAATTATTGAGAATTCTTCTAATCACAGAAGTGTGCTTAGATGTGCATTAGGAATCCTTTGATCTGCTTGAGGTTTGTGTTATAGTGTATATAGTCTCCTAGTTAGACACTTTGTCAGGATGGAATTTGAAAGCTTTCAGCACTTCCCCAGGATTTCTATCAGTTCAAAGTCCTGCTTGGAGTTACTGATCTGATGCAGCTGTTTTCTGTTTTTGAGTCTTGGAAAGCAACACTGCAACTGCAGGTCAGCTCTTCATGCATCCCATTTTCTGTTTGTGTCAGTGTGGACTGTGCAGGTGCCTTTCTGTTTGTTGAAAAGCTGGGTGGAAATGCAGGAAATCTGGCATTTGTCCAGCTTCAGTCTCTTATTTCTAAAGCCCTTTCTGCAGCACATGGACTTCCCAAAGCCAGTACTTGTTCTAAAAGTACTGGAGAACAATTGTCTTTCTTTCTTTTCGTTATATCAGGGAAGTTGGTCTAGGATAATTTACACGGGAATGATGGGAAATGCATTTTGTAGCTGAACATTCAAATGTTCAAACCATCTTCAAAAAGTATAGTTGAGCTGTGGAGACACTGAAGTGCTTCTGGAAGCTTGTTTTCTAACAATGCTGCACTTTATTCTTCTGTATTCTGCAGTGCAAAAAGTGGTTTGCCTAAAATTGAGATTGATTGTATTGCAGGTGATTGAAGCAAACTTGAGTGGAGAAATGAACTTGAAAATAGAAACTGATTTAGTATCTGTAACAACACATTTTAAAGACTTGGGAAATCCTGCTTGGGGTAAGCTTCCCTGTGTTGCTTCTTGTGTCTGTCTGATCTCAAGTATACTTAAGTGTGATGCTGATAACAGTACTTACCTTCTGTTAGTCCTTACAAAATAGCATCAAGTACTTTGAAGTTTTCAAATGGAACCTTAAAAAGAAAAGTGGCCAGTGCCTGTTTTGTGTTTGTGGGAGGAATCTCTTCCAGTATCCTTGACAAGTTTGTAGGAAAACTGGGCTTTCTCTTCCTTGCACTGCTTTTTCTGAAAAACAACCCATATGAGTACCAGCTGTTCAGGGATTATCAGCTGTGTCCTTATAGATGTTGAAACTCCTGATATTTGGACTGTTTTATTCTCATGCTTTTAGCATCAGAGGATGGATGTCAAAGCTCTGCTCAAGACAAAGATCTGGAAAGCATGGCTGAGGCACGCATAGACATCAAGAAACTGCAGCAGTTGCTTGCTGGACAGCAGGTCAATCCCACAAAAGCATTGTGCAGTAAGTTCATCAGCTCTGCTTACAAACTCCAGTTAAGGAAGGATGTTTGCCATACCTGTAGTCTCAGAAGAAGAGCATATCTTCTGTTTTGTCTGTTTGAAACTTGACTATTTTTACTGTACCTGAGGACTTTTAATATTTCTATTTTTAGGCAGTAAGCTTCAGGCCTTAGGTGTTTGGGGAATTAAAAAAAAAAAAAAAAAAAGTTAAAAAAATATTAAGCCAGGCCCTTTATAAGTATCAAGTTGAATACTCAGAGTAATCATGCACCAAAATGCTTTTTGTGCAGCTAGTGTTTCTAACCATAGAAACAATATGTTGTTTCTAGCAGAAGCCTATGCAGGCATTTATATCCTATTTTCATAACTACACGCTTTTCCCAAGAACATCTGTATGTTATAGTTTAGTGCAGATGCTAAGAATTTCCCAAGGAAGATTTAAATAATGGATATAGCGTATTTCCTTTTTGGTATCAGCTTTCATAGACTCTTTAGTAATGCTTCATAGACCCTCAAGAACTTAAATATTACCGGATGATGTGTCTAGTCCTCCTGTCAGAAGTGATAGAAGCATTGTATTCTTACAGTGGTATTTTGTAGATGTAATTTTGAACTGTTTTTTTCTTTGGTTTGTTTTTCTCTTTACAGATATTGTAAGTAAAAGAATTGTCCACTTCATATTGCTCCATGAGGATGTTTCGCTTCAGTATTTTATTCCAGCACTTGCCTGAATGTTTTGGAATCTTGGTCGTTTTCGAACCTGAGGCCTTTTCCACAAAGTCTGAAAACTTTCATGAGTTCCTGGAGTACTCTCATGTGATATGCTGTTAGATGTAGATATCAGATGGCCACTATTTCAACATTTACAAAGTTACGTGAAATATTTCCTCATGCAGAAGGCCATTTTTGTGGAGAGTTATATGTTATGAAAAACACAACTGTGGGGAGCTGGCATATCCAAGCGTTATGGAGAGCAAAACTGAATTTCATATGTGCTTTTGGGATGCTTTGAGCTGTGGGGAAGTCAACATAATATTTTTTTTTCTAGTTGACAAACATAAAGGTAGAATTGACCTCTGGAGCTGCTGGTGAGTGTGTTCAGTGTCGTACAATGCAGCTCCAAGTTAAGGGATCTCCAAGCAAGCTGTCACACCTCTGTGGAACAGGAGAGCCCCCTGGAGGGTTGACAGATTGGTATTTGCCAGCACAGCCCTCCTGAAGTGGTACTGGGTTGCCTTCTGTGATGTGTATGGACTTGATGCTGCTGCATGTTGTGCAGTGGAAATGTGTCTGAGGCGGAGGAGTTTCCTGTGGCTGCCAGCATGTAACAGGACGTAACAGATGCTAACAGCAGCGTATGTGTGTACCTGGTTGGATCTTTTGATCTGACTTACTCTAACATACCTACATAGTTCTGCTAGTGCTTGAACTGATATGTTTAGCTCTTGGCTTGAGAGGATAAGATAGACAGTCTGAATTCCCTTGTTAATGTGGGCAGCGAAGGTCTCTATCTATGTACAGAATATCATATGAGGACATATGTGGAAACAGTAATTGATGTGAAATGAAGGGCACGTTATCTGTGGATCACATTTTTCACCTTTCCAGATGGAAAGCATCATACAATCTGTGACATCATGGTGTCAGACACTGTGAGATTGCATCTAAGCTCTGCTGCTGAGCAGCCGAGAGAATGACTAAGTCTTACCTTGACAGCAGTATTGCCCCTGCTTATCTCCTGAGGTCTTTGCCTCCTTATTCTATGTGTGATTGTATTTGTTATCCAGCCATGTTGCATGTAGCTTTTGATGTTCCACCGGTTTTTAATATCTTGTGAAACTTATTGTTCTAGAAACAGTGAGTCTTTGCTGCCAAAGGGAACTGGGAGTTTCTGCTAGACAGTAACACTTGTCATGGTCAGAAGTGTTGGTAATTGTTTTTTATGTTTTGTTTTGGTTTTTGGTTGTTTTTGTTTTTGTTTTCAAGGGGCGTATTGAGGTTAAGGGAACAATTAATTTTTTTGTTCTTGCAGATGTAAATGGTCAAGAGAAGGCTGAAAGAGGGGCAGTGGCGACGAATGTTATGCTTCTTTCCCTTCTTTCACCATTTTTATCAGACTAAGCAGAAAGCATCTTCCAAATCCTGTTACTTTTTATGGCTAGCTGCAATTACCCAAAAATCTGTTTAAGATGCAAATAGCTTTGAAATCTTTGGATTTTCTCCTTTGAAAAATGCATTCTGTCTAACTTGATGGAAATGGATTTTCTGGTATAGCCTAAGAACTAGTAATAATGGTCTCACAGCTTTATGGGCTCTATGAGTGCTATTTTTAAAAAGAAAATCAAATATAATTGCAAGAAAATGTTTTGTTTTGATTTTTTATATAAAAAATAAGTAAGAGTGGGAGTAATGGTGGTACAGGTCAGGAGTATGCAGTGAGATGTCCATTTCATATTCTGGAGGCACGGAGACTAGATGGACCAACAGAGAAGTCTCCAGCCTCAGTGCTTTCTTACCCTTCCCACCTAAACCCAGCATAAAGATACAGCTCAGCCCTGACATCCAGTTGACACATACTTGCTGATCAGAGGGAAAATAATACTTACTCAGTTTTAAACCTGCTGTCATCTGTGAATCCAGCTGTCAGAGCCCTGAGAGCAGTATTGGGCCTTAAAGGCCCTAAGCAGCCTTACCAGGGACCCTTGCCCACCCGCTGTCTATGGGCCCACAAATCCTATTTCAGCTCAGGCTGTGGCATCCTGTACTGCCCAAAAATATGTTGTAGGTGGGCCTGGGCCTAACTCTATTCCTGAAATGATCTTTGGGTTTCCTGGATTAGTTTCAAATGGGAGCTGTTGCTCTCACCACCTGGTTCTCCGTGCCTGGTTTTGGTTCTGTGGGCCTGTGCTCCAGTAGTAGGGGTGCTGCCTAGCCTGCTTTGTGGCCACCCGCTGCTCCTGGCCCCTCTTCACTCCCAGAGCAACATTGTGCTTGCAGCTCACTAACACCAATAATGAGAAGAAACACTTCTCGTTAACAGCCCTAGCTGGTTCCACATGAAAAACTAATTGTTTTATGCCAGAAAAAATTTGTTTTGGCTTAAGCCACCAAGACCAAACAGTTACCAGCCACTGGTGGGACTACAAAATAAGACGACCATGCAGCTTCTCTCCAACACTCTTCTAATGCACATTTCTGTTATGAGATGTTAGGAGTGGCCACCGTCTCCAGCAGCTCTGGCCCGGGACTCCTGCACAGCCGCTGGAGCCTGGCCTCGGGTACCTGAGTACCAGGGATTTGTGTGCCCTGGGCTGAGGGATGTAGCTGCTGCTTTCCCACCAGCAGTCCAACTAGCAGTGGAGCTGAGCTTGTGTCCTAGAGGCACACACAGAGGATACTGACATGGCTGGTCACAGACTGCCACAGACAAGCCATACCTTCTATTGCATCTGCATACAGGACCCATGTAAAACAAGCGTAGGCAGCTGTATCTGCTTCCTCTTCATCTGGCAGAGACGGGTCGTTAATACGGGCACATGCACAATTCTCTCTTGGTTCCCAAGCACACACACACACACATTTGTATGTACCTCCAGTGCCCCTGCCCAGATCCTGCACCTCTTACCCTCCTTGAATGGGTCCCCTATTCACTGGGTCATCCAGGTTGGTGCTCGCCAGCAAACGTGCAGCATTCACACTCATCCTGCAGGCATCCCATACTTACGGGTACCTCTGGATATAAGGATGGACCCTTTGCCTGCCTAATACCCCAGCCCTGACCAAGGCCCTCATACTCGCTGGCTCATTCAGCTTTAAGGTTGACAGCTGTCATGAAGGCACCCCAAGATGACTCCAAGCAAATAATAAGCTTAAACCCACTTGAATTCAGAACCAAAAGTGAAACCAAATGACAGAAACCAATGTAAGTGGGGGTGGGAGGAGGGGTAGTGTAATCCAAAATCAGTTAGCATTCTTGGCAATATTTAATAAACTGCAGGTTTGATATACCAGTTGGGAATATTATTACCATACAACCACACAAGAATAATGATCCAGAGCATGTATGCACTCACAAAAGAAAGATCTCTCTCCCTCAAGGGTACCCAGGAGAAAAAATTGCTTGCCCAGGGTGGGGAGGCAAGGGCTCACTCAAGGTATTACCCAGAAGAAAATCACTAACCAAGGAGGAGGTGAGGGCACTCAATCCCAGGAAACCTCGTTAGATGGTGTCCCTGATCTAAGGGGAGGGCTCTGTTCACAGTCCTGCTACTCTGAGAAGACCACTCAAATGGGGTCTTCAGTGGCAGCCCCATTTTATAGCCCGGTTGAATCTGGCTGTGGTCATTATGAGTGTGGTCCAGAAGCTTCTCTGGAGCTGGACACCTTGTTGGCTGAGGACCTTGTCTGTCGACCAAGAGTTCCTGCCCCTCCTGCTCCCCCAGCCAGAGGGTGAGGTGAACATGAGGAGTCACCATGCCCTGGGGTGGGGAGATGTGGCTGTTGGCACTGAGCAAAGTGGTGCTTGAGGACAGGCACAGTGGGGCACAAAAGATGCTGAAGAGCCATCAGCTGCCCTATTGAAGGCTCCAGATCTCGTCTGGGTGTGTGCAACTGCCACACCAGCAAGTGCAGACCTCATGCACACCCGGTTTGGGGAACAGACAGACACATGTACCCATGTCAGCCAGCACCACACAGGTGGGCTGTGACCTGTGGTCCTGCTCCAGCTGCTGCCACCAAGCCCCACACCTGCCTCACTCATGCCAGTCTCCCCCAGTAGCTGATTTTTGGGACACACAGCATTCCCACCTCAGTGGCTGGCTGGTGGCTGGAACCCTCACATTCCCTCCAGTAGCTGATCTGTGGCAACTACACCCCCGGTCTGACTCCAGTAGCTGGCACCAATCCCACTCATACTGTTCCATCCTGTAGCTGGCACCTAGTCCTTGCAGCACAGACACACAGGATAGAGAAGGGGGTTATGCAGAGATACTGAAGAAAGGACTTCGGGCAGACTGCGGTGACGAGTGTGTTCACTGACCCCTTTTATATGCCTTTCTGCCTTCTTTTTTCCTCTCTGCTCCCACTTGCCCTCCACATTGCCCCATCAGTTGGCATATTTCCACCCAATCCCTCCAACATGCTGGTCCCTGAGGTTTGCAGCTTTATCAGTTTATCAAGTATCATTTTGCCTGTGTTGTGGGTTGACCCCAGTAGGGAGCTGCTCACTCACTGCCTCCCTGGTGGGATGGGGGAGAGAATGGGAAGGGTAAAAGTGAGAAAACTTGTGGGTTGAGACAACGCCAGTTTAATAGGTAGGGCAGAAGGTGTACAGGCAAGCAAAGCAAAATGGAATTTGTTCATTACTTCCCATTGGCAGCCATTTCCAGGTGTCCTGGTTTCAGCTGGGATAGAGCTAATTTTCTTTCTGGTAGCTGGTGTAGTGCTGTGTTTTGGATTTAGAATGAGAAGTATGTTGATAATACACTGATATTCTGACTGTCGCTAAGCAATGTTTATACCAAGTCAAGGACTTTTCAGTGAGGAGACTGGAGACACACAAAAAGCTGAGAGAGGGGGCAACCAGGACAGCTGGCCCAGACTGGCCAAAGGGATGTTCCGTATGATATGAGGTCATGCTTAGTATATAAACTAGGGAAACATTAGCTGAGGGACAGCTGCTTGGGAGATGGCTGGGTACGGATTGACAGGGGGCAACCAATTGCAGGGTTTCATCATGCATAACGCTTACTTGGGAAGACGAACTCCGTAACTCCAAATGCCCTCCCCTTCCTTCTTTTCCTTCGGCTAAGCACAAAAGGAATATCTCTTTGGTCAGCTGGGGTCAGCTGTCCCAGCTCTGTCTTCTCCCAGCTTCTTGTGCAGGACCAGCCTATTTGCTGGTGGAGCAGTGTGAGAGAAAAGGCCTTGATGCTGTGTAAGCACTGCTCAGCAATAACTGAAACATGAGTGTGTTATTAACACTGTTTTGGTCACAAATCCAGAAAATAGCACCATATGAGGTACTGTGAGGAAAATTAACTCTATCCCAACGAAAAACAATAAAGCCTGCAGTTTTTTGACAGCCAAACAATTAATGTGAATGACCAGGTTTGTGTCGTTGTTGTTTGTATGGTTTTGTTTTATTTTTCTGGTTATTGTCTTTGTTAGTGCTAACTGGTCAGGTTTTATATCTGTGTGGTTGTCTCCTTCCTTTTCCTTATCATCCCAATGTAGGATGTGGTAAATTAGATAACCTTGCTGGAATAAACATTCTCAAACTCCCACATATGCTGCCTCTCTTATCATTTGTCCATCAGTTTTGTGTCCCTTTATGTTCTTATTTATGGTTTCCTCCTGTTCTTCTTATCCCTTTTTTGCATTTAAAGGTCATTGATCAGATACCCTTAAGGGAGCAGACACTCTTCTTCCACATACATCTGCAATTTTCAATCCTTTCATCGTTATTTTATCAAAACAGAATTTGGTGATGGTTTGTCATACCATATATCATACCATATCATCATTCAGCACTGAACATCAGACAACGCTTAAGCCATGGGCTTGGGTATCAATATTATGTTATTGGCAAGCAATTGGACAAGATTTCTGCTTCCAAGGGCAGAAAATCTTGAAAGGAGAAAACTTGACATAGATTATCTAGTTATCTTGATATTTGCATTTGACGTGAACTGTTGCTGAGTTATGCTTCAGGAGAGATTTCTAGCTTCCTGACCTTGTATTTCGGTTAAAATAGTAGTAGTGCAGTAGAAGGCAGGCATTTAGCAGATGAGTGATCTTGAATTGAAGATTTTTGGACTGGTGATGCATATGGCATCCTGATGTGGAATTGTTCTTTGAGGATGGAAAATAATACCAATTTGCCATGCAGCTGTAAAGAGAAGTTTAGGAGCAGCCTTGCCAAGAGAAGTGGCCTTCAAACTGTTTTGGTTTTGTGTGCTAGAAAAATTTGAAACACAGGCATAATGTTCTTGTGTATTGTTTTATTATCTGAAAAAAGACCCAGGGTTTAAGGTAAGAATGTGGAGAAAAAGGATTAATAACTGCTAGTCTAAATCACTGAGTTTAGGTCTCTAGTTTAGGAGAGCTGTGTGATTGGAATAGTTGGTCAAATAGTACGATTTACATTCTGAAAGCCTGGATGAAGAGGTTTCTTGGCCAATCCTGACCAACACCTGTTGCTCTCTGCTTTCCCAGTTCCTCCCCTGAACTTACAAGCTGATTAACTTTTCTTTCTTTGGAGCTGGGGAGCTGATTCTGGGTGTTCCTGTCCCTGCCTTGTAAAACCTAGCAAGATCCATGCATTCTTAGGCAATGCCCTGGTGAGAAGATGGAGGCAGACACTGAGGGACAGGAAAAGCTGCTGTACCTCTCTTCTAACTTCTGTTACTCCGAAAAGTTGCACCACAAACTCCTTGGACTGCCTCTGGACTCTGTTCACCTCTGAGGGGCTTTTCCATTCTCTTCTCAGGGTCTTCCTTTGATTTGTGGCTTAAATGTGTGTACAAAGGCCTTATATGTGTATGTTCTGCTGACAGTTTCCCTTCCACTGAAATAGATGTTATTTTTTCCTTCTTCTTAGTGAGAAAAGCCCTGTCTATACCACGAGGTATTTATTGAAGCCACTTGTATGCCTGCGCTACCTTAATTTTGCTAAACAGGATACAATAGAAGATTTTTTTTACTCTTTTGCTGAAGGTGATGTTGTTGACCTCTTTCTCTGCTGGTGCATACTTGGCATAGTTGCTCCTGAACATGAGTATGTACTACACAAGGTTATGTGTGTACTTTTTATACTGGAAGTTTTAAACTGGAAGTTTGTGCCTTAATTTTAATCCAACATCTGTTAGATTAACACCTCTGCAGCTGAGTCAGAGCTTTTGCTTTTTATGTAATTTTAAACTGACAAGTTCCTACATTGCATTGGTATTATTTGGTTCTTCTTCCTAAGGGAACGGGTCACTAGATTCTTCTTTTACAGCATTCTACCTCTCCTGTCCTCGTCATCCGATTTGCACCAGGAGGTGCTGGCTTGTTTTGATCCCAGTAAAAAAGGCACTTGAACACTGTAAAGTATCACTTAAAATACTGTTTATTGAAGGTAACACTATAAAAAAAGAGAAGCTAGTACAGATAATCTTCCATCCCCTCAGATGATGGGAATAGTAGGTTGTGCAGCTTCAAACAGGCCTCTGACCAGTGTGCAGCATGCTGTGCAGATCCCATCCGTGGGAGGCTCATCCCATTCTGGGATTCTTACTACGTTGTAGTATTTTTGCCTGCTTTCAGTGTGGGACTCATGCCTCTGTGTGAGTAGAGAGTGGGACATGTTAGACCTTGGCTGATGAATCTTGGGATGTGCTGGACCTGGCATTAGGAAAACATGTTAGAAGAGCGCTTGGGTGCAAGGAAGAGTTGATAGCCACACTTTCATGCCTGGGCCTGCGGAAGAGAGCTTGTCTTCTGGCATAGAGAAGGGAAGATGGAGCATACCTTACTCACCCTCCAAACTGGGAGAGTGGTACATAATGTGGTGGTAGGGATATCTTGCTGCAAACTGAAGGTAGGAAGGCAGGCTGATAGCACCCAGTCATGGCATAGCACCCCATCCTCCATCATACCTGCTTTCCACCCAATAGAAGGGTCTTCTCATGTTTTCTGGTGAGGTTATTGCCAAACAAACAATGTTTGTTTTCAAGGGATTAATTAAAAAGAACTATTACTTTTATCCCAATCCCTTTTTATTTGGATGAAATGGGTGTCATGGCAGCTGTACTTCTCACGAAATGAAAGTTAGAAGATAGTGGAGGATCCATCCTAGCACAACAAAGTGTTGTTAAATATTAATGTTTTTTTTTCTTCTAAAGACTCTACTTATTTATTGTAATCAAAGAGCTTGAAAACCTAGTGCAGATGTAGTTAACGTTCAAAAAAGAGGAGGCAAATATGATAAATGCTGAATTTATATTCAACTTATGTTGCTGCAGTGTTAATTTTGCTTCTTTTTCGCAGTAGACTGGCTGGGTTGACTGTAATTCTTTGGATTAAGTTCAGAGTAGTGTGATTGGCATTGATCTATATTTAAATCCTAGTATTGTCCAGAAACATTAATCAAAACAGTTGTTCTGGGTTCAGTTCAAACTGAAGTTATTTATGGAGCACAGAAACAGGTTTTTACAGAAGCTTGTAATGTTCTTCTGTCTGTCAATCTTTTGAGAATTGGTGGAAATCCCTCACTATTGCCATTAGATGTTGCCTAAGATATCCCCACCCATTTTGGATCAGAGACTGTACTAATTTCCTATTGCAGGGCCTTGGTTTTCAAGCAATCTTTACATGTAAATGTTAACTGTCCATTTTGATACACTACCACCCATTGCTATCTTATATTCTTTTCATCCCTTTTTTTCAAAGTATGTCTTAGAGGAGCACTGAAGAGGGTGAAAGCATAGAACTTCCTGAACCAACCACCAGCTGCTAAGTTAGTAATGGAAAATACTAACTTCATTTACCAGCTATTTCATTGTGGTACTGTGAGGTTAACACAGAAAATTATTTTGTCCGCCATTTCAGGTTCTGTTTCACTCCTGGCTAAATAAAGTTGGAGCTCAGCTGCTGCAGTATTTGCTTTGGTCTGAGATTCAGCAGTACTTCTATTCAATGAAATTTCTTCTGATTTGGAGCACCCAATATTCTGTCAGGGTTAGGTAACAAAAGAAGACGAACTTGAACGTCAAAGGGACAATTCTAAATACAAACCAGGTGATTTAGACAAGATGTTGGCCTTCTTCGACCATCTGTCCCAGGGACGTGAATGTGCTCTTCATCCCTCACATCCAATCCCACCTATCTTGTTCTGGCATGAACCAATTCTGTGGAGCAACCTTACACAAACAAGTCCCTGGTAAGTCTTCTGCCCTGTTGAGAAAGCCCAGAAGGAAGTTAGATGTATGTTACATTGATTTTGACTTGCCCCTAATTTTTCAGATGGACTTGCTTTTAAATTCACCTCCACGTTGAACTCTGCCTGTCCCCAAACAATTTTTGTATCTTGGCTCTGAGTCACAACAGCTGTTAAAGAGATCGGGCCATTCATAACTCTTGGATTTTATTTTTGACTCTGTATATCTTCCGTGAAACTTTATCAAGCTCTACATTTTTGATCTACACAAATTTACATGTGTCACTTTAATATTTGGTTATATTCCTCAGTTAAAAGGTAACAAGAGGTAATTCAGAGAATGACGGCAAGTTTGTGAGTTCAACTGAAAGAAGCATTAACATGCAGCCGTAAAAATTGTTCTTGAGCAGCTTCAGAGATTTAAGGAATTTCTAGAATATCCTTCGATCAATTGTATTTCTTCACATGCAAATGGACTTTGTCCAATTCGAAGCTAAATCTCGCTTTGAATGTGTGGTTTGTGTGTTGGGTTTTTTGGTTCCCCCTGCCATTGAAGTTTGTAGCAAATAATAATAACAACGTGTAGCCATTCAATGGCTGAATAACTGTCTGACAAACGTAATCCATTTGGCACTTTTTGTAACCATCCAAAACAGACTTATGTCCTACAAATTTGGCATTTGAGAACAGTGAGTGAATCTTTGGACGCATTTCCCATCGTTTATAGTTCTCATACTGTAATACTATATATTTTGGTTTCTCGTTTGCATTTATAAGTTTAAATTCTGGAGCTGCTGTCCCAGTCTTATTAGACAGAACTTCTGCAGTTGTAGGCTCAACTCTTTGCTGAAGTGGGTAGCAAAAATCTCTTTGCCTTCAAGAAAGCGTTTTTGCATGAGTCAGTGAATTGGTATAGAAACTTACCTGTAACTTGCTCTTGTTTTTCTTGCTTTCTGGTTATACACTACTATATTACTGATCGTTGTTTTTATGCTGCTTTAGAAGAAGACTTTGCATACATTTTTCTTTTAATGCCACAGCAATTCAAAGAGTGACATTTTGATTAGAAAAAGAAAACAACAGAGGGTGCTAAAGAGCTGTGGAAAAACATGTTATTCTGCTGTCCTAAGAAAAACAAACCCAGGAACAAGCAGTGGACCTCACTTAACACTTGTGAGAGGGTGAGATTTTTTTAATAGTCTCTCATAAATGACATTTCTCCAATGGGCAGGATGCCAGTGACTACATATGAGACTGGAATTGTTTAAACTTTGTAAGCTATCAAAGAAATATAGTTTCTGGAGCAAGCATCATGAGTGACCTGGGTCAAATCACTTAGGCACAGACTCTGAGAGATGCTGAACTCAACTGAGATTAGGTGGCTAAATAGCTTACAGGATCTGGACTTAAGCCTCGTTGTGCTTCAGTGTTTCATCTGTAAAACAAGAATCTTTGTACTGTATAGCTGGGTGCAATATGTGGCAAACAAAGGCATGAAGGATTTCCGGTACATTTGACTTCTCTGATAGAGGTTTAAATCTAAATTCTAGCCTTCACTTCGTAGGTAACTACTGAGGGACATTTTTATTCACGCGCATGTCTCAGTGAATAATCAGGGAAACAAACTGTGAATGTGTGTGGGCTGGTGTCATGAATGTTTGGGTCTCCTTTCTTTAGGTGGGAAGACATAAGTGTTCAACTCGTTGTTAATTAATGATTAATTAATCTCTCACTTTGTGATGTACTGTTGATGACAATCTGAAGCACCATTTATTGCAATTTACTCAAGGAATGTTGGGCTTCCTCACTTTTTGTACTCAGTTATTGGCTAATTAGTTGACTTTTTGTACACTTAACAGATTTAAAGACTGTATTCTATGAGCTTGTATGGCTTACTGTCGTGTCATATAACTATGGAAGTTGCCGAGCTGGAGCTCCAAGTAATTTATTCTGGCATTCAAGGATCAGATAGTCTTCCAACAATGGCAACTGGGATACTAAATGTCAGGAGTCTTTTCCAAAAATGAAAAGAGACAGGAAAAATTGTCTTATATAAGCAAAAGTTAAATCACACTCAGATCTTAAATCATTTTAAGTGATGTCCAGTCATGTGCTGGCACTTGTACAATTTGCAGCAAAAACTGGGAACAACATTAGCCTTTATTTCACTCAAAATAACTGGCAATGTTAGTAATTGCCAGAAAAATTTTACTTACCACTGTCACTTCAGTGAATTTGTCACTCCTCAAAGAACAGAGAAGCAAAGTAGCAACTCAAGAAAGTCTCTCTAATTTTGTGAAACAGTATGGAATAATTTGTAAACAGGACTTAGACTTCTGAGCAGCTTACAAGTATCTGTGGATTTTTAGTGACCAACTCTGAGCTGGCATGAAACAGCTTAGTTTATTTGAAACCAATAGTTATGCCAGCGTATTCCAGCTGAAAGATATGGCTCTGTGAAGCTTTCAGCAATTTAGCTCAGGGAGGTGGTCTGCCCCCTGGCACAGGAACCATCTTTGTAGGTCTCATATGTCACATTTCTTTTGGAAGCTGAAAATAAATCCCAAATTCCAGTCCTGACATTTGAATCTCCAGAAGAGACTGACATTTCTGATGAAGATACAAACCTTGACATGCCATTGGCATGGGGTTTTGTTTTGATTTGGCTTTACTTCTACCTGGCCAATGACAGCTATTTGATTTGCAGTGTCTGTGAGCCTGTGTGGCTTCAGCACAAGACAAAATATTAACAGGAAGGAGAGTGCTTTGTTCCTCTAGAGCAAAATTAATCCTCATGGCAGTTTTCATAGACAAAAAAGTCACAGAGCACTTGCCTTGGGCCTAGGCCAGAGTGCCAAAGAAGATCAAGCAGACTCATGGTTACCAAAGGTTTTTCCACTGCTCTGAGGCTGGGCTTCTTCTCAGCAGCTGGGACTTGGTAAAGTGCTTGTTTTTCAGGAGGTGGTACTGATCCCTTGTGCTGGTTTGACTGAAAATGAGTTAATTTTCTTCATGCAGTTAGAAACCCTTCTTTTTCTTAGCTAGCAGGGTCATTATTTGGACTTAGTTTGCGAGCAAGTAGATATCATCCTGGGACAAGGTTAAAGTTTTTAATTGCTCTGATCTGAGAGCCAAGGACGTTTTGAGTGCACTCTCCCTCTCTCTCTCTCTCTCTCATTAGTTCGGCCTTTTGCCATCCTGCTGTTTTGCAGAGGCCTCTGGGCCTTTCTGCCATTTTCCTCTTTTCTCTTTCTGGGATCAGCTGTTGGGACTACGTACTGTGTCCTGTGACTGGCTGCTCAGTGTGGATGGAGTTCATGAGGAATTGCATTGAGTATCTTTTATTTTACATTCTATTTCTGTCTTTTATATATATTTACTAGTAGTGTATTAGTATTTGTTATTTTATTGAACTGTTTGTCTCAATCCAAGTGTCTCCCTTCCCTTTTGATTCTCTCCCGTATTTGGGGGGTGGGGAGGGGCATGAGTGAGCAGCTGTTGTGGTTATATTGCTAGCTTGGGTTAAACCACAACATCCCTAAAAAAGCTTATCTCTCCAGAGGTCATTGAGATTGATAGAGTCAGAGATTCAAGAGGGCATTTTGAGTGGGAGGGATGCACTCAGTAATGTATGAGTAGGAAATGTGGAGCACATACAACATGTTCTTTGCTTCATTCTAGTCTGAAGATGCTTCTTTTTTGGGAGACAACCCATACATGGGAAGTTTGAATGTTTTTCTGTAAACAAGTAGAGATTAGGAAGACAATTACAGTTCATTGAATCTCCACCACGGAACCATGCTGACTCAAAGTCTTTCCAGAAATAATTCTCAGAATTTTGTCTTTTTGGTCTGCTTCATGTAATGTAGGCATCTGAGCTCCAGCCTTCCAGGCAAGAGTGGTAGCATTGTCCGAAAATTTGGCTACATATTCAGTGCTTGAGGCAGCCAGAGGATAGGAAAGCAAAGTGTCCTACCTCTGCAAATCATGCTGTTAAAGGCAATTTCTCTATTGTTTTTGGATTCTTAGAGGGCAAGAGTCATGGATTCCCCAACACTGGACACCTTTAAGATTCAACTGGACAAGGTACCGGGCCATCTTGTCTAGACTGTAGTTTTGCCAAGAAAGGCTGTACCTTGTGCTCCATTCCAGCCTGGTATTCTATGATTCTATGATTACAGTAAGCCTTTCTTGTCTGCCTTATTGTCTCTCTGCCTCTGGGAGACAGGCAGGGGATTTTGTACTTTATATCTACCAGATGAGAGTGCCTTCAAGAGTTTCGGTGAGTAAGCTTCCTTTCCAAGTCTTTGAGCATTTCCCTTGTTAGCAAGTTCATGATCTTTAAGGCTGAAGTCTCAGTGGGTGAAAATCTGCAAGTTTCCATGAGAGAAATTACAGTTTGCATCAGATGGGCCCTTAAATACTATAAATACTAGAATACAACAGAACAGACAATGGTGAAGGCAGATAGAAGTTAGGTCCCTTAGAGGATGAACGAGTTACACAGCTCAAATGGGGTATATGTTGCTTCAGTTGCCAGTATTTTAACAAAAAATTATTTCCTTCATTCTGCAGTGGCCTGTGAGTTGCAGGGGATGAATGTATTTACAGAGAGGAGAAAGGAGGCTGCAGAGACCCCATTTATTTGGATTTTTATTTTACACAAAGCCACTTTCTTGCAACTAGACCAGCTGACAAATGAGCTGCTATTTGGCTAATTTGCACGCGTGGCATGGAAATCTCATCACACACAGACAGGGTGCTCCATCTGATCACCACCACTGTAGGCTTTAAGTAGAGAGAGGTAATCCCTCCCTGTGGATTTGCTCAAACTCGAAACATCTGTACAGTGTATAAGTGGTTGATTTGGATCTGTAGGGTGTTACTTTTTCAAAGGACTTCAACACATTCTGTTTTCTAGCCCAGTTCAAGCATATATGCTTAGGAAGTCCACTGATTTCAATGAGAGTCAAGGAACACTTCAAATTAAGGATGAGTTTATTGTCAGGCTGAATGTTTCGCCAAATAATGTCTTAAAATAGTGCAGCATGGAACTTTAACATCATCTTTGACACCATTCCCTAATTTTTGAAGTGTATACCACGCATTCAGACTTGACTGAAGACATATTTCCAGATTAACAATCAAACCTTGACACTGCATGAAGAAAATCAACTTAATTTCATGCAATGAATTAGAAAGAGGGGGTTCGTTTAGTCTTCCTGCTGCTGATAGTTGTTACATGTATTATACAAAAATGACAAGAAGCCTTTCATGGAATATTTGTAGGGACTGGACTTTGACACTGCATTTTTTAATTCAATACATCTCTTCTTAGACAACGGAAGGAAGTAGCTTTCAGAACCTGAGAAAAAAACTATTTTTTTGATATAATGACTGACTTATGCTAGCCTTTATACCATCTAAGTTATAAAAACCAGGAGATAATTTCCATGTTGGTGGTGTAATTTGGTGCTGCTCTATTGCGTTCCTTGCAGTTCAGTTGACTTACACCCATGGACAAGTTTGGTTTCTGATGAAATGTCATCACCCAAGTAGGAATTCTGAGAGTTCTTTTTTTTTTTTTTTTTTTTTTNTTTTTTTTTCCTGTTCCCAAGAAGAGAACACCCTGATGCCAAACAGCCGATCCCATGGAGAAAGGAAAAATGTCAAAAAGGCAGAAAGGCCCAGAGGCCAACTGCAAAATGGCAAAAAGCTGAACTAACAATAATTAGCCGAACTAACAGAACTCTCAAATGGAAGCTCAACTGGAGCTGAAATGGAATGGGGGCCTGCCCAGCCAGATAACCCCACTCTACTTAAATGTGAAGCATGATGTTAGTGGCATGGAATATTCTCATTGATCAGCCCGGATGTCAGTCAAGGTCTACCCTGTCCATGCCCACCTTCCCAGCTGCCTCTCACCTGCAGATAAAAAGCCCAGAAATACCTTGCTCTCCCAGACAACAGCTAAAATAACAGTAAGTTCTTATATTTTCTTAATTCCATCTCAAAACCACTGCAAACTTACTTGAAAAAAACAATAACTCTGTCCTGGGGTGCTATCTTATTGTTCTCAAACTAAATCCAAACAATGACTGTGCTAGCTATGAAAAAGAAGAACTTCTAACTGCATGGAGTAAATTAACTTGATTTCAGTCAAACCAACACAGATGTAGTTTTTCCTGATGTGTATTTTACATTTGTGATGTTGACATGCTATAAGTATTATTAATTGGCATATTTTCAATGCCTCTTTCATCAAGGCAAAAACATGCAGCAGACAGAACACATGGTGGTTAATACTTCAGTAATTATGTAGATTATCCCACCATAGTTTTCTTATCCCTGGCTTGTTTTTTCTGTTTAATTTAATCTCGCAAATTAATCAGATTGTTCTTGACGTGTGCCTTTAGAAAAACACTGAAGTTTTTTTTATATGTGTGCATGGTTTTGTAATACAACTGTGTTCGCCACAAGCATACTAGAGAAAAAAGTCTTTAAACTGTACGAGGTAATTGGTGGAGAACCTAAAATTAAAAGCTATGCTAACATGTCTTTTAGTTGTAAGAAAAGCCCTGATTTTAGTTGTAACCTGAAGAATTTCTCTTTTAAAAATTATAGAGAAAGAAGGAGACTGGAGGAGATGTGAGCTGGGTTGCAATTTCTTGTGGGAAGCAAGTATTTTCCATAGTTTTCTGTGTCAGTAGTAGATACATTACCGACTGAGGTATTTATTCTAGAGGTATAAAAACCTGAACATTAATAATATTTTCTAAAACAGTGCTTAGCAGTTAAAAATAGCCGTACAAAAACATCTATTAAAAATACTTTGGATGAAAAAATATTTTCAATTATGATTTTTTAAATTATAAATATTAATATATGAAATGCCAGCTATTTTGTTTCTGAAAATGGTAAAATATGTGTACTTTTCTAGCCTCTGATCTTTTGCTCCCTTATGGAGCAGTTTTTTGTGCAG
The DNA here is from genome assembly GCA_013399365.1 of Pampusana beccarii. Taxonomy (NCBI): domain Eukaryota; kingdom Metazoa; phylum Chordata; class Aves; order Columbiformes; family Columbidae; genus Pampusana; species Pampusana beccarii. The sequence goes on from VWYH01005923.1 coordinate 161,981, forward strand.
ACTTTCCCAATGCAAATCTTACCAGAAATGGAAGCTACAACATTTGTGTGTGTATATCTATATAATGAAAGTTTTAATTAATCAATGAGCTGAAAGTGAGTGGGAAGGGGACAAGGCAAGCACAGAGTTTGCACTACCTTCCTATAAGGTAATGCAGGTGTTGCAGATCTCTATGGAATATCAGATTTCCACTTTAAATATTTTATTCTAAGTTTCACTTTTTTTTTATT